>VWZT01014177.1:184594-271901 GCA_013397055.1 Pachycephala philippinensis | reverse complement strand
CGCTGGGCAGGCTGCGCGGGAAGGAGCCGGGCGTTCTCCTTTTCGCCCTCTTTTTTTTTTTATTCCAAAAGCTTTTCCCGAGGAGTGGGCACGTGTCGGAGGAGCTCCCGCCCTGCCCTCCCGTGCTGCTGGCAGGTGGCCGCTCGGGAAGGGCAGGCAGCTGCCTGTGCTGCGGTGCTGTTCCCTTTATATGCGAAATCCCTGCCCTAAAACTGACATTTCGCTATCCCTGCGGGATGTAACCGGACCCCACGTTCCAAACGATGATCATCTTGTACCCGACAAATGTAATTCTTGTTCGTAATAAACAATAGGTGTTTTCTGCCAGGTTTAAAAATGTTCTTTCTCGAGCAGGTAAACGTTGTAGTTATTAGGGTAGTAGTATGGTTGTACTTTAATCGGTCTGTTTATTCTGTATTTCTGTGTGGTGATGGGTTTTTCTTCTGTGTAGTGTCGCTTTAGTGATGGGGTTTTCTTCTTGCCGTGTAGCTCTTTCTGTTCGTAGTCAACTTGGCAGTTTCCTTACCTTTTGATTGTTTTCCAGGTTTTACAAAGTTAGGGTGTTTGAGAAGCGTTTGGATGTGCCTTTTTGAAGTGAAGATAAAACTGTACTTGTTAGAGTAAATTTTATCTCGCCCGTGGGGAGAATGTGCGGATTCCTGAGTGACGACTTAGTGTGGAAAAGAGAAACTGTTTTGGAGGCACCGAGAGACATTTTTAAGTCCAAGGTTTTCATCAGGGTTAGTCAGTGTTTTAAGTCTGGAGAAGTAGAAGAGTTGTGTTTGATGGTTTTGATGGCCTAGCCTCTATAAAAGGCACGTTGTCTCTCAGGGGAAACAGAAACTTGTAGGTGACCACAAACTTAATCTATTATGTGTATTTAAGGCAGTACTTCCCAGGTAAAGTGTTTGGAAGTGCAGTGTCTTTGGTGGAAGTTACAAAAAAGGGCTTCTGCTGCATAGAAATGAGGACCCTTCTGATAGTATTTGGTATTCGGAGTTCAGTGTGTTTATGGTGGACATGTATTTGATGGGGGTTTTGTTCTGTGTTGGTTTGGGNGTAAAGTGTTTGGAAGTGCAGTGTCTTTGGTGGAAGTTACAAAAAAGGGCTTCTGCTGCATAGAAATGAGGACCCTTCTGATAGTATTTGGTATTGGGAGTTCAGTGTGTTTATGGTGGACATGTATTTGATGGGGGTTTTGTTCTGTGTGGGTTTGGGGTGTGGGGTTTTGTTTGGTTGGTTGGTTGATTGGTTTTTTTAAAATTAAAAATAGCGTCGAGAACGCGCCAGTTCAGAGAACAAGGTGATTCATCTCTCTTGATGAGAATACTCCTGATTTTATATTCAGCTTGTCTGGATTTTATCCCAGTTCTGTCCGGTTTCTGTCCTAGCAAACCTTCAGACATTCATCCCATGAAGTGGCATGCCAGTTTTTATGGGCAGCTGTGTGGCTGTTGCGTTGGTGGGTTCTTAATGTGCAGACACCAATGGAAAATGCATGTGCTCCTGTTCAAGAACTGCTCTTCTCTATCTCGATTCAGTTCTTTCTAGGATCTCTTATGACTAAAAATTTTGCAGTTTGACTGTTAGGTTTTTTTTTATATTTTCCTGTGTTTTCATAACTTCATTTCTCATCCCAGTAATGCGCACACTTAGTTTTTAGGAACTGTAAGAATTATCATCCTTACTGTTGTTGGATATATTTCTGGTCCTATCATCTTATGTTATGGTGGGTAGCAATCCTAAGTGGCTTTTTGCTACGTACATCTGTTAGGAAATTCTGAATTACCACAGAAGGAGTTGTAGCCATTAAAAACAGCGCTGAAAAAGTAATATTGTATAAGCTAAGGTATATATTAGTCTTGAATCTTGTTACACACTTCGTCTGCAGTGTATTTTTAGAAAACTTACACAGTAGTAGTAATAGTATTTGTAACTTTAATCATGGACCCCATAGTTAAAGGGATCACCTAATTGCCATTAGTGTTCGCTGGATTCAGAGTGGTTTTCAGCATGTATGTAAATTATTCCACATACTGGTTAGATTTCTAGTTTAGAGAAATTATGGTCTGTTAAGTGATGTGAGAGGGGAAAACGAAGAGACGTGGCAGAGCCTGAATAGGAGGGATACTGCTCTGTCACTGTTCTAGCACACTGTACTAGTGTGCCAGTAGAAGTTAATTGCTTGTCACTTTCTTACAAAAAAAGATAGAAGAAAATGAAATATTGCCTAGAGGAGATTGCTGGGAGAGCTCCTCAAGGTATATGCCCCCTTGATTTTGTTAGGAAGATCTGTATGTAGTTCTTTTAACTCTTGGGGTTGTATATAAAGAAGTTGATGCTTCCTGGAGTTGATGATGAGTCAGTGCCCTTAGGCAGAATATATGGCATTACTCCTGTGTTGCACATGTCCATTGATCATCAATCCATTGTAGGATTTTTGGGTTTTTTTAGAACGCAGCTAAGTGCCTCCTAAATTTCCCTGCAGATTCACACGGTTTTAAATAGTTTTCAAAATTTCTATATAAAGTCTTGAAACCTGTTTTTTCTGATTGCTGTTCTAGCACCTTCCCATGCAATAAGAAACTGCCTATAATCCCAAAATTGAATTCAATTGATAATAAGTTGTCAGATGTGTCAAATAACACCTGCACCAAAACCTATATAAAAACATTGTACCCTTTAGTGATAGTAAGTTTTGAGTTAATTTCAGGGAGTTAATGTTAATTTCAGTTGATAATGACATCCATCATGTTTTCTTACGAATCCCTCTTAATATCCATTATAACACAACAGCAGTTGTGTACTTTTGAGGACCACTGATGGTTGCTATGCACTGCTAAAAAATGGAGGCTATTTAATTGAAAAGACAAGTTTCAAAGAACAGCCTATCATCTTTCTAGCAGAATTCCATTTTTCATCTAATGAATTATTAGATTAATGAATCAGTATAAATTGGGTTAATAGAGCATTAATAGACAGACAAGTACCTTAATGACTGAATTTTTATGTGTAATTTGGAAGCTTAGTATGTGGATTTATTTAAATGCTTGCAGTTACAATGGTGTTTGTAGCGCTACAATTCAAGCCTGTCATGGGGAACTTGATAATTATTTCAGGAGTAGCTGTTCTGGTATATATTTGCGGGTTAAAACCTGAAGTTCATCAAACTAGATTTAAAAAAAAAGATTTTTGGTTCTGAAATGGGAAAGTCTCTACAAATACTGTATGAAAATACATTCAGACAATCCTCCATTTTTGGAGAATCAAGTCAGTTTAACTCTGCTGCCTCTCCCAAACACGTAAGTGTCTTTGGAGAATGGAGCTGTCTGCTGCCTTGGTTGAAAAGAAGGAAAGCCTAATGCAGTCTTCAGTCTTGTGTCCTTACTGTGCTGTGGGATGGTGAGGGGATTTTGTGTATCACCTCTTGAGCATAGCTCAGGCTGAAGTAATCTTGAGATGGTCAGTCAGGAGTTGGGGGGAACATTGCCTTACAACTTAGAGCTCTCTTTTCGGGTGGAGAGAGAGAGAGTGTTGTCTTCTAACAGCTCTTGGGTCCCTGATGTCCTTTTTTGGTTTCTGATAAACATGATTGGGTCGTGACAGTTACTGCCTTAACTTCATAGTTGCTGTGCAAACCCAAAATAGTTATCTCATTCAGGCCCTGGTTTTGGCTGCTGTTGCATTATGACAGACAAAATTGCTGTTTATGCTTCTCCTGGTGTCTCCCCCTCTTTTGAGATTCTACTGTTGGTTATATTGGATTTTTGAAAGAGGAATGCTTATTTAAGGTATCCTGAATTTTTTCTTTTCTTTTTCATTTTTAGATGTACTAAGTGTTTTCTGCAGAATACATTATAAAGCTTCTGTTTCAGTGGTCTCTTCTATTTTTTTATGCATTGCACTGTAGAAAAAATAATTTTCACTTACACCTACACTCTAAAACAAAATGTTTTGTACTGATTAGAATTGGAGCTTGATTCTTTGCGCAAGCACACAAATATGTGAATACCTGTCAGGAAATAGGCATATGAAGAAAAAGAGAATCCACAAACCTCAGCCTCCTTGCTTTGTTAGCACAGATAAAACATGTTGAAAGGTAAACCTCATGTTCTAGATCGTTGACGTTGGCTTGGGGTTGGGGTTTTTTGTTGTTGTTTTCTCTTCTTCCAAGTTGAGTGTGTGAATACATTACAAAAAGTCAGGGGCCAGTTTAATTTTTAAGGAAAAGACTTCAAAGTGCAGAACTGTCTTCTTTGTTCCCCGTCACCTCTGGTGTTGGAGGGACCTATCAGATTGAGAGCAGGGCAGCAGGTCTGCCTTCATTTGCTCTTCAGGTGTTCTCCTGTGTAGGAGCCATCTGTGCTGGAGCTGCTGCAAGTTAGAGCAGCTGCCTGACCTCCTTGTGTCAGAGGAGTGGATGCGGAACCGTGGATTTGTTGTGGTGAACGTTCTTACTTCTTTTCCTTGGTAGGAAGGACACAGGTTTTGGTCTTGGCATTTTCTCCTTCCTTTGATTGGTGGTTTCTTATATTTTGTGCCAGACTCCCCTTAAATTGAAGCCTTTCATCATCTGAGTTCCTGTGTGAGGGTCTGTGGGATTCCTAGGAACAGCATTACGTTTGCACCTGTTTCTCATTCGCGTTGGACTTCTTGGACAGCTGCTGCAGAGAAAGTTGTTGCCCAGAAATTAATCCCAGGGGACTTGCCTCCCATCAAACTTGCTTTTGTGGACATAGCGAAAGTGTTAGGGAATATCAGGTCTCCCCTTGCCTTACATTTAAGGCTTGCTCAGATCTCTGAACAGTTCAGAGCTTGGCTTTGAGATCATAACTCTTAATTCAAATACGGCTTGAGAAACATTTTTGTTAAGGTATTTGTCCTCGTAAAAATTGTATCTTAAAGTTTCAAAAGGCCTGTGTGTTCTTGGGATGCTTTAGTACTCACACCCAAAAGTATACAAACCAGAAGATAGATAAGGCAGATGATTGATGGAACATCAGTTTGCATTTTGATGACATAGTAGTTCCTGTTCTTGTAAGGACAGGAAGTTCTTAATTTATTTTTTGACCCTATTATTATTAGGAAGGGGTTTTTTGTATGTGTTTGTTAGTTTGGTTTTTTTTAAATGCTTTGGACAAAGTGTGGAAAGAGGGTTTTAAATTTGTAAGGAAGGTGATTTTGAAGGCTTACAAACATATTTCACAAGCGTGGGGGGATAAATTACATTTTTCTTGGTCTTTTTGTACTATGCTCATGTAAGCTACATGACATAGGACAGCTTCTCACATATGATGCATCCCATTGGATGCTGTAGTTCAAGTGGTAACATTCACCTTGCTTCCTCTTCTGAGCCTTCCTGCTTTTGTATGGTGATGTTTCATGTATGCACCTCTGTAGCATAAGTAGCTAAGACTTGTGATGGAGGGTATGTTTACTGCCTGCATTTTGGGTATAATGAAGACTGTTTCTGTTGGGTTTTTTTCTGGGTAAATTTTCCTCCTCCCTGTAGAAAGAAAAGAATGCCTTTCATTTGAATGCTTTAGGTAACACATTCTGAGGAACTGAGATAAGACTTTTCTTACTAGAGCTAATAGTTTTGAAATCTTAGTCTCAGAGTTGCTTCCATCAGGATAGTAACACTTGGTAGATGGACCTTCTCAAATGATATTAAAAAATATAACAAAAGATGCTACTTGACCTTCAAAACGTTACTTCTCGCCCACACATCAGCTTGCTTGTAGTTCTAAAGTTCACTTACATGAGACAAGTGAAGTAAACGAGTCTTTACTTCTCAAGATCAAAAGTCAACAATGGCAAAAAAATAACAGAATCATTCTCTTAAAGCTCTCTATTCTCCTGTAGTCTGAAATAATTTCAACAGTAGCTATTTTGGAACACTTGGCTTTTCCTCCATCTGGACTGCTCTGCCAGGGGGCACTTCACTTTAGGTGGGAGGTTCTTCGCTGTGTGAAATAACTTAAGCAAAGCTGGCACTGAAGTCCCTGTCTCTAATCTCCACTGGCCTAGCAAAAATAAGATTTTGCCAGGTGAGTAGTAAAATGACTAAAGGATGCCTACATAAGTATACATAGATGTGGAGGCTGCCAGGGATTGACTGTGGGCAGATGATTTTCACTGCTGGGCCATTGGCTCATCATAAATGCAGAAATTGTAACCGAGGTCTGAGGGGGAAAAGGCTGGAACTGGCAAGGCTGATCTGTTCTCTGGGTTGTGTTTGTTTGTGGGATTTCTTTGGGGGTTTTTTGGGTTTTTGTTTTGTTGAGTGTTAAAATAGAATCACTATAAAATTAGAGGTGGTAAAAAGACAGATTAAGCATCTTCATAGTTTCTGGGAATGTGATTGACACAATAGCGTATATTATATGCAGTTTATCATCTTTAGCTTAAGTAAAGAGCACTATTAAAAATATTACGTTTCTGTTCCCCATTGGTTTCCTTATCGGAATTATGAGCAGTCTTTGCATGTTTTCTTCAGCTGTGCTGCATGAGCAATGAGTTTTATTTTGTAGAAAATGCTTGTCGCTGTGAAATTTAGCTAGTCCCTATTTAAACTGATACTTCAGGTCTTAATTTGAAATACTTTACTCATACCTTATTGACTGTTCCAATTGTCTGCAGCTTTAATCTGTTTTTAGATGGGGAAAGAGCATATGTTGAAATGCGAAAAACACTGATATTTTATTCTTTGCAAGTAAATGAATCAAAATGTTATTTAAATGGTATTTAAAGATGCTCTAGGAAGGAGTTTACGTTGCATTGGCTTCTCTTTTCCTTTGGAATGTACTAGTACCCAGAAGACTTTTATAAGAATTTGCCTTTTGCTGTCTTCCGGAATGTTTTTTGGAATGGTGGCATTTAAGAATGAACATTACGCTCTCTTTACAGCTAAATTGTAGGGTTGTAGAGTTGGATGCCTTTATTTTTCTTTCTTCTGCAGTGGCAGTTAGTCATTATGCTTTGTAAGTATTAGCAAAAGCTGGTTTATAGCTGCCTAAATTGGTGTAGTTGTAGGCTTCCAATGCCTTGTCTCTTACCTAATTCATTAACCACATCACGCTTTCTTAAGCCAGCTACATTTTTAACTTTAAACTGTGAGTGGAGAATGAAGGCTTTAAAGGTATTTTTCATGAATACACAAAAGACTTCTCTTTTATCTTGTGTGTTATGTGAAGGCACGAGCTGCAGAACTTAGTCGAGAATTACAGGTAATTTATTTGGTGAAGTACTTCGCATGCCTTCATGGTTGCATTTTGACTCATTGTGTGTATTTTAAACATTGCCACTGTTTCCGTGTTCTTGCCATTTTAAAGTTCCTCCTCATAAAAGCACTTGTGTTCTGTGTGCCAAAGTGTGTGGCAAGCATGAGTTCCTGGTGCAGCAGTCCTCTCTTGGGACCACGCTTCCCTCTGCTTGTCACGGCGCTCCCTCTTGTGTTGGGCTGCTCGTGCTGCCCTCCTGACTGACATCAGGGCATGAAGCATCTCCTTGTTTCTTCTGAGTCATCCTCAAGGAGTAGTCACTGATCTATGGATTTCGCTGTCCTGCTCATGGATCTTTGTCTCCGTAGAAGTAAACACTTCTAGGGGTGTCCACTTCTACGTGGTTATTTCACATCTTCCTTTGTAACTTACTTCAGTCTTCTCTGGGCTCCAGTTTGGGTAGATGGCATCAGAAGTAGTTAGGACACGGTTCAGTAGGCTTGTAATGCCTCTTTGGGCAGTGTACTGCCTTGTCCTGCTTGCATCCGTCTTTGTAGCATCTCCTGTGGTTTCTTCCTAGTGAAAGGGAACCTGTATGGTGTCTTTTTTTTGGTCTCTTTTTTAAATTCCAGCTGGCTTTTTGGGGAGACACTGTACAGTCTCTACAAGGTATAGACAAATTTCTTAGACTTTTTCACCCTTCATAAATATTTTCTTGTTCCAGTCAATATAACATCTTCCAAGTAGCCTGGGGAGTGACATCCCTTACTGAATGTGGCACTTGCTCTGAAAGAAAAGTTGGGATGCTCCACCTGCACTCTGTGTATCTAAGACTTAAGTAGACCAAGTCTTACATTCTAACCCTATGTGACACAAAAATATTGGCTTTCATTTCATTTTTTGAATTTATTATGATACACTTTCTTGATTCTTCAGATAAGAGCTGGAATTCAAGAGGAATTAATAGAGCTCTCTGTAAATAAAGCAGTCTCTTGCAGAAATGGGGAACAGTAAAAAAACCAGTTTTACTTCAAAAATTTTAGGATACAATGTACAAAGAGTAGTGCAATACAGACGTTTATAATTGTTTTACAAAATATATTAAATCTATGTTTGTGATCAGTGCAAGAGACAAACAAGATACATGTTGGTTAAAAACTGAATAAACGAGTGAAGTGGAGTGAGATCTTAGTTCACTTTGGAAACATTTTTAAAGAAAGTTGCATGGATCTGCAGATGATTTCATGAACAAAAATTTAGTGCAAGAAAAACTCTTAGAAGTTTAATTTATGAAATATTTCTGTATACAAGGAAAATTAATCTATTGCTAATACAGATTACTAATTTCTGTAGAAAGCAGAAACTGTGTTTACTGATTGTGGTGAATCTGCCTTCCTTACTACAGCTTGTGGACAACATGGATTACTCTTCATTCTCTAGAACCTTAGCATTTGCAAAGCTTTTCTGGTGGTTGTGAATCTTCGATAAGTGAAGTTAATCTTGGCATAAACTTTCTATAGCTTATGTTTTGTGAATCTGCTGCTTAATTATTTTTGGGCTAATCAGTGTGCTAAAACCTAAGAAAAGATTGACAATGTCAACAGAATTAGTAGGTTAGATATAATGGTACTAAATGAGGAGATAGATACTTTCACAGTGTAGGTAACTTACTTTGGGGAATACGTTATTTCAAAGAAGAAAGTAAAAGCCTTGCTTTCATTTGCATGTTTATTAGGCAAGCTTGGTTGTGTTGACAGGTGAAAAGTTAAGAGAGAACTGAATTTTTGCAACGGAGACAAGAAACAAAGATGAAATTTTCAGAGGATCAGCACAACTGTCTGCTTTGGTCCCATGTTTATGTATCCTAGCCTAAAGTTCTGGCAGAAAATGTTTTTGATACTGCTCATATAGATGTTACTAATAAAATGAGTAACAAAATTCTGTATGTATTTCACTGTGGATTTTTTTAAGTCACAAACAACTTCTTTTCTTTAACTTCAATCCAGACAGGGCCAACAGTCTCAAAGTTTTTTGTTTGTTTGTTTTTTTCTTTTCAGTGATGTTTTGGCACTGCCTATTTTCAAACAGGAAGATTCCAGCCTTCCACAAGAAAATGAGACCAAACATCCACCTTTCCAGTATGTTATGTGTGCTGCAACATCTCCAGCAGTAAAATTATATGATGAAACTCTCACATACTTGAATCAAGGTTGGTATACATATGTGAATGCAGCTTGTGGTGCAAGTCCGAAACTGGAATGGTATTCTGTGTTTTGATACATGTGTGTATATCCAAAATAAATGCATGTCAGAAGTTAGGTTGGATGCCTTACTAGTAGTCTTTTTTTGTCCAACTTGTAGGCTCACAGCTATAGTATGGTGTGACTTCCCCTTTGGATTCTGGTGGGGGTGGTTGTTTTTGGTTTTGGTGGTTTTTTGGGGTTTTTTTTTTAGGGTTTTTTTTTGGTTTTTTTTTTTGCTTTGTTGGTTTGGGTTTTGGGATTTTTTTCCTATTGTGTGTTGCCCCTCTCCATCCCCCTCACCCCCCAATAAAATCAAGCCAATAGATTTTTTAGGAGACAAATTTCAGGTAGTAATAGCTGAAAATTCGGGACTAATTTTGCATTTCTGTTTAAATTTGAGTGATAAGAGCAAGTTAATTGGATATTTGTGTGAGGTACACACAAACAGCCCTCGAAAGTCATAATAAATCTTAAAATGTCAGTCCCTGAACAAGAAGTGTAATACAAAAGAGGCCACTGTAATTGCTCTCAAATTAGCCAGACATGTCTGTCCAGAACAGTATTATGTTTAAACATGAACGCAAGTGCATTTACCTTTGGAGTTTGTGTGTATTTCACTGTTTGTATACATTTATCAGAAATTAACTAGATAAATACTTCGTGTGAATCAGGCTGGGTTTTTTACTCATAGCCTGTGGTTAATTTGCATGAAAATTGATTTTTTATTTTTTAGAGAGAGCACTGACTGCTAGGTAAATCACTGCTATATGATAAAACCTTCCTCACCTCTGAGAATTAAATTGGTGTCCTAAGTTTAGTTAGCTAGTATTCTGAACTCAACTAAAATAATTTATGATTTGTTTTGGACCATATCCATGGCTTTGTACCCTCCCACCCTTTCATCCCCCTCCTCTGGCTCTGATGCCCTAGGATCTCCATTCCTGTATGTAGTTCAGCTTTCTTTTCCTTGTGGATTTTGACTCAGAATCTCAATAGACTGTGCTGTAATTTGAAGACAGAGCACAAGGCAGCAGGCTGAAGGAAGAAAGTGCTTGCTGTCTTGCTTCTGAGAGCAGCTTGCCATTTAAAGTGAGAGCATCTAAAATGACTGTAAATGTTTCATCTGCCCTTGAAAATATCTTTTAATATAAAGATTTCATTGGCAAAGACGTTTTGGTGTTTTTCAGTGTCCTGGGTAACTTTTCCTGATGTTGAAAAATGAGGGACTTTCCTTAAATAAATATGGGAAGAAAAAAACAGCTGGCCAACTTCCTTTCTGTGCCAGTACTTCAGGCAGGAAGACAGTACATTTACTGCCCAGGTTAAAACCTTTTCCTTAAAATTTCTCTACTAGCTAGTTAGTGTGTATATGTATATGCCCAGAGGGTGGTTGGGCACAGGAACAGGCTCCCCAGGGAAGTGGTCCCAGCACCAAGCCTGACAGAGTTCAAGAAGTGTTTGGACAATGCTCTCAGGCACCAGGTGTGACTCTTGGGGTGTCCTGTGTAGGACCAGGAGTTGGACTCAATGATTCTGGTGGGTCCCTTCCAACTCAGCAGATTCTGTGATACATAAAAAAAGTTGTGAGACATGATTTCTTTCATACTGAAGGCAGCTTAAAATAAGGATTAGTTTGCAATACTGAGTTGTGCTGATAGATACATTTGTGTAGTGAGTTGGATTGAGTCCTCTAGCAAAAGAGTAATTTACATCCTGGTTATTCAGATATCTGGTTTCTAGTTTGGCCCCATTTTCAGGCAGTGTCTTGCCTTAAATAATTTTCAAAAGGAAGTACCCTCTTTAATTTCATCAGCAGTTGTTTTAGTTTCCTGGCTTGGGAATATCAGAAGCAGTGGGAACACTTGCCTTGTCTGTTAAGCTGTGGTGACACTCCCTAAGGCAATGCTTAAACAAGCCCTGACTACCCTCTGTCAGTAAGCATTTTAATTAGTATAGCTAAGAGTGTCACGCAGAGTTCGAGGAGCATCTGGCTGATGCTCTTAGTCATGTGGTTGAGATTTTGGTAGTCCTGTGAGGAGCAGGGTGTTGTACTCAATTCCTTTGTGTTCCTTCCAACTTGAGATACTCTGTGAGCTAATGGAATATTTAACGTAATTAGAGGTTCAGCTGAAGCTCATTCTAGAAGTTTAGGTCTTGGTGTGATGATGGTTGTTCAGGGGTTTGTAGGGTTCTTACTGTGAAATCTGTTAAATGGGTCCATTGAGAACACATATTGGAGTTGTGGGACAGTGTTTTGAGTTGGCTGCTCTTCAGCTAGATGTATATGGAATAGCAGAAGTAGTATGGAAGAGAATTGCTTTTAAAGGGGAAGCATTCTGTAGGTTGGTTTACGCAGTGCAGCAAAGCTTGGAGTTCATGAATGCAAAGAACTGCTTGGGAGAGATGGGATCCAGCTTGGAAAGGGCAGTGAAGGTACCTTTGCCAGCTCGTGGCTGACCTGGTAAAGAAGGCTTTGAAGCAGGAACAAGGAGGGAGGGAGGGAGTGACTGATGAGCAGCACTGTGAGGGAGTAATGGACATGGTTCATAAGCAAAGAGCATGAAAGGGAACACAGCATCAACAAAATGAGGCTTAAACAGGGTCGTCTCCAGCATTTGGATGTAAGCAAGCAAGTGCCTGTAGGGCATCATTCCAAGGGAACACCAAAGCCTTTCGTGGTAAGTGAGCGTGGTGAGGTGCCTCTGAAGTGCACACACATCCATAGTGCAAGTGGCGTAGGAAATAAACATGAGAAATTAAGACATCTGTGTGTTCTTGGCATCATGGAGACATGATGGGATGGCTTGCAAAGTGCCATGTTACAGTGCGGAGATATTGGCTCTTTAGGAAAGGCAGAGCAAGAGGATACGGGAGGGGGAGTTAGGCATTATGTGGGAGAACAGCTGGAATGTCTGGAGCTCTGCAGAGGGGATAGGTGGTGTGCCACTTGAGAGCTTATGGGTAAGAATTGAAGAGCAGGACAATATGGATGACACTGTAGTGGGTGCCTGCTGTAGGCCACCTGACCAGGAAGAACAAGTAGATGAGACCTTTCTTGAAGAGCTAGAAGTAGCCTCACATTCACAGGGCGTGCTCCTTGTAGGAGGACCTCGACCACCCGGATGTCTCCTGCAGGAACAGCGCAGCAGGGCATGAGCAACCCAGGAGGTTACTGGAAAGTGCTGATTGACAGCTTCCTGACCTCTATCCAAGCGATAGAGGATAGCTCTGCTATACCTCATGAAACAGGGAAGGGCTCATTGGGGTTGTGGATATCAAGGTCAGTCAGGCTTGTCTGCCTTCAAGACGGTGGACTTCATGATTGTGAGAGAACGAAGCAGGGCAGAAGACCAAGATCACATCTTTGGACTTCAGGACAGCAGGGTCCCATGGGATAAAGCTCTGGAGGGAAGAGCGGCCCAAGATAGCTGGTTAATATTCAAGGATCAGCTCTTCCACGCTCAAGAGCAGCAAATCCCACTGAACAGGAAGTCAGGCAAAAAAATGGCAGGAGTGTTGCATGGGTAAGCAAGGGAACTCAAATACAAAAGATAGGCATACAGAACGTGGAAGCAGGGAGCGGTAACCTGAGAGGAGTAGAGATACTGTCCAAGCCTGCAGGGATGCAATCAGAAAAGCCAAAGCCCAGCTGGGACTGAATTTGGTGAGGAATGTCGAAAGCAAGATGGTCTTCTGTAAGTACGGAAATGGCAAGAGGAGGGCTGTTGAAAATGGGCCCCCTGCTGAACGGGACAGAGGCCATGGTGACGTGGGACATGGAAAAGTCTGAAGTACTCAATCCCTTCTCAGCCTCAGTCTTTTCTGGTATCAGTGGTCTGTAGGAGTCCAAGGCCCTAGAGTTACGGGGAGAGTCTGAAGCAAGGAATATGTGCTCTTGGTGGAAGAGGAGCAGGTTAGGGAATACTTAAGCAAGCTGAACATACATAAATCCATGGGTCCTGATGGGATGCACCCATGAGTGCTGAGGGCAGTGCCCTACATCACTGTGAGGCCACTTTTCATAGTCTTCGAATGATCTTGGTGACTAGGAGGGGTGCTTGAGACTACAGGAGAGCTAATGTTGATCTTAACTTTGAAAAGGAGGACCCAGAGACCTACAGGCTTCCTGGGAAGGTGATGGAGCAATGTTTCCTGGGAACCATTTCCTGCTACATGAAGGACAAGATCGTCATCAGGAATAGTCAGCACAGATTTCCCAAGGGGGTATCATTCTTGACCAGCTTGATAAATGTCTACGATGAACTGGGTGGCTTGGCAGACAAGGGGAAGGTAGTAGATACTGTTTTCAGTAAGGCTTTTGCTGGTTTGTCCCGTAAGATCTTTACAGAGAAAAGAAAGATGGGCTGGATGAGCATCCTTTGAGATACTCACAACCAGCCAGACTTAGTGCTGGGCAGTTGGCTGTAGGTGGCCTTGCCTTGGCTAGGGGCATTGTCCAAGATTGCCTCCAGAAGTCCCTTCCAAACTTGAACATTCTGGAATTTTTGTGACCAAATTACCGCAGATTCAGTGTGAAGCAGGGGGCAGTTACTGTCCATAGCTTGTGTTGCTTTGCTCCTCTGGCTGTTCTCCAGGAAAAAGCAGAGAAAGTAGCATATATAGGTCTCATGTAGGGATGACAACAATCAGTGCTGTGGTGCTTTTCACACTTTCAGAGCAGCTACGTGTCCAGAACTCCAAAATGGAATGTATCTGTTCCTCTGTCTGGAAAATTTCCAGAGCTGTTTTTACGTTTTCAAGTCTCGTATTCTTTGATTTCTACCTTTATCAAATCTACTGTCTTAGTATTATTTTGTACCTATAAAAGGTTAGCCACACTTCTTGAGGAAACAANCCCCCAAAATGTTGAGAGAGAACAGAGTAATACTTGAGAAAGTTTATTAATATTGCTAGATTTGAAAAATGCTGACTTTAAATACAGTTGAACTTACATGCTATAGCTGTGTGAGTAGAATAACACTGGTAATTGAACAAATCACCCTAACAGGAAAAGTTTCCTCCTGTTAAGTGTAGGAAGAGAAATTGTATGTTATTTACTCAGGTGCACTGGGTGAACATCTATTTCATATGGATTTATGTCATCAATGACTGTATCGATGTTCACATGCTGCTTGGGTAAAGAAAGCCTGTATGTGTGTAGAGTAGATACATAAATATGCTAATTGTGTTCCAGAAAAAACCCTGGAATGGTTGGAAATAACATCAATCTATGAAAACTGAAAGGAGATGAAGAAATCATTTGCTCATTCACAGGGTTATTGCCTTGTAGGGCAAGTCAGAATGTCTTTTAAAGGTGTTATACACTGGACCATAAAGGTAGCCTGCAGGGCAGTGTAGGTTATGATTTCACTGCATTTCATCTTAGTGAACATGTTTAAATTTATTTCGTCCTATGTTTTAGTTAGGGAAATGTGATTTTGCAAATTAATATGTGCTCCTCACCCTGGAAAGAAAAAAATCCTTGTAGTTAAATAAATTGCTACAAGCTTTGCCTCCTTTGAAGCACAACAGTTTATCATATTTGCTGGAAAGATAGGTTTGCTCATACTGTTGATATAATCAGTAACTGTCTCTTTTAAAGATCTATTTCTGAAATCATACAAAGAATAAAAATCATACAAAGGCAACAGCTATATGGACAAAATAAACATTGGAGAATAGTATTTATGTTTTGGCAAAAGTATAAAAACTCTGCAAGAGTTTGTTTTGGAAGACCAGTTAATGGTTCTCAGTATGTTGCCATTCATCAGTTTTAAAAAAGAAAGGAATTCAGCCTTGAAATGTTTGTCTTCAGAAAAAAAATAAAGAAGCAAGTACTTACACTTGACGCAAAATGAAATAATTGAACTTTGAAAATACGTCTAGTTTTAAAGGGACCAGAAGGTTTCACTTTATTTTGTTGATCTGCGTGCTGTGAAGTGCACGTTGCTATCTGGATCTCTCAAACTCAGGTGTCAGGTGCTGGTATTCTTGTCTATTGTGAACCAAAAGCTAATCTAAATGCATTAAACACAAAATAGCCTTGTGCTCCTACTCTTCTACTGATGCAATTTTTTTCTCTTTAAAGGTCAGTCCTATGAGATACGGATGCTAGATAATCGGAAAGCTGGAGACATACCAGAGATCAATGGAAAACTGGTGAAGGTGAGTTTAAGTTCACTGGATAGTGTTACTAACAAACCAGACACTGTGTATTTTATGGAATTTTTTTTTCTGTTGTCACTAGGTATTTGTTCAGAATATGTTGACCAGTGATGTTTACAAATAAAAATGTATGGATATAAGTATCCAATGCACACGTGTGTGCATTGAAGACCTAAGTATTTATGCAAAGCTTAAGACAGTTGTCTGTAGATTTTGTATCCAATGTCTTCTGAGCCATCACATTGTCCATTTCAAGTGATTAGGAGAGGTGAGAGGAAGGTAGAGGATCATTTAGATAGAAGTGGAGGTATTGTGAGCGTGTTTCTTAAGAAATGTTGCAGAAAACACGTAGAGCCAACCTGTGAGCTTTGCAGCAGTGGTATATTGGAGATATATCCGTAGGAAAATGGATCTCTAATTTTGCTGCTTGTTGAGCGGTTTATTCCACAGCTGATCCCCTTTCCTCAATTCCAAATTTGTCTCCTTGTGCTTCAATGTTAGTAGAAAGTTCTGTGGATCTGAGGTATTGTATGAGCTATGAAAATGAGGCAAACTGAAAAATTACCCAATTCAGAGTCCAGATGATTAAAAGAACTGATGGAGGGGTTTGATTTTTCTTCTAAGCACCTGATGATTATTGATTTTATTGAATTCTCAAAAAAATCTTATTCAGGTATTAGGAAAGAAGGGAAAAACTTCAATTAAAGTCACTTTGAAAGCAGTGCTGATGAATGCACCAGAACAGTGTGCCTGTGGGAGGCTGAATCTTTACCTGCCAGCTTTGGGCTGTGTAATTTGTGAACTTTGGCTTGCTTGTATAGTCTTATGCCTTGTTCTTAATTGTCCGTGGGATGGTTGTTCAGGGATCGTTTAGGAAGAGTTAAGCATGAGCATGAAAGTGGGATTTGAGAGTTCTGTAATTAAACGTTTTACAACCTGGCATGGTGACTTGCTGTAATAAGCATGTGGACTATTTTGCCCCCTTAGGTGCTATTTCCTCATAGCTTTGGGGTGTCTCTCTGCTGTAATTTTCTGGGTTTGTATGTGGGTGATGAGTCATTTGGTAGGTAGAATAGGACAAAGCAGTGTAAGAGTTTAGAAAAGTAAATTTTACCATAGCAAGGTGTTGTAATGCTGCATTGATGAATTTTCCATTTTGGACAATTAACTGTTGGAATCCCAGTACTTTACCAAAGAAGTAGTTTCATGGCATTGAAGGTGGCTGTGGATATTTCCGAGTTCCAAGCTTGCCAGTTTGCAGTGCAGAAGGAGTGGTGGGTTTGTGCGTGTGTGTTTGTACATGTACATGCACGCACACATTTGCTTTCTGTTATCTTTGAAATAAACCCAAGGAAATGCAATCCATCTGGAAAAGTCACTCCATTTTAAAGTTCTTGGGTTTTGTGGACACTTTTAGCTGCTGTTAATACAAGGAAGACCGTAGAATAATGGAAGGAAAAATGTATATATGTCTACATTCTATTTGTTGGGTAACAATCTACGTGTACAGTATTTTTCCCAGCCTCTGCTTTGTGTGTGCATTCATTTAGCAGTACCAAAACTGGCCACAAAAATAGGTATTGTTAGATAATTACTTCTGGCTGAATAAAGTTAATCATGTTGTAGTTGTTCCAGATGAATATTTTATCTAGAGCAGTTGAGAAAATTTGAAACTTTTTAATTCTCTTAATTAAAATCATAGATTTCTTTGTAAATATCTTACAAGTACTAGGAAGGGAATTTCCTATTTTATTTCTTAAAATGTCCTACAAAAATTCACAGAATTCCCAGTGAAAGAATGGTCAAGTAATATTCACCACTTTTGGTAATAAATGGACACCTTGGTGTTTGCTTTCTAAAATAATTCAGTGTTGCCTACACAGTGTTGATACTGTGCTGTCAGTGTTGCTCAGTTCACTATATGTAATTCATAGTGACCTTTAGAGTATCCAATCAGATGTAATTTTCCCTTGCATTTTTGCCACATTTTCAAGTATCTCCTGCTGCTCAGTTCTATTTCTGTGTTCTGGAATATTTTGAGATACTGATAGTTGCCAACTTTTTTGCTGTAAATATGTATTTATTGGCACTGTGGCTATTTTGGGACGTTTCAGTGCTTCATCTTTAGGCTGTTTCTAAACGTGTAGTGACTCTGTGGCTGATCACAGGCTTGCTTTCTTCTTTATTAGAGCATTATAAGAGTTGTGTTCCATGACAGAAGGTTGCAGTATACAGAGCACCAGCAGCTAGAGGGTTGGAAGTGGAACCGCCCTGGGGACAGACTTCTCGACTTAGGTACAGTTGTTTCTGTTTGTTGCCACTGTATGGAATTCAGTTTCCAAATTTAAATTGATCACGTTCATATTTATGCTGGGGCTGGTAGAAAAGGAAAGACCAGATTTCTGGATGCTGCTTTGTCATAGTGTGTGTTTTGAATATAAATGTTCGTACAACTTTCACATTCTTTTCAAACTTTTAAGTGCTATAAAAGTAAGATAGCAACTCTGCAACCCTACACATTGAATAATCTTTCTAATTTCAGTTGCTAAGTGTTGCAGGGATTAGGAGAACACAGGCAAAAGTAACTTTCTCTGTTAGATTGTGAAAATGTTACCAACATGGTTTCAGTACTCTGCATAACTTGATCATTTTTAGTGCATTACTTCAGGGGTTGGCAGCAGGGGAGGAGAATGAAAAAGCACCCAAAACCTTGAGTGCTTTGTATGTTGAATCTACGGAGATTCTTTGCATCAGTCCTAAGAAACTGGTCAAGCCACCAAAACACACATTTTTCCATCCTACCTTGTGTATGGTAACCTGATATTACAATTCATTTATAGTGTTTACTTGCTGTATGATTGTTCTGAAATATATGCTACTTATTTTAATAGATATTCCAATGTCTGTTGGAGTCATTGATATCAAGACAAATCCAAGCCAGCTCAATGCAGTTGAATTTTTATGGGATCCAACAAAATGTACATCTGCTTTTATTCAGGTTTGAAACTTTATTTGACTGGATGTCTGTGTTTGGTGCCTTTCAGGTCACAAACAGCAGTATATTTTTACTACAAAACTTCTTGGTTTATTATTTGTGGAATGGCCAATAAATACCATCTTTGTGAAAAAACACAGGTTCATAGGTCTATTAGAGTCCCTAGTAAGGTTTTTCTATTTAATTTGGGTTTATAGAAAAATTTAAATAAAAAGCTTTCAAAAAGCTCTTTGAAGAAAGTTGTCATAGTTAAAATATTTAGTTGTATGAAGTGTAAGAATTAACTTACATTCCTCTCAGTAACTCTCACCGCTGCTTTCAGCAGAAACTTGGCTTAAGGATTCAAAATGAAAAGTACTGTTTTACAAAATAAGGATTTTAAATCAAACACTCAAAAGATGTTTCTTACTATGTCAATAGGTTTCCTTGTAGGAATTCTATTATTTGTGTATTTGTTATTCAGGGCAACTGAACATGCCTTCTTTGGAAATTTTTTAGATAGAATGTTCATATTTGCACTGCTTACTTTTGTCTCAGATCTGGTTTTATTATAAAAAAAGTATAGATGTAAAGTTTCAGGTAGCACTGTTTCTTACTCAGGCTATCAAAATAGGTTAAATTCCATATTGTCAGTAAATTAACTTTGATCTAGTACAATAAAAGATACTTTTTTTAGTAGGAGTTACATAATTGCTAAAATGTGGTCATCTTGAAGAACGGTGAGATAAATTATGGAATAGTTTTGTTGATGCATTTCCTTAGAAATGACAAGACTGAAAATGGAACTGATACTGTACAAGTGTAGTTCACTCATTCTAAAGGCTCGCTTAAAATTCCATCAGGAAGCAAAAAAAATTGGGAGCACTGTCCAGTGACATTGTTCACAATTCCTTCTATTTCCCTGATTTTCTCCTTGGATAGCCTTCTTTATAGCTTATAAACCCAGTCTTCATTCTGATGTAGCACCTGAAGCAATTACACACACAATTACATACATGATTAAAAGGTCTGTGGACTTTTAAAGGAATTGGACATACTTGAAAATACCCTGAGATGAGGGTGCATGAGATGAAAAACTCTTCCAGTCAGTGACCTTTTATAGCTCTGCTAATATTTTTTACAAGAAACTGTTTATGTGATGTGGGTAACATATAATAAAGTTGATGCCTGTAATGCTTCTGAGGGTCCTTTTTGTTTGGTCATTGGTTTTTTTCAGGTACATTGTATCAGCACTGAATTTACCCCTCGTAAACATGGAGGAGAGAAAGGAGTTCCTTTTAGGATTCAGGTTGACACCTTTAAACAGACTGAAAATGGAGAATATACAGATCATCTGCATTCAGCCAGTTGTCAAATCAAAGTTTTTAAGGTAACATTAGAAAACAGATAACCTTAAGTCTCCAAGTAAAGTTCTCATAAAGATATGGGAAATCATTATATTACTGCTTGTAATGATTCATGTCTGAGATCAGATTTCAGTTATAAAACCTTTTTCCACTTGTGTTCATGTTCACTTGTAGCCCAAAGGAGCAGACAGAAAACAGAAAACAGACAGAGAAAAGATGGAAAAGCGAACTGCACATGAAAAAGAGAAGTATCAGCCTTCATACGACACCACAGTTCTTACAGAGGTAACAAAATAAAATTGCTTCTGCTGACTGAGGAGATTATACATAGATACAGCACATTACTTAGCTGCAGTCTTGGAAGGGTTGGGGAAGAATTAGTTCTGCATAGAGATAAGCTTTTAATTTGACAAACTTGTCCAGCAAGCAGCAACGTTAAATTTTAAGATTTTGTTTAGCAAACGTGGATTTAGATACTCAATAGGTGCTTGTATTAAAACACACTTTAGATTGAACACTGTTTGACTGACTGTACTGAACCCTTGAGCAAGACTTTTGACACAGATTTCAAAATCTTGCAGCTGAAAAACAAAAAAAAGAAAAATAAGAAAGAGGGGGGACTCTAAAGTTTAATTGCCAAGTTTGAGCTTCAAAGTCTATTTTTCAGAGATTACTGAATTTAAGGCCAGAGCCTCAGTAGGTTTTTTATTAAAACATCAGTGAGTTCTATGCAGTTTTCTAAATATTTCAGAAGTTTTTAAAAGGCTTTTAGATCTTTCCTCACTGTATAATGAAAAGAAATTGATCCACATCTTTGGTGTTTGTCCAGATGAGGCTTGAGCCTATAATTGAAGATGCAGTTGAACATGAGCAGAAAAAGTCCAGCAAGCGGACTTTGCCAGCAGACTACGGTGATTCTCTGGCAAAGCGAGGCAGTGTAAGGGACTTCTGCTTACCTTTTGATTATGCAAGATACCTTGTGCAGTGTTAGATATAGGAGAAACTTCCATTGTATAAAGTAAAAATACTTTGATTGCTGTGTCTTAATTTTATTCACTTCTATGTATCCCAATTACTCCATGTTTATTTTCAGCAAAGGAATCCTTCCTAAATCTAACACTTAAACTGTTGCAGAGGGACTGTGTAACTTAAAATTCAAGAACTTTCAGTTTATGTGACATTAAATGAAATAGCTTTTTTTCTTTCTTACACATGTGTAATTAGTGGAAGTAAGAACAGTGAAATTTAGTGGTTTGTTCCTATTTGTACTTACATTCACTAGAAGTTTTCACGTACATCAGTACTTTGAAGAAGCCATGTCATGTTGCCGATGGTTGTTAGTGATTTTTCCTTTAGCCATCTACATACTGTGCTCCAAACAGGTTTAATGCAGTTCAGAAGAGTCAGCTCATCTTCATGATCTGTGTTATGTTAACCCTGTATGTGCACCTCAGAAGGAATCTGACATAAATCCTGTGCCCTCGCTGACATATGTCCAGTGCAGTTGTCCTGCCTAGGGTTAGCATTTTAGATTTCTTAAATGCTGTTCCTTAAGGAGGAACAATTCCACATCTTTCATTTGGCAGGTTTAAATGTCAATTAGTAACGTGACTGTGGAAGGCAATTATTTGACTGTTCTTTGAACAGGCATACTGTGCTGAAGCTCTTTCCCAGCAGTGCTTAAGCAATGACTGTCTGATTCCTGTCCCTCAGGCATGATTTGGTTTGTATTTATCATCTGTGAAAGTGATGTATAAGGTTTTACATTTAGGTTGTGAAATACTTCAGTGTATTCCTCTTGTTGTTTATAAGTCATGTAACTGGGTGGGAAGGAACAAGCAATATTAGTCACATGGGTTCTTTGGAGGATATTTGGATTTTTGTTTTGTGAATCCAGAACTATTGTATGCACTGAGCCATCTGAATTTACCTTCTACTATTCTTGGCCTTTGGGGTTTTTTTGGTTTTTGTTCTTTCTTTTAAGGTTTACCTTTATGATTCTTTGGCAGTGCATTCTTCTTGTTCCAGCTGGCCCTGGGGGAGAGGGAGGAGAAAACAGGCTTTTATCACTTTCGCTTATAAAGCATCTTTTGAAGCTTGTCCTTGGAGGGATTTCTGTGTTTTTCTCTTCTCCTGCTGTTACAAGTATTTCATTGAATGATTGTTGCTTATAAGAAGAAAAATAGAGAAAGGTTTTTTTAAACAGATAAGACAAATCCATTGCCCAGAGTAGGACAAAACGTAGCTAAATCCTACCTAGAAGTTGTCTAACCTTTCCTTAATCTCTTGGAATACTAAGCTTCTATGAATTACTTTAATTCTACATTACCTTAATTGTAGTGAAGTAAAGCTTAGGTAGGAGGACATTACTAGACTTGTGATGCCTTTCCCAAAGCACACAAAGGATAATGACCCACAGCCTATTTTGAATAGCAGCTGTGTACAGCACTCCAGTTCTCTTAATTGTGCAGCTCCCTATTCCTGTTTCTCATTTGCCTGTAATAAAATGCTGTCTTGAGATAATTTGGTCAGTTTGTTGAGACCATTTTGAATTTTATCCATGTTAGATGAAATCCTTTCATCCTTGCTAACTTGTTATTGTTCGCAGATTTCAACACATGGCATTTCCATCATTACTATGATTTTTATCATTAGCAAAATTATTAGAAATCACCAAGCCCGTAAAAAATACCCAGAAACACTATTTTTTCTGTATTCGTAGTGAAGCCTTGGTAATTGCTATGCACTCAGTACTGGTTTTAGCTGTAGCAATTGAATGTAAAACGTGTTTGCTTGGTCTAGAAAAGGAGTATCTGATCTACATCTTGAAGGCCAATTCATTGGCCTTTTTCTCTTGTCACCAGACGGGCTTACTCTTGTGGGCCCTGTAAATATGGACAGGGGTGGTGAATGTTTCTACTTAAAGCAATTCTGTCGTTGCAAATCTGTTTTCCCAAACATGGCCATCAGAAGCTTTGGCTGTTTCCAGACTTCCCTCAGACGTGCTGATCAAATGTTCCATATGTGCAGTACTGTTGTCACAGAGGTGCTGAGACACAAAAAGTGAAGATGTGTTTCCTTACGTTTAAGTATGAGATGGACAGTCTTTCACATGTTATGTGTTTCTATGTGATGGATCTTTATACTTCATGTGTCCTGTAGGAACTGAAGCTCTGTTACAGAAGAAAAACCCCAAACCAGAATTGTTTGGAATGTATTTTACTAGATACAGTCAGGACTGCTGACTGTTCCTTAGTCCATGCTGCTTCCTAGATGCCCAGAAATAGTACTCTGTTACCTTCTCTTGAATTCCAGAAATTAATGTTAATCCAATCTATAGTTCTTTTTAAAGCTGTGAGTTTTTATCTTCCTGATACACCTAACCTAACCTTTTCATTCCTTGCTTTTTGTATCTCATTTTGTATGCTGGCTTTTTTATTTTACCCCTCCAAGATTCTGCTGTTCTATTTGTTAGGTATTTCCATTTCCATTTTTGTTTCTTTTTTTTTTTTTTTTTAATCCTATGTGATTATTTCCAGCTCAGTCACAATTGGATTTGGACAAATTGGTTTCTTACTATGCTTCCTTCAGAAAACATTGTGTCTAATACATTTTCTTTCCAATTTAATTCGTATGAGTTTCTCACACAACGCAAGGAGTTTGGCGAAGCTTCCCTTCTGACTGGTCATTCTGCTCTGCTCTTCTGTCCTTTCAAAGAACCAGAGGGGTTTTTTTTAACTACCATCATCCATTTTTCCCTTATCACTTATTTTCATAAAAATGCCATCTAAATAAGCTTTCCCATTACTTCTTCGAATTCAACTGATGTATCAAAATTTAGTGCATTCACTGAGGTTTCTGCAGTGTTTATCTCAGTATTGTCCAAACAGACAAGACACACAGTTAAACTGCTTGTTAGACTCTTCTTCAAACTATGGAGTGTTAACTTTTTCTGTAAATATAAAAGGCTACAAATTTAACCTTGCCTTCTGGACCTCAAAGGGGATGTTTATGTGCAGGTGTCTTTCAGGGGCCATTTTATGAAGGAGGCACTTTGTTTTTCTCTTAGTATATAAAAGTTAGTTCTTCTCTAATGAAAAAGGGAAAAAACCCCACCAGTTTCTGTCCCCTGCTTTGAATTTGTAAAAGTGGGAAAACCTGTGTTGTGGTAGTTGGGCCTTTGCACTTTTTTCTGTCTGAGGTATTTTGGTTGATTTTTATATTAGTGTCTATTATATGTCACAAGCTAGACTATATAAACTACAATTTGATTAAACTTGGTCAAATGGTCATTTTTTGCAGATAGAGCTGATTACAGAGGACATGGAAGTTAAAAGACTTCCAGGTATAGACCTTGAAATAAATTGGAACATTGTTGTGGACATGAAAGATTGAAAAAGCTCCATACCATGTATAAGAAAATTGATGTTTTGTCCTCTTAAGGAGGTGCTGTGTGCCCAAGAATATATTAAGTCTAACTTGGAGAACAAATTAGATTTATTAGACTGTATTTTGGTTTTGTGTTTTGTTTTCATGTTTATTTGGTCTTTGAATATAGTACTGAGTTCTTTGCCAAGGTTCAGTTTTACTCTCTTGTAAGGCACAAATTTGGGCAGATTCCAGTATATTGGAAATAGGAGGGGACATTACATTAAACCATGGCTTAGAATAACTTGAGATTTTGCAATTCCTCTCCAGTTAGGAATGTTCTGAGTTTGAATGCTGTATATCCTAAATCTGATAAGTCATATTAGAAAGATTTCTTATCTTTCTTTTTATTTCAGTGAAACTTTATAACTTCATTCATGGCTATAGAGAAGGCTGTTAAACATCTGAAACCAAAATAGTTTTCTCCTTCTGAATTAATCCACGTTTGGAAATAAGACAGTTTCTGGAGTATAGAAGTATCAGTAGCAGTGTGCTAGTAATGGAGGTCAGTTAGTCTTGAGACCTCAAAAACATGATCTTGGTAAATTCATCAGTATATATTAATTGTTTATTACAGGTAAAGATATAATGCCACTCTTCTTTCTGTTCTGTGATGGCTTTTTATGGAGTTGAGTGCTTCCTTGTGACAGGGTGACATTTTCTCCTAGGTGTCCGTCCACTGGTCGGGGACTTCTCTATTAGCATCACTAGCTTGCTGAATGTCCTTCAGTTAACTCAGTTTTGGCTTAGGAATATAAGAAATATCCTGATTGATCAGAGCACAAGGATGAAGTCCAGTGTTCTCTCCCTGACAGTGACAATGGGAGGTGCTTTCTCAGGGAAGCAGTGCCACTTCCTGTGATCCATTTCCCTTGTAACCCTCACCCCCCTCAATCCAGAATCATCATGCAGGATGTTAGAAAAGAAAAGACATCCTTGCTTAGTCTTTGTAGTGTTAATGGATTTGGTGGCCAGGCATTTGCTTAATCCAGTTTGTGAAGTGCAGGACATTTGTGCATGAGAGTGATTCCAAAAGCATTATCAGCTTGGGTTAATTGCTGGAAGACTTCCTTGTTCCTTGAACCTTTCAGAATTAAGTATCTTAGTGCTCAAATACTCTTTTTTTCCCTCCATAACTTGTAAGACAGAAAAAAGGAGAATGGAGGCAATAGATGTGTTGCAGTAGTATTGCACTTACTATTTATTTTTTCGTTTTAACCAGCCTGTTGAGTCTCAGTGGATAGTTAGTGGTGTTTTTGCTGAAATAGGAGACAAGGTAGGAAAGCAAGTTTATGGGAGAAGAAAGGCTACTTGCTTTGGGTTGGGATTTTATTTTTCTGAGTACTTCAAATACGCTTCTTCCTGGATTTAAACCCAGAGCTTCATTGTGAAGAACTTCAGCTGGATTTGAAGGACAGAAACGCTGACTGCAGTACCTGCCTTGGGAATGCCTCAAAAGTTGTTCTCTGGCACCAAGGCATTCTTTGCGCCTGAATTTAAATATATGGTGGCTAGGATCTTGTAAGGGAGTGGTGGCCAAGGATGTGAAACTTGGATCTGTGTGTCCACATAAGCATCTTGGATGAAAATTTAGGAAGAGAATGTCAGAAAATTTAAGAATTTTAATTGCGTTTTCAAAACGTTTCAGAAGAACAAAGTTAACATTACTATGTTGAGCTTTTATTTTAAAATTACAGCTGACCACATATTTAGGGAATGAAGGCTACTTCTAACTACCTGATGTAATGTAACATCTTTAATGTAACATTAAAATGAGCTTGAGAAGAGAGACAACAGGTGGGAATATACAGAATGGGAGGAGAAATGTGTCACCCCACAAGGTCATAGAGGAGCATGCTTTGTGCAGGGGGCACTGCTTGTAGCCCAAAGGGTGGCTTTGACCACATAATCAAAGACTCTGGACACTGTGGCTAACAAAAGTGCCTGGTTTGAGTCAAATCTCAGACAGATAAAGGAAGTTCCTTTAACCTGTTTGCATGCAAGACAAATGTATTTTAATTCCATGTGCCATGCTGGGGCACTTGCCATCTTATGCTGACAAGTGAAGACTGGGGTCCAGCACAGAAATGTTGTTAACTCTCTTAGAGAAGATGGCAGCTGGTGTTACACTTACTTACTGTTTCCCCTAGACTGAGGAAGGATTTTTCAACACAAAATTGTTGAAACAAGTTTCCATTGATATTAAGTCATAGTTGTTCCCCTCCTCCTTCCTCCTCTGTTCTACAAGGCTGTGATACAAATCTGGAAATTTCTTACAAGGTATTTAGCTGCTGCATGATAAATATATCAGAAATCTTTGTTATCTTAACAGGCATGGTCTTAGCTTACCTGATCTTGGACTACTTGCTCATTTTAATCATGTCTTTGAACGTATCAAAACCTGTTTGGTTTTTTTGTTTATCTTTAAAATACTGTATTTTTAATACTGTTGGAAGCACTAGAAGGTAGCCTTGTTTTGAAAAGCTGTATCATGAGGATTTTAAAAAATACCCAAAAAAAAAGACTGACAGAATGGGACAGCTGGCTTATCATATACTTGTGATGACTTAAGTTTGTGTGAAAAATTCTGGTTTACCAAGCAGTTCAGAAAAATCAGTCCATGTAAGTAAGCGTAATTTTAGTCCTGCAGTAAATTATTAAAAATTCTGAATTTACAAAATTTCTGCTGAAAATCCTGTTTGTATTTGATTGCTCTCAGGGCAGAGACATTAAATTTATCCACAAGGTGCAATCTAACTTCATAGCTTTACTTACTGTTACTGAACACTTTTTGTCATGTCATTATCCCTGCAGTTTAAACAGCCCTTTCATCTTGTGCAGGGTAGAAGACTTTTTTTCCGGCAGGTGGCTGGGGGTTGGTTGGTTTTGGTTTAAACTGAATAATCTGTACGGGTCTTTGTCACTTTCACCAATAATACCTTCAATTTTTTAAAGAGAAGACATAAATAGAAGTCTTCATAAAAGATAAAACAGAGCTGATTTTTGCCTGGAATATCTGCATGTAATGTGTGGGATAGAGGGAGTCTTTATTTGGAATTGCAATCAGAATACTCTGTGGATAAACCCCTGGCTTTAAATGACAGAAGTGTGCATCAGAGTAAAAAATGTATTGTGCAGAGAAACTTAAGTTGTAATGCTTTATCTTCAGTGCTCACCATGGCCTGATACTCCTACAACGTTTGTAAACAACAGTCCTACTCCTGCTCCAACTTTCACCTCTGCTCAGCATAACACCTACAGTGTCCCAGACAGGTGGGTTTCTATTCTGTACCCCATTAAAGGCAACATTTTAATCGGCCTTATTCAAAATGTCTTCTCAGTAAATTCAACTGTGTTCTATTTCCACTGGGAACTGGGAGATTGTTTTGACCTATATATTCATTTTAGAGTATCACATTTGTATCACATGGTTCAGTTATAAGTAATTACTTCTGCCTCACCATTTTTCTTTTTTACTACGTATTTTTTAGAACAACTTCTGGTCCTTCTTCATATAGCAAATACTTTACCTTTTCACTATTGTAATTTAGTCCTTGTCTATGGAAATAGCTTTATTCAGTAAGAACAGTCTTCATTTCCCTCATACACGGTTAGTATAATTTGCAAGAAAAACCCCCAACAAATATCTTCAAAAGCTTTTCAACAAAAATTGCATTGGTGAAACTCTTTTGTATTGAGGTGTTAATTAAACTACTAAAATCAAACTTGCACTTCATCCAAAAGTTATTTACAGTGGTATGGTCTGGTCCATATACTGTGGAATGGTCTTTCTCTTATTTTTAACAAGTTTCAATATTCTAATTCTTTCAACTGTGATACTGTTTTGGGAATTTCAAGTTACTTTTCAACAATGCTTAAATATTTTGGTTTATGGAATTCTAGTGATACTTTTTTTTTTTGTGTTTTATAATCTGTAGCAATTCTTCCTCCCCAAATCATCAAGGAGATGGAACCTCTCAAGGGTCAGGAGATGTGAGTGTTTGCTTTCTGGTATTGATCATTACTGTATTTGTATAGCTGTGTCAGAATATTTGATTTACACTTGACGTTAATAGCTACCTAGAAAGTGTTGAACTGAGGGAGTTTTTTTTAATGGCTTGGGTTTTGTTTGGGTTTTTTAGTATCCAAATTGTCATATCCAATCTTGTTTCTTACAGCAGCTCCATCCTTCAGCCACAATCCAGGAAACTCAGCAATGGTTGCTCAAGAATAGGTTCTCTGCCTATACAAGGCTTTTTTCAAATTTCTCAGGTATCTATAGTTTACTTTTTTTCTTTCTTTGTGCAAGTTCTGTGTGGGAAAAGAGTTCTCTAAGAACATTATGTTCTCTAAGAACATATTTATACATACTTGTTTACTAATTTGCTTGTTAAAGAGCAGTGCAGGTCCCACTGTATGTCTGGGCACAAACCGTGGCAATAAATGCACTTTGTGGGGCTGTGTTTTGCTGTTTGCTTCTTCAGTCTTCCATGGAATTGTGCAAAGGGTGGCATGTCATAGTACACACCAGAAGTAAAATTCCTTTTCCTTGGGTGACACATGGTGGGGACAGTGTTGTGAATGATGCCAGCTCTCTGCCTCTTGGCTTAGCTCATGCTTCTGTCAGGATTGCCTTTGTACCAGGCTCCTTCTCTGGGAAGGTTTATTCTTCTGCTGCTGGTTAGTTTTTGACCTGTGTTTCTTGTATGAGGGTTGCTGAGCTTTCTGAATAAACTTCAGTACCAAATTTCTGACAAAGACTCTTGGAAAACTTTTCTTCTTTTTCATTATTATCTTTATAAAAGTCAAGTACTAGCTGGCTGGGATTTTTTTTTGAAGCAAGAGGTGTGGTATATGTGGCTTTTATTATACTACCTCAGGTCTGGGGTTTTTTTATTATAATATTTAAAGGCTATGATAAATTTTTTTTCTTCTGGCTTTTATTTGTACATTCCTGGATAGTCTGTGGAGTATTTTCATTCACAAAGACTATTTTTTTCCCTGTTTTCCCACTCATCTGTTACAGTGACTGATATTTCAGAATGTTGTTTTCTTTGTTGACACTCATGCTGCTTCTCAGAAGAATCTGTTCTCCCAGTTTTTGCTTCAGCAGCACCTTCTATACACAAGTGCATTGTCGTAACTTAAGTGCACAGAGGAAGTGATGGACGAGTTGAATGCCCGGGATAATTCATTGAGTGAAAAACCATGGAATATTTTTTTGCTCTATATTTTGCATGTGTTCAAAATACACTATCCTGGATGCCAGCAAAAATCATTGTTTGTCTCTAGAACAGTCATCTGTCTCCACAAAAATTATGTGCCTTGCAGACACCTACTGTTTCAAAGCCGTAAACACCATAAAGTGTAACTCACCACCTTTGGAAAATAGGTTGATTTATTTAGCACTCACTAGAGCCTGGTCTGAATTTTACTTATTCCTGTGTCCCAAATTCCATTTTTGTCATGGTGAAGTTTGTTACTCTTGGTTTAAATGAACGTACAATTTATTTTAGAAAGAATTGATGTGCTGCAGTAATCTTCATTAAATCCTCATGTGTTTGTTCAGGTGCTGATTTATTAAAGCTGACTAGAGAAGATCTGGTACAAATCTGTGGTCCAGCCGATGGAATTCGGCTGTATAATGCACTGAAATCCAGGTGATGTGCTGAGTGTGAGGCTGAGTGGGTTTAGGTGGGGGATTCTGGAACTGGGGATTTGGGAAGTTAGTGTCAGGATGGGCCTTGGTGCCTGTGTGATCTGCCTCAGGAGCTGGCAGCAATATGTTTAAAACTCTCCTCCTGTGCACACTTTCAGGGCGGATCCAGGTGAGGTGCGGGTGGGCTGTAAGGCTGCACCAATGCAGTTGGGCCCTGCCTGTTTCTTGGATATGGATGGATTTGTTGCCAAGACACAAAACTGGTGATTCAGAGAGCTGAGAACAACCTGAGGCTTTTTGAGGTTATAGGTGTTGAGTGCTAACACAGGCTGCATCCCGGGGTGGGTCTGATTCCATCTGAAATGGGTGTTTGGTACCAGTGGCCCTTCTGGAGGAACTGCCATTGTTACTCAGTAGTCCTGTTCCAGGAGTCCAAGAAGCAGCGTCCTCAGGAGCTCTGAATGGATTGAAATTTTGTTTAAATGCAGCAGCATCTGAGAGACCACTTACTTAGAGATTAATTTAATTTTTTGGGCTCAGTGAAAAAAACCATATCAAGTGTACTGTTAGCATAACAAATCTCCAGTTGTGGCATATCAGCTTCTGCATTTCCAGTGCACGTAGCTTTTCCTCTGACGTGTGTTTTCCTTGGCTTGCAGATCTGTGAGGCCCCGTTTAACAATCTACGTGTGCCAGGAGCCCTTACGGAGCATACAACTGGAACGGCAGGATGCGGGCAGCGGAGACAGCAACGGTGCAATATACGGTACGGCACGGGGGCTGCGAGCGGGCCACAGCCGGGGCTCACAACAGTAACACAGCATCAGTGGGAAAGGGAAGACGAGAGCCAAGAGGCTCAATTGCTCTTTCTGGTGTACAAAGAAATCACAGGAAGCTGTGTCACAGCACTATCACTGCTTTAGCAGCACAGAGTAAACAGAACCTGAAACCTCTCAAGGTTAAATCGTTGAGCATTTTCAGTCTGTTGATAAAACTAACTAGGTACATGGTAGTGAATTAAGGAGCTCTGGAGTCAGCTGTGCATGTTGTTACAGACAAGGTATCAGCCATATAAATGTAGATACATGTAAAAGCTACATGCAAATAAAACAATTTTTTCCCATTTTCTGATAGATTTTGCTGTCATTTTCTGTGCAACTGAACTAAAACTGTAGAGCCTGGACAAGGAAAAATAGCCAAGTAGTGAATGGGCTCCTGACTTTAGTATTTTCCTGACAGCTGTTGATTAAACACAGATGGGAATGTAACTGTTTATTCATAAATTTGTGTCACTCTTACAATTAAGAGAATGGATCTATTTGAAATTATTCTTTTCTTGCTCTTGGCTTTGAGAGACTTCTCCCCAGCTGAAATGTGTACAGGCTACTGCAATAGTGCTTGTGGATTTTCCATGCGAGAATTGAGGTGGAGGAGGATCTGTAAATAAAATACTGCTGCTGTCAAATACATGTTTTCCCCCAGGATATCTTCAGCCAGAACAATGTGTAAACATGGAGCTGCCGAGGGCTTCTAGCACTGTTAAATAAAGCTATAGAACTGTAAATACAGCACTAAACTGAACAGCTGCTTTGTCTTACTGTTCTGTTTGCTGTGTTATGTTCAGCTCTGAGATGATCTGTAGAAAGTTTATTCAGACAGTTGCAAAAGGCTTTATGTACCAAAAATCCAAAATCTACATCTGTATTTAAAGCAAGAGTGTAGGCATGTAAGTGGGATGTAGGTAATACCTGATTCTTTAAAGACAGCCCAAGATTACTTCCAAAACCATCTTTAGGTGACTCTCTAAAGATCCATTTTTAAGTCTGTTTGACATGACTGTGCCTTTTTGTGCAGGATACCGGAAAAAAAGTGGAAGCTGCCTTCAGCCTCAGAGCAAATATAAGGCTCCCCCTTGTCACAGTTGTGTTTATGACTTTTCCTTGGAAGAAAAGTCAGGGCAGTTCATGCTTTTAGTGAGAACAGGGAGAGAGTAAAAGTTTTAGGTTTTAAAAATTTTTGAAAGCCTGGAGCATAAGCAAATTCAGATTTTTTCATATAGTTATTGTTATCCACTAGTACCATGCTTACGTAAATTATTTTTTCTTGTAGTTTATCATGCAATCTACTTAGAGGAGATGGCAGCCTCAGAAGTCACACGCAAGCTTGCTTTGGCATTTAATATTCCTTTGCATCAGATCAACCAAGTTTACAGACAGGGTCCCACAGGCATCCACATTCTTGTTAGTGATCAGGTAATTGAAATTTTATTTTCTTGGCATTTTATTTATGACTTGGAGTGGAGGGTTTTCTTATGCTTGCTTATTTATTACTGCTTTTTCTGTTTGATAATGCAACCCTAGTATTTTCTGGCATCTAAAGTATTTTTTCCTTTACAATAAAATGAGCAGAAGGATTCTTTAAATATGACTCTTCCTCTGCCTGACTGAACTGAAACTCTGAGAAGACAGAAGCAGCTGCTTTATGTAGTTCTGAGAGGCTGCAGTATTTATTTAGTAAGTCTTTATTTTGAGCACACCCAAAGGCAGGGAGCATTTAAACACTGTTGAACTCTGCTTATTTGAGTGTCTGCTCCACAGAGTTCCAAAAACACAGCCAGCAGTAAATAGCTCCCAACTGGTTGTCACAAGAGTAAAAAGCAGTATTTTGATAGTAATGGATTTTAATTTAATATATGCCTGTCACTTGCAGACCAAAACCAAAAATACACAATTGCTCACAAAAGGCTGTGTTTAATATCAGGGTTGTTGAGGTTGTTCTTGTTTTGTCTTTTGCATTGGTCACACTCCAGAGGGTTTTGAAACTTTTTTTTTTGTAGATGGTTCAAAACTTTCAAGATGAGAGTTGTTTCTTATTCACCACAATAAAAGGTACGTTGTCTTTTCTTTTCTGACAGTCTAAAATTGCTTATTCCAGCGAGGAGCCTTCTTTAAAAATAATACAAGATCTGCATACACAGTGGCAGAAAATACCCCAGAGTCCTTCCTCTCCTAGTCAGATTTTAGCCTCTGTGTAGCACCTCAGGCTCTTCTCCAAGCTTTCAGTTCAGAACCGGTGCAGACTTCTGTAACAAACCTTAGGTAAAATTCAGTCAGCCGTCACTGGACAGTGACGCTGCAAATAATTGTTGAGACTGGCGAAGTTTCAAAATAGGTTAAAAAAAAAAAATCAAAATTCTGGCAGTGTAGTACCTCTGAAGTTCAGAAACTGAATCTTAACTGAGTCCTGAGAGTCAGCAGAACCGAGCATAGTCATCTTCAGTAGGCTGTTGTTGAATCCCACTCTTCTTTAGAAGTCCAGTTTATTTCCGGTACAAGGTGCCAGCAAATGGCTCTAATCTATGGACAAGTTTGACTCTGTGCAAACTTCACCTACAGAAACTGTCCCAACTTTGAAGATCCAGTTACAAATCATTAATCGTAACATTTTTGTTTAGCACAAGTAGGAAACTTTCAAAAGCTGTTTTTGGTGTAGATGAGTTTATTTTCAAAACTAAGTCTATACTTGGGTGTTTTGGTGCATTGGCTTCTATTTCTGTGATTCTGGTCAAGAAAGACTGACATTTCCTTCTTTTTTTCAGCTGAAAATGGAGAAGGCTTCCATATAATTCTGAAGTGACATCACACACTTGCTAGACTGATACTCCAATGCAGAATGAAGTCCTGCCTAAAGATTATGAGGATCATCCACAACCTTAGGATCTAACTTCACTGTATAAGATGTTTCATATTGAAAACACAAAATGACCTTTCTAATGAGCTGTTTGATAGGTGAACTTTCTTATCACTGCCATAGCTAAGTGTCCTCATGAGAGGTATAATGCCATGACAGCTTCTGTACAGGCATGGAAGACAATGTAAGCAAAGGTGCTTGCCCTTCACTGAAATAAGGCAAACTATGGCCAGTAGGTACAGTTATAGAAGCGAAGCAGCGCTGCTTTTCTATTATCTGTATCCAGTTGGAGATGAATGTAAACTTATTTTGGGGCATTTACCTTTCTGTGCCAGTTTGTCTATTACGTGCTTGTACCTTACGCTGGTTTTATTTTTTGATGTTAGCAGAGCACGTGCTAATCTGTGTGGAGATGAGTAGTTAAGGTGACAGTGATCAGGTTGTCAGGTCTTTGAGAGTAAAGCTGTCAAAACAGCTTCCTGTGTAAATTGTGTATAAGAGTGTATGTAAGAAGTGTAAATGCCAGAACAGGGCTTTTAAGAAGTCCTAGACAGATGCAATATATGCATGCAGCAAACTGCATTATCAATAGTACCTTACTGGAGGGATTAATATAAATCCTATGGGGTACCAAGTAATTGTGTTTTGCTTTAATCAATTTAATGGAAAAGAATTGCCTATGCATCCTTTATGTTTAGTTTCCTAGGTTCTCTGCGGAGCACTGCTGCAGTTTAACTCTTTGCTTGTAAAATTGTGGGTTTAAAAATACTGGCGGTGAGAGGTGGGGTTTTCAGTGGAATTATGCTGATGAGGGAAGATGACCCACTGGCACCACAGGGCTGTTGTAGCTTTCAGCAGCATCGAATAAATTGCTTGAGAAACACTAAATACACACCCTGTAAGTCTCCTTCCCAGCAGGGGAATGCCCTGCTGGAGTTCCTATTCTGGACAAATCTCTTCTTACCTTTTCTGTTGACCTTCCTGCGCCCTCCATCCATTCATACTGTACATCTGTTACAGTGCCTCTTCCATATGACCAAATATTTACTTTTCTCTGAAACAGGCAATGTGCTTTCTCGGTATTTTGGATGTGTCTTGTAAAGTCACGGCACAGCATTTCCTAGGGTAACATTGAGCTTCAATTGGTTAGGTACTTAGAGGGGAGTATTTCCAAAGGTTTTAGGTGACAGTTTCAGAGCTGTCATCCTGTGCCTTTGGAAAGTTTCACCTTGATCTCTGGCTTCAAAGCTTGGGAATAGTTTGCTTTTTATGCTGCAGTGTTCCATGTAAACCAATACTACAGCATGTAAAAAAGCAACTTTGATTTTTTTCATTTCCCCTTTCATAACTGGCTCAAGTGCTTAGCAGAAAAGCTTCTGAAAGCTGTAGCATTTTGAAAATTTAAATTCATCAAACCTAGAGTTTTTTTCCTGTTTTTGTTTTTTTCTGCACTGAAAGTAAAATTTTATGTACTTAAACATTTCTGCCTATAAGTTGTTCATCTTTGGGTATTGTTTGGTCCTAGTATTTTCCTGAACTGACACTTGTGTCTTTTTAGCTCACACCATATTCAAATCCAAATGTTTTATAAAAGTGGAAAAATCCTTGATTGGAAAGTATCCAAATATCTTAATTTTAAAGAATATTGAAAGTTGTACAGTAGTTTGTCCAGCTCACTTGAAATTGGAATTAAATTATGGCACCAGCAAATGGCTTTTGTTTTTTAATAAGATGTACACATTTCAATTTAAGTATAATAAATGTTTTTCAATAATTTTGTAAATGTGCTTTTCTTTTTGTTTACTTCTTTTTTTCCCACACCCACATTAGAGACAGTCCATTGTTAAGATTCAGATTAATTGCAAGACCTGCCCTAGCAGGAATGGTAGGTCAAGGTAAGGGAGGGAAGTAAACCAGCCCTGTAGTGTATCCTGCACATGGTGCATTCACATGGATCTTTTGCTTCTAGTAGAAATCTTACTTAGATTTGAAATAATTCCAACAAATTCAAGTTTGACATCAGCTGATTGTTTATTTAAGTGTCCTATATCAGAGTAGGTTCCATTTGTTTTTGTACATCTTCAATGCAATAGACTTACAAGGTTCATTATGTTCTTAGAAAAAAAATGAGCCAACAAAAGGCAACACATTTTGACATATTGGTACCAATGACTGCCATGGTACAGTTGAGAATAAAATCTGATTAAAACTCTCATTACAGCAGCAGTGTCTCAACAGAACTCTGAAGAATGATTGTAACAGCATTCCACTACTGTGCAAAAGAAGCCCAGATTGGCTTACTTTGTAGTAGTAAAGAAATCCATGTACTGTAGTCTAAGCTGTAATTTAACCCTAAAGCTGAGAACTTCATTTACTGTCCCCATCCTCTGTGCATCATGAACACAACCCAGCCATTGCTGGCCATAGAAGTTCATGGTCACACTCACTCCTTTTTAGAAGTCATTTAAAATTTGCAGGGGGGAAATGGCAGTACTATCCAGCAGTAGCTTTTCCAACTGCTTTTTAATTTTCAGTAAACACAGGCCCTGAACTCTTAAAACACACACACACAATCAAACTTACACAAAAAAAGCTTTCTGAACTGTCAAGTAGTTTTCTCTCAGATAATTAAATTGCTTAATATAAAAAAGTTTATCTAATTGTTCAGCACTGAAAAACTAAGGATGAAAGCATGGCCTTAAGAGTTAATACATAGATTTTTGTCATTATTATCATTCAGAAGTTGACAGCTTCTTAACCAAATGTGAAGAGTTTGGCTTTCTACATTTGAAAACCACAGGTTTGGTTTGGTTCAACTCCTGCCTACAGACTGATGAGCCAATATGCTTGTCCCTAAAATGGGTGGGACAAACTGAATTCCTTACTCCATCCTGTTTCCTGTAGCTGAACCTGTTTTCCATTCAGCTGTAGAAAAGCATGTGTGCTACACCCCTCTTCCTGGAAGCGCTGCATCCTTTCCTTGCCCCCCGCGGAGGTCCCGGAGGACGCGGGGATGGCGTTACCGAGAGCACCATGGATGGTTGTGGCAGCAGGTACAGTAGAGTGCACAGGCTCTACCACAGTGGATTTCTTACCCCCGTTCAAGGCCGATGGCATTGGGCAGAACGTGCGTCGCTGACGGGCAAGCTTTGTATGAGCAGAGTTCAACTGAACCAAGTCCAAAAACTTGGGAAGTATTTCTAGTTCTATGGGTATCTTGAGGTACTACCTTACCTTTTGACATTACCTATTATGTCCTGTTACATAATTAAATATGAAGCTGAATCATGAACAAGCTGCTGTTTCACTGTAAGAGCTTATGATTACTTTGCATTTTTTGGTCAACATCTGCTAAAGCTGATTTGTCCTTAAACCTGACATTTGATCTGTGGTGTATATTACAGAACAGCAGCTCAGTTCTTTGGCGTGGCAGCCTCGAGCCCCACGTTACATCAGAACTTCACACCGAGTAGTGCTGACAAATGCAAATTAACTTCCAAGTTTCGTGAACTTCCACTAAGTAGCTGCTACGCTGCAATGCCCACACGTGTGACACGGTACTGCAGTTCTCATGCCAACAGAAGGAAGGAGTTACTAATACAAACCAAAGCATCACCAACTTAATCCACAGCTGCACATTACGTTAAGATTTTTACCTGGAAAAAAAAAAAACGCTTTTCTTGTCACAAAACTGGATGACCAAACACCACCATTAGGACTTGTCAGGAAACCGACTCCTTCCACTGACTTGCCGTCCCATTCTTCAACAACATTTTCTGTGTGGCTGCACGCGCTGTCAGAGGATAATACAGCATCTGCAGAGGCGCTGTCCACTCCCTCCGACCGACGGAGGGGGAGTTACTGGAGCAAAGTAAGCATGAACTTTCACATGAGGTAGATGAGCCTGTGGGTGAGGAGAGAAAGAACAGAATTGAAAAGCGAAGCAGCACACCTCAACTGTTGTGCCAACAGGTGCTCTCTCATTAAGGTTAGTTAGCCATAAAGAAAGCATCTATAGAGTGGATACCAGCCAAGCTGTTTCCTTCTCACATGTAGTTCCTCTTGCCCCATCCAGCTAAGTCTGGGCACTCAACTTGCACACAGCTCCCCCTGGTTTCCTAACAAAGCACTGATGAGCCCAGACAGCTCCACATCAGGAGAGACGTTTTGCTACAGGAAAAAGAGGGATGGACCCTGGCTACTGAAGGATGACTTGTCCATACCTTGTCTCTCATATTCCTGCTGCTGGTCTCATCCTGGAAAGCAGCATGAAATAGACTTGTGCTTTTGCCCTCAATTTGAGTCACTATCAGGGATGAGCTTTCCAGTTGCAAAAGTGTTTGGACACAAATTCGGGATACAAAGCTGCAGACAAGTTTAACTTCAAGGCTAAAACGCTGCCCCCGCAATGCAGGTGGTCCCTGACCTCATGGGTGAGATACGCAGGGAAAAGGTTTGGGGCTGGATTCCAGGGCCTGAGGGCCCTACAGCCCATCAATGGAAACAACCATGCAGATGTTTGACTACTGGCTCTGTGTATTAACATCTATTTTAGGATATATATAACATATATTTAGGATGAAGCATGCTACTACACCAAAGCAGAAGATAAGAGCTCATCATTTTAACAGCAAAATGTCATGATTCAGAACTGACAATTATTGCTGTCCATACAGGGAAGTTACACACATGGGGGCCTAGCAGAAGGATATTCAGACTGTTTATCCAGCCTTCCTTGCCTGGGACACCTGCAGGACTCCTACAGTCTCAAGCAGTACCAACAGCTCTGGCATTTCCACAGGAACAAGCCAGAAGACACATACTCTGATCCGTTTGATTCCAGCTCGCGTGACTTGCTGGCAGTCGTACAGCTCAATTCTCTCCAGGTTGTGGCAGTTCTCCAGGTGTTCCAGAGTCACATCCGTGATGAGGAGACAGTTATCGAGCTCCAGCACCTGCAGCCTCTCATGCCCACATGTACTGTTGCTCAGGTGAAGAATCCCATCATCAGTGATCAGTTCACAGTGAGATAAGCTCTAAAACAGAGAGGCAAACAATTAACAACATCCCTCAGTCCTAAGTGACTTGAGCCTCTGGATATCAGAAGTCCTCTTCAACCTCCTTCACTCCAGTGGTTAAACAATTACAAATAATACACAGCTGAAATCCAGAAGAATAAAAAAAGAAACTTCTTTACTTAACAGAACGGCTGTACTTGATTTTAACTTGCTTCAAAACAAGCTGAGTCCCAAAACACATCGCTGGCAAAACTCCTCAGGCCCCTCTGCTCTCTATGAATGTGGGAATTCTTTTCCAATTGTCCCACACAGTGCGAACAGCACTGTGCCAGAAACAACTTTAAAGGATGATGGGGAACATACAAGAATAGATGAGTATCTACTCAGGGGTTACTGTTTCACAGCTGCCATGTTCTCACACATACACCAGGACCAAGCCTGGGCAAGTCCACACAGATAAAGAACAATCACAATGGACTGATTTGCCAAATAATGATTTCAAAAAAAAAACATGAGCACTTGGCACCTCAGGCTGTACAGACAAGGAGCAATAAACATCTTGTACAGCTGCAGGAGCAGTCTTTTCTGCAACAGTCAGCATAATAAACCAAAAAAATCTGCTCCTCTTCAGCATATTTTTTCACTCTCTTGAATTTCAAGAACATGGAAAATGATGCTGCACCAGGCAGTGGCACCACATAAAGCACTCTCCTCATTTCTTTAGGGGATTCATGACTTTTGGAAAAGCACGGATGATGACAATAACAGGAAACAGACATTCCTCAGAGGCGGCTTAAAAAACCACTCTTTGTCACCACTGAAATGAATGCTCTCAAGTCCTCCCCAGTGAAATGTGCAGCATCTGTGAACTCTACTCCCCTCGCCCTGGGCTCTGAGCTGGCGCCTTGCTTTATGCTCAGCCTGTGTTCTGCCTGTACTTGTACCTAAGTCTAATAGTGCCTGGTTCTGAAGTAGCATTTCCTTGCCCCAAGTTGTTTTTTTCAGACAGCAACTGATGAAGAAACACTTGCAGCAGTCCAAAAGCACTTTTTAGCTCCAAGCAAGCAAACAGTAGTGCTCCAAAGGTCGTCCTGCCAATCCCCTGACTCTAACATGTAACCTTGCCCCTCTCTGCACACAACCCATCTTTTCATTCGTGACAAGGCAGCCTGGGGACTACCAACCTTAGTTCACCTCAGCTACATCACGAGCATTTCCTGCCTGCTACCAGACACATGGCGTCTGTCCTACTCTTGAAAACAATTAGCCCCTCAACTTTTTTCTTCTTTGATCTACAGGATGAACAGGGAACCAGAGAAAGGCTGGGAGACAGGTCTGCACCTCCTCTGGAGTCTGACAGGGAGCAGCCTCGGCAGCTTCCCTTCAGCTCCAGCGGGTCCGATTTTACACAGCAAGCGTGAGTAGCCAGCAGGGACTCCAAGAAACACCACAACGAGTACAAACTCTCCAAAAGACAACAGAAATTAAGTGCTTTCCCCTATCAACAGTGTTTTAACTCCTGACACCCTTTCTGGCAGTCTCTCAAGTCTTCGAACACATCAGCTCTCTCCTGTACCTCCTTTCTCTGTGTACGTGCTCTGAGCACTTGGTTTGGCTCAGAGCCTGGGAACAATCAGCAGCTGCAGGGTTAACCAACATTCATAACAGAGCTGCTGTTCCAAGGAAGGACAGGAGGTTCTGTGAAGCTGTTGGCTAATTAGGAGTATTCCATCCCAGGCAGTAAGCAGCTTATAAAATCAGCTTTCCTGGGACGTGGTATTTGGTACTGCAAGGACAATACAGGATGTACAGCCGAGTTCGCAGAACTTTTTGTAGAATTGTTTGTAGAACAAATATGCCAAATTATACACACTTCATATTAAACCACAGGATTTTTCTGGCTTCATAAGCCAGAAAAATCCTGTGGAATAACGTGGAATTTTACAAAGACAATTGCTTGAAATCTTAATAACAAAGAGATATGGTCAAATTCTTTTTTTTTTTAATACATACTAAATGCTGTGTGTAAATCAAGCATGGCATGACATACTATAAGAGCTTCATATGCTGTGAAGAATTCACTTGCCTTCTTATCTTCAGGACTACCATGAGTATTTCACAGCTTCTCTACTAATTTAAATGTACAATTAAACACTTCAACCAGAAATTACTTCTTAAGTACATTAGGCAATAAAACACTTGAGTACTGTGATACTGAGAAAGATTTGCCTATTTCCAGCATCTACTGAGTCTTCAAACATGACAAAAGCAAATTCAAAGCTGATCTCTGCAGCTCCAAAATGTTTGTTCTAACTGCAAATACACTAAAGCACAGCTGCACAGCAGTTTACAGGACATTGGAAGCACCAAGATTAGTTCATGCAGTGTATTTGGCACCTGCCAGTCTTGTCTTGTCTTTTCCTGTAATTCTCAGCCATTGCTGTTCACACACAATCTCTGAGTATGTATCCTTCCTACCCATAGGTTATATTTAAAGATATATATATATACCAAAGAAATCAAGTTTTCTGGTTCCCTTAGAAAAGCTGTGATGTTTTACCAATGCCACACTTCCCTGTCTGTGGGCAAACACACAAAGGTCAGCAAACAGGAGCAGGCTCAGAAAAAAATGCTTGGGCATTATGATGTTTTGTGGTATCTCTGCTGAAGCACTGACAGAACTGGCACAAAAGATCACTTGCAAGAACTGGTTGCAACTGGGATTACAATACAAAAACATGTCCCATACAAATGGCTCCACATCTCCTGACAACTCATCTGGTTTAACATCAAGAATGATGGTTCAGAAATTAAGCTGGACAGTTGATAAGGAAAAATAATAAAATAACATTAAAAAATAGTGAAGAAGCTCCTTTTAAAAGCCATCTTTCCTCATGTTGCTACCTTAGTAACGCTGAGTGAGTAACACTAATCATAACACAATTTAATTAAGGAAGCAGAGCACCTTCCTTTAATCCCATCTAAGAACAGATTATAAAGATACTTGTTCTCTCATGTTGATCTAAGTAGTTATAACAAAACTACACTAAAGGACAATTGGCCTGAAATACAGGAGCTCCTACTGTAAGAACAATCTAGTAATTTTCAAGTATCTTGACTGAAGAACAGACAAATTTATGTTACCTCAAACTGGTTTTGATGATCTGCAAGATCTAAGCCACCACTCCCTAGAAAACAGTTCTTTGAAATCCAGTAAGCAGAGTACCCCACTCCCAAATCCTCTCCAATCACGTTCAAAAGTCAAGTCCAAGGAAACCTTCCATAATTTATTATGTAAATGTAGTCCTTGGAAAAAAGTGCTTGCATGAAAAACTGCTTACAGAGTGATGACGTTTATCTTCTCTGGGTGGTTTTGTTTATTCAATATTTGGTGTGAAGCGTCAGACTCCCTAAGAAAACCATTACTGAATACTTGAGAGTATCCATAAAGGATCTAAGTGCTTTAAGTTGAATCAAATATGTAAGGAATCAAATATGAAGGATGTTAACCATAAAATAAAAGCTTTCTGGTTATTGCTCACTGATTTGGTAACTTTTTTTTAATCACACAATGCATGTAAATATTTTAGGAGCAATGTGCTGCTTTTAGAATACTTATGAAACTTGCACATATTTTGCAGAGTATCACTGTACATCAGGAATGATTTCTAGACAGTGAGCAGCCTGGGTTTATACAGCAGGAGTTGTCTGTGTGTGTGGTTTGGGGGGAGTATCCCAGGCCACAGACCAGGAGTTACACTTACCAATGCTTGCAGCTTAGGACAGTGTATGGAAAGTTGTATCAATGTGCTGTCAGTTATCTGGGAATAAAAGAAACCAAACATTAGCCGTAAGCAACAGACAGCAGGAGAGGCAACCCTCAAAAAAGGTATCTCCTTCTCTACCAGATGAGGGTTCTGTTATTTCTGGAAAACAACCCATCACCTGTTACTCTCCAAGTATTTCCCTGTATAGAATTTCCCAATAATTATTTTTATTTCCTACCATAAACACAACACTATTTATAAAAACCAAAGAACATCTAGATGAAGGTGTTAATGTATTGCATTCTTACACTGGACATTCAATATTCTTTTTCATATTAAATCTCACCAAAACACACTCTTCCAAGTCCATCTTCTCCAGCTCATGGCAATTCTACAATAAACAAAACATGAACAGATAAACAAAAAATGAAATAAAACAACATATAGACATAAATCATGCACAGGGCTTATAATATGGGATAGCACAGCTTGCAAGAGGAAACTGTGATCTATATCCCTTCAAATATTTGATCACCATCAAAAGACAAAAAAAATTGTTAAAAGAAATAAATAAATGAATTAACAAGCAACACCCCACCTCCCTCTCAAATGTCTACATTTCAGCCTTTCTCTTACTAAGTGAAATGTCTCCCTCTTGCCCTGTAAGGTTTGAACAGGACATACCAGTGCTCAGCACCCCTGCTTCCCTTCCCCCTCATTCCAAACCCATGGTATTTACAGCCCGTGCACTGAAGCCAACTCATCTGCACACACATGAATCCAACTTCTGCGTTTATCAGCCTGCACCAAACTCATCTGGAATACACTTAAGCCCATGGCACATCTCTCTTCATTGTCACTCATTAGAAAGAAGCCTTAAAACCAAATTGCTTTGCTAATGAATGCTGAAGATGTTAAAATAGGGTCTACTTTAAGGGTGGGAGAAAGCTGCATGTCACATATACACAAGCAATTTTCTCAACATTTTGAGAGACCCCCAGCAAGCTTTCAGAAGTGCTTTCAATATCTGACCATGACTAATTTCAAGGAAAGGATGTAACCTTGTGACCTTGCAGCAGACCACACAGTGCCACAATTCCCAATCGGCTCAATTCCCAAACAGTTTTTTCCAGGAATAGGAAAAAAAAGTTTAACTTGCAGCCCCCAAGAGCAGGCTTGAGGTGATTACCAAGAGCCTGAAGCTGCAGTGCTGAACCATTAGAAAACCACTCTGTTTAACCACTGTGGCTACAAAAAACCCCCCCTTTTCATTCACATTAAATATCAGCAGCATAAATGAATCCCATTTACAAAGTACAATTTTTGTGTTCAGATTTCCTAACCAGCAACACACAAGTCTAACATGAAGCATTTGACACCACCAAAATGCTTATTGTACATATTTACAGCATGAACCAGAGCACAAGTGCTTATAGTTTACAATGTATAATGTACGTGTTCTGTAATTTAAAGTTATCCTCAGAACAATCTATTATATGTTGATTTTTTTGATGTAAATACCACAAGGGTGTGTGCCATCAATATAAGGGAAATCTGGCTAGAATACACAACAAGAAGCTTAGAATTATGTTAAGCATAATAAATACAATTGAAACAAACTGAAAAAGAGAGGAAAAAAGTGAAAAATGCAATGATAGATGGCAAATTAAATCAAATTGCAGATCTAAGTATAATCCAGAAATATATTCCAGCCTTTTAGTCCCCTCCTCCACTGGCTTGCTTCTACTTTAACTTTCCTCTTCTCATATTGCTTCCCAGCAGGACTACATCAATTCACAGCTGCTCAGCAGCAATGAAACAGGGTGAGCTGTAACCTTCTGAAATGACCCTTACCCGTGCTAGAAGGGTAAACCCAGCATCTGTAAGATGTGAACATCTTGCAGCTTCCAAAATCCTGGAAAAGTTTTAAATGTTAAAGAAAACATTAACAGAGAGAAAAGCAAATGTATTTGAGATACAAATCTGTCTTCTGCAACTTAAAAGTTCTCAATAGCAGATGTGTATATACATATATATATTTATATATATATACATACACACCCACCCCTATTTTTCACAGTGATTTGAAATTAAACTGGATTAAAAGTCTGCTTTTTATTACAGGATTCTGACAGTCACAGAACATTTAGTGGAAAAAATGATACACAATTAGAGGCATTTTAACCTCTTGTTTCAGTAAAAGCATAATGACCAAGTTTTCTCATGTGTTATCTGAGGAAAGATATGGGAAAATAAACCCTGAGTTAAGGAAAACACAGATGAAGCCTGCATCTAAAACCTGTTATCTAAACACAGGCTGCTGGGAAGCCACAAAATGGAAAAAGTGCTTACTAGAAATCCCCTCAGAGCCTCTGCATGAAGCACAGTGAAGCAACTTACCAGAAAGCAAGGAGCTTAAAATCTCCAAGCCCACAGTAAAAACAATATACCAACACAACCTTAAAGAAAATACAGTGTTTTGGAAAGATAGTCCTAACACTCTTCCAAGAGGCACTGGGAAGCAGTACTGACAAAAAAAAACCCCAAGAGGTCAAGTGCCCCAAACAGCACTACTAGTATGCACAACAGGCCTCCATCCCACTAATGTTTTGTTGTCTTTGTTTTCTTTGTCCTTTTATTAATGGACACTTTCCTTTGCAGGTGGAGTATCAAGATGAATAAGGGGAAACCACAGTGCCATGGGATAAGCAGCGCAAACCAAGTGCAACTCACCACAGCAAACACCACTGCTATACTGGGGCTGGTGGGGAGGAGGCAGGGAAAGAGGCACAAAAGAATTTTTTGTGGCAACATTGAGAGGCCTCCAGATCCCTCCACTGGTTTAGGAGGTCATTAGAACACTCTCTCTAGAGAGAAAGTGCAAAGGGAAAAGCCACACTGGGTGCACGAACAAATTACAACCGACAAAAGTACAGGATGTGGGGCTTTGACTATGCTGCATCAGCCTCTTTCAAGTCAAAAGCAAGAGGGCAGCAAAGCTTAGAGCTGAGTATCCCCACAGGCTTGAAAAGCCACTTTCAGAGTTCCAGTCTTCAACAAGGTTCAGAAGGAAGAGGGAAGCTTAAGCCAAGTATGACAGGCACCTCTTCCCAAATGGATGGTTCTAATGCCTCTGGACTTTCTTCAGATTCACATTCAGGGACTCTGTGCCCTTCCATCAAGGGCAGTTAGCAGCCTATCATAAAACACTCTCAGCTACTCTGAAAATTACCTTTGATACCAAATAGGAAGGGGAAAAACACCACAACCACAAAAAAACCCCATCATTCAGGTCACAATTGTTACCCTTCTAACTCCTTTCACCGATTACTTGCTACAAACCCCATCCCATCACACGGCTGACTTTAAAGAGGGGTGGAGAGGGAATGACATCTGCAACATCCAAAATAGTGAGGATGCTATACTGCACACCCAGTAGAAAAGAAGAGTATAGAAAGAGAGGAATAAGAAACCAGAAGATTAGCAGCTCTAGCTTTCTTGAAATTGGGTGTGCAGACAGTCAGGACAGGAGAACGGGGAGTGAGCTGTATACACACAAACTACATCAATCAGGCCCCAGCATGAAAAAACAGGTGGGAAGGCACTGGGCAGCATGTAAATAATGAGCCAAGTTCTAATTTTTGGTTTTGTTTTAGTGACTGTGCTTAAATACAGAGGGCTCTTCTTTTTCCTGTTACAGCAGATGTGAGTTTCCCACACAGTGATTTGTGAAAAAGTACCTAACATAGGAGATGATGAGGCAAAATGATATTCAGAGCAGATTCTCCACTCTTACAAAGAAATGTTCCCCAAGACAGACTCTCAGCTGCATTCATTGCCTACAGCTGCCTTTTGGGCACACCTGAAACGTCCCTGCACCCAGCACCTCCCTACTCCTGTGGAATTAGAAGCCGGTGGGGTTAAAGGAACATGATCCTAACTTTCACAGCCCCACCCAGACAAAAACATTCATGGTTCACAGGTACTTTTCTTGACAAGCCTTGCCAAAATACCTACCAGTGTTTTAGCATTAAAAAGTGCTAATAAAGAAAAAAAAAGAGAAGGTACCAAGCACCTGAAAGAGCAAATGTACAGAGGGATGACAAAACACCTCTGTGTTGATGTGAGATAAGAAATATAGCTGAAGGGTCTGCTGAAAGCTGGACCGAGGTTTTTGTCCAAGGACATATGTGTGACTGGTAACAACTGCATCATGGAAATGCAGCAGTATCGTGGAAAGCAGCACAGATCCTGAAGTGAAGTGAGCGTAGCACAGCACAGAAAATACTCAAAAATTTCCTAACAGGGTCAGCAAGTCCAACAGAGGCAGCAGAGTTTTCTTTCACTCTCAACACTGAAATATTCAGAAGGTACAAAACAAATGTGGAATTACATTTCCCTTTGATTTCCAAAACAATTTGTATCAAGTACTTTCCATCCATGATCCCAAAAGTCTAGATGTAACCAGCTGTATCCTCTGTTCTCCCAACGTGCAGTAATCCCCAGCAGTAATCACTGCAGAGGGTCATTTTCTTTCCTTATGCTGCTCCTCATTACAGGAGGAGAGCGGCAGACGCCTTCCCCCTCGTGGCACAGACAGGGCTGACAGTTCACCTACCAAAGCTGAAACAATTCCTGCTGCACTTGTACTGCCCTTGGAGAGAACGGCACAACTAACAGCAGTTTAGACCTCCTTTTATTCCCCATCTGAGATGTTAATTGAGAAAATGAGAGAAAGAGTGGAAAAAGACCAGCAATAACAGCACAGCTTTCTAGGGAACACCACTAAGTGTGTCAAAAGACTCCTACGCCCCTAATATATATGAACAGTGACATAAAGGGGACTGTCAGCCTGGAACTGTCTTAAGAACAGGTTTTCTACAATAACAAAAGCTCTTTTTCACTCATTCAGCTAAAGGAACACTCTGTGTCAGCATATGGTACATTGGGATTCGAATTTTTACAGACTACACATTCCTCCACTATCTGTGATTTAAGGATAACAAGTTCTGACTCCTGCATGTTCCTGTCATAAATGGCCATTTGTCATCTAAAAATCTTATCTTTTTATTTAATTTGCATTAAAGTTAGAAGAAGTATTATCTGTCTCTACAATATGTCTCCACAGCCAGGGAGCTGCTGCATAACTGAGCTTTGGTTTTAAAGCCCACCGTAACATATATGTTTGCACATTTTACACCAGTGTGGAAGTTTATATTATTTTTAACTGCTAAGCCCCTATTGTTCAACACATCTCTTATATATATTTGTCCTCAATGCTTGCAAAGACATGAGCACACTTTATATCAGAGTTTAAGAACCCCAGAACGTACTGCAGAGCATTTTAAAAGCACTTTTATAATACAAACCTTAAATATAATAATCATATATGATTTAGCTATTTCTTTGTAAGACAAATGACTGCATAAAACCACATCAGAGTACAAACATCACAAGACACAACACAATTACAGATATTTTTACATCTAAAAAAATAATGGGCTTTATATCTTGTTTTTTTCTCACTTGTAATTAGTACCTAAAATATTTAGCTAGAAGCACAGAATTGAACTGCTGGGTTCAGCACGTCTTATTTGTCATATATTAACTCTTGCTTTTCCAATATCCAGTGAACTACATTCATATGACAGCTACAGAGGACCAGCCCTCAAGTTTATGTATTTCTAACTTAATGTTATGATTGCAAAGGTAATGCAAACAACACAGAAGTAAATCAAACCTGTGCATATCAGCTCATTATCTTCAGAAGTGAATTTCTTAGATCAGGCCAGTAAGAACATGACATACAACACACTCATGGCATACTCACTTCAGCCTTGGACAGTTTAGACCAAGTGCTGTGAGAGAAGCATCTGTCAGGTTGCTACAGCCTGAAACACAGAGTGACTGCAGCCTATGGCATCCTCTACAGATTTTCACAATGCCTTCATCTGAAATTTGCTGCAACACAGAAGAAGGTTGAAGTTACTTCCTTATCAAGTAATCAGCCCAGAACAAGACTCAAGACACTGCTACTGTCACACTGTATACAACCAAGGCAACCTGGATTTTCAACCTAAAAATGCCACTGTGAAACCACATACAAAGATAACACTGAAGATAATCAACACTCACAATTCCTACTTAATGATATATTTTCCCATAGACTTCAAGTCCTACTTTAAGGCAGTCTGAAGCACAGAATGAGAGTTGTTTGTTGTTGTCTTCCTCTTTCACTTTGTTTTTGTTTTATAATTTTTCACATATATTTTTTGGGGTTTTTTTAATTGTGCTCACTTCTTATATATTGGTGGGGTCCAGGTCTTTTGTTCCAGTGACTGTGTAAGTTTGGGAACAGTGCAAAACAGATTTTTAAAGCTCCACAGCAGGAGAGCTAACTACCTAATTTGCACTGGAGCAGTTGGACCCAAGGGCAAAATCCTTCACCTTCTGATATTTTTTGAAGCAAGAGTTACAGGGAAACAATTACAAATAATCCATTCTTTACAGAAGATAAGTGTAAAAGCCAGGTTTGCCCTACCCTATACAGCTGTCTTTAGATGAAAGATTTAACTCAAGAGGACTTTTGATTTCTCAAAATTGTTTTGTAGTAGATATTCTGTAAGGAGTAACACTAAATTTAGCATAAGAGTCAGTAAGTTTTCTCTCTGAAACAGGAACTATAAGAAATAGCCCCATCACAGCTGCACACAAAATAGCAACAGAAACTGGATAACTGCGTGTGTGCAAATACGATTTTGTTTACAAGTCTTCTCTTCTGGAAAAAGCTCTCTCTCCTCCTCCTCCTAACACTATGAATTTAATTTTAATTTTTCTGCTGTCTGGAACAAGTTTTTTTAATTTCCTGGCTTAATATTACTCTTGCAATAGTAGCAAAGACCTCCCCTGAATTTTTAATAGAAAATACACAACCCTTGTATAAGGCCCTCATATGAGTTCACTCATATGACTGTAGCATATTTCTGATGCTATTACCACAAACAGAACCTTTCCTAGATGAAAATAGGATGAGAAATAGCACTAGCTGAGCACAAAGGGAGATTACCTTATGCTGTCCCCCTTCCCAGTCCAGCACTTTTTAATATCAGAAGTTTAGATTTGCAACTAGTTCAGTCAAATTATTATAGGCAGAAAATTAGAAGTCTCATTTTCTTTTTGGGGATCCAGAGGATTTGCATAATCTACAGGTAAGTACATAAATTTTGGAGTGTTGGCCAAATCAGTCAGGTACTTCTGGATTTGACTCTCCAAAATTATATTATTTTCTGGAACTGTTTCATTTCCTTTGAGAAATACTCATGACGCTATTACTGGGGAAAGGGACTGCTTTGAAGGTAAGGACTATGTAAATTTTATGCTGCTGTAAAAAGCCCTCAAGTTACATATGAAAATTTTCCACTCTGAAATTGCTTGTGATTTCAATGCCCATATCCTTGTCAGGAAAGAAAAGTCTTGAAAAATGCCTGCAAGTCCCCAGTTTCTAAAATCTTTAGAGAAACATAGTACCTTTCAGATGTGCAGTTTCCAAAGCTAATCTAAGTTCATTCCATAGCTGCTGGAGCTGGCCTGGCATTTCACACAGCCCATAAAACACAGTCACTAGAATTACAGTGGGGGTCCCATAAAGCACAAGGACACCTGCTGTGTAAAAATCCCTTTGATCATATGGAGCCTGGATGCTTCTGGAAGCGTGCTTCCAAGCCATAGCAAGCAGAACACACCTCCAGTGAAATAAAGCTTTAAAGCACATGTAATTAGGTAGGACACACAGACTAGCAACTCAAAAAACTCAAAGGAAAAAATCCTTTCCCTCAGGAGGTTTTTTTTGTTTGTACTACATAACAACAGACATCCTGACCAAGGGAAAGCTCTGGTGCACTTCTATGCCACTGCCACCGTTAAGTGGGAGAGATAGGAATTGATTATCATCAGACCTCTTGACAGCCTTCCACAAAATTAGTTAGAAAAGGCTGGCCTTGATATACATCATTAGTCTCAGGCAAAACACAACAGAAGAAGAACTTGGGAGGAGAAGGACAGCAAAAGGAAAAGGGATGGAAATTATGTACTGACTTTATTTATTTAAGTGTGGTTCTGACCAAAAGAAGGAACTTCCTTTCACTGCTGTTATCTTTAAGTGCCCAGCTTCAGTGGGCACCCACATTCAGACTGAAAAATTCTCTTTCACTAAACATCTGGATCATGGAAGCTTCAAGCTTTGTATTTGTATTGTTGCTATTTTCTGCAATTTTAATGTAACTTTTAATAATCTCTAACACTCAAAACTATCCAACACTTTAAAGAAATCCATTAGGTTCACTCTTAACAAAAAATGTTCCCATGCCACATTCATTCTGGAATAATCTGTAAAACAGATTTGAAAGTTTTGCAGGTTTTTATGATACCTTCTAGCAACAAAACTAGAAAACTTGTCAAAAACAAACAAACAAAAATATAATTTCATTATTCAAATCTGCATGACTGAAACACTGAAATTCTAATTTATTTCATATTTTCTAAGGCTTATTTGCAGGGAAAGAATGACTTAGATATATTTAAAATCTAAAACAAGGCCTTTCTCATTCCTGAAAAGTCACATCAGAAACAACAAAAAAAGCAAATATAAACTGGAGCAAAGATAATTTGTGTTCTCTAAGTAGAATTAAAAATACATGAACGATTCCCAGTCATTTCATTACTAATGAATGTGTTCTTCCATTAATATTGGAAAGGCATGCCCTTCTGCTACTTAGATGGTTCTGAATCATCTTCAGTTATGATGCCATTACATTTTACTCTCAGTTATGTAGCCCAGAACATGACTTCTGCTCAATTAGAGACCTTAGAAATATGAATAGACCAAAATGCCACACAGTTCATGAAATTTGAATGAATACAGTTAATTCTTACTCTAGAGCTTACCCCAGTTAAAAGAGGTAATGAGGGGGAAAAAAATAACCCAACACTTCAAGTCAAAACTCAGCTCGAGAAACAGCCAGTTCATTTAAAGGCACTATTCCATGCAAAATCCTGTAAACTGCAGAAATGTACTATCTGACTTAAGTAAGTGTGCAGCAGATCAATTCATCAGCATTCAAAAATGATTTCTGATTCTTAGAGAATGTACCTTTGGAAGCTTCAAATACTTACTGTACATGATTGCAAATTCAGGATTACAAGCTCATGACAGTGATTTTGAATGTGTTTCAATGCTTCATCTTCTAGCTGTATTCAGTAATTAAATTGGACATAGGAAAAGAAACAAGAAATTAAAAGCACAGAAAAGCAGCCCAAAGAATGTACACATCTTGCAATATTGAACAAAATACTATAACAAAAACGGTATTTTTTAATTCATGGAGATTTCAAAAACCCAAAATAAAATTTTATTCCTAAAGGATCACCCAAGCGATTATGTACCTGTGTGCAACCTCTAAGAAATAGAGCTTTTAGTCCACTACACCCTTTCACCAGTGCTTCAATACCATCCTTCGTAATCTGATCACACCAGGAAAGATTCAAATGTTCCAGATTTCTGCAACCCTCACTGGGAGAATTAAAAAAATACATAAAGTTAAATCCAGCCTTCAAATAGTAATAACAGTGGGAAACCCAAATTAAACACACTGTTAGAAATTAATGATAGCCAGTGGACTGTGCCAGGCCTCCACAGAAAAGTCATGAGAAAAGACCACACACAAACACCATAGTCTACACCCAAGAAGTCCTAGATATAGAATACAGCCAGTGCTGATTCACAGTATTAAGGGTCAGCACAAATTTTTTAACTTTATTAAATGCTGAACAGCTCTTTAAACACTTTTCTTTAACACAGAACACTGAATCTTCTTACCTTAAGCCTTTTAAAGAACTGTTTGTGATGGCTACACAAGATGTCAGATCCAGATGTTTCAGCTTGGAACAGAATCTGCTAAGACTGTAACACGTGCTGCAAAACAGCAGACACACTAAAAATACCTTCAGCTACTTCTTTTTCCAAATTTTCCCATGAATCAAAAAACCTCTTTGACTTACCTGTCAGTGATTTTTGTGCACCCATTCAGATTCAAGTGTTCGATGTTTCTGCAGTTCTGTGCAAAGGTCCTACAACAGTACCAAAAAGCTGCATTAATGTCATGTCCCAAGTGCAGTGCAGTCACTAGAGAGCGCTCTGCCCCGTACCTCCTCCCACCTCGGTCAAAAGCCTGATTTTCAAGCCACAGAGTAATTGCAAAGTATGCCTCAAATACATCTGTCTCAGTGGTTGCTTCTTCCTTTTCCTACTGCAAGTTTTTGGTCTTAGGCAAGTGTTGTTCCTGTCTCAAACACCACTTGGGAAAGCTGGTTATTTCTGTCAAATACAAGCCAGAAGTTGCTTCAAATACCATAACTAAAAACTCAAAGAGCATAAACAAAAAGCTTCAAGTGTCACATCAGTTAAACATTTGGCTTCTGGGAAGAGTTTTTGCACATCTCCTTACTGAAGCCTTTGCACGTCTTAATAAGGAGCTTGCTCCCACAGCAAATGGAAAGGGACACACCTAGTACAATACCAAAGTGTGACCTAAGCCTATTGGACTACCAGTGGCCGGCCCTTTAGGCTGCAAATTGCTTCTTTATTATTTTAAAAATTAAAAAGCACCAGTGTGCACTACTGGGTATGAACTTTAAGGATGATTGGAGCTATTATACTGCTGAGAGCCTGTATGTATCATTATACTAATTACCCTGAAGAAATACATAAACTTTCTTTTCATCTCTGCAAAGTAATATTTACAGCTGCGTTGCATTTCAGAACACTGTTTTTATGCCCATGTTTCCTTCAACTGCATGGCTTTTATTGGCAGAAGGGAAGGAAACACACAAAAACAGTTTTATCTGGAGGCTTGCCCTGGTTAACAGATCCGACTACACACTCAGCTGGTAACAACTTCTGGCTCTCCAGTGTGGATTGAAAACAATGGAAAAAAATCCCAGCAAGCAGTTATACTGGCGAGAGTTTCCACGTGAATTCTCAAAACAGCTATTCCAAAATTCATGTACTGGAGGGAGATTTACAATCAAGACACTCTTCAAATCACTTGGAAAGATGTTACACTCTGGAGGAACGGCAAATTCCCTCTGAGATTCAAGTGTGGGGCATATCCTGACAGACCTGCCACAAACATTCAGTGTTTACATGGCCAATACCTACATCAGTAACTGGCTGCTTTACACAAAAGTTGATGTAGAAGAAGGATAAATAGAGAAATTAGTATCACCCACAAAACTAATGGATCCGGAAACAACTCAACACAAATAGCCTTATAAGAAAAATCACTTTCAGAACAAGTATCTGAAAATTAGTGCTGCATGAATTTACTCCAGAGACAAAAGTTAATGAATTGACTTATAAATTTTAGAAAAAGCTACAGGTCACAGGACACTAGCTTAATGCCCACTGCTTAACAAAACCTCCGTGCTTATATTTTCCACCTGAGAATGGCCACACTACATCCGACTGAACACCATCCAGCCCAGGCTCTGGGGACAGAGGAAGAAAGCATAACTGCAAAAAGCCAGACCCTAAGCCTTCCTCCAAATGTTCTTTGAGCCCTAAAGAATTTTTGGTTTAGGGACCCTTCATCTGGAGGTAGGATCTTGGGGTCTAAATACTCCCAGAAATATCAAGAGGAACCTGGCTAAACAGTTTGCATTGGAAAAAGCTTATATAGATTCAAACATTCTTCTGGAAACAAACTACACAGTTCAGCTCATATATTGTGTAAAAGAAGGGCCACTGTCCTCTCTAGTCTCCCAAGATGTTCTTGTTGCCTACCTGTTCTTATTTAGACCTAGAAGAGAATCCCAGGTCTTTTCCTAATTTTGTAGGCACTCAGTTGTATCAGTCTTTATCCTTCCTCCTACTGCTAGGGTCACTTCTTGTCCAAATTAGATGATAAAGTATAAAATGACCACTAATCTTGATACTCTGACTACTGTAGGATGACAGAGTACAGTCTGAAAACATTTTAACCACTTGAAAATGGAGCAATACCAACATAATCCTAATGGAAGAAAAAGACACGTTTCTGAAAAGCACAGCTTTCATTTCTTAGTTCATTTCTAGAAAATAACAGAAGCTATATTTTGATCTCAAACTGATGACTCATTTAGTCAATATTAAGGTATTTAGTACTTACCTAAGTATCCCATCTTGGTCATCAGTCAGTACTCAGAAATACAAGCAAATGTAACAGTACTCTAATCGCATTTGGTACCGACATTAGGAAATAAGTGATGTCTCCATCAAGGATTTTACTTACTTTAAAGAGGAGTCTCCAACACCAAGACATCCTCTCAGACTAAGCTGTCTCAGGAACCCACCACACCTTTTCGATATATTTTCCACAACACGACCCTTAAACCAAATAAAAGGAGGATTTAGCTGAGTTTTTTTCTGACATAATATTCTAACCAAATTAAAAATCCCAGGAGTTAAGACCGGCCCCAGCTATACCCCACCAGAACTACAACTCCTTGAATTTCTTTTGCTGCTTTAAGAACAGTTACCTGTTGAGAATCTCCACTTGCATTTAAGTGCTATTCAATTCAGTCGTTAATTCTCTCTTCCTTTTCTTCATTCGATCACACACGGCTCAACTTTTTGTCACAGCAGACCCTACCCATTAAGACTATTAAAATGACCTTCAAGTTTTGTCAGACGTGTACGGAACTGCCCCAGAGGTGGAATGGGAGGCTTGGCCACTCAAGGGTCCCAGTCACTCCTACAGCATGTAAGTTTAAATTGCCCACAGAGACCTGCTTAGGCCAGTACCTCACAAAGCCTCCAGTAAGTCCCTGTTTCACAGCTCCTGCCATAGGGATGCTTGCAACTGAAAGGTGCCGAACACCTTGGAGGGAGCAGCAACAAAAGGACTAATACCTAACAGCATCATGCATTTTTTTCTCTCCCTCTAGTTTTTGAAAGAAAAAATACCTATAAAATTACAGGTCAGTGGATTTTTTTGTTGTCATGTTGTTATATTTTATTGCCCTTCTCTAATACTAACGTCCTGGCCATCACTATGGAAAAATATTTTCTTATCAGAGCCTGTTTCTTGGTCCATAAGTAACATTGCTTATCTTATCACTCAGAGGAATTCACACCAAAACAAACAAACTGAAAACTATATATTCTTTAAAGAATTTCAATTAATCAGAATTATTGCTCAGGAAAAGCCAAATACCTTTACTGTAAAGATAAATTCTTCCATGAACAAGATGGAATGCAAGTTCAACTTACATTGCAGAAAAAAGCCAAACCCTAAAGAATTATTCAAAGAAAATACAAAAAAAATAATGAGAAGTTTTCCCAAATCCATTTATGTCTTTAATCACATAAAACCTCCCAAAAACCAGCACACTAAAGAAGACAACTTCAGTGCATTCAAATGCAGTTAGCTGTTCGAATAATTTGTCACTCAAAAAACTAGTTTTTCAACCTACCCCAGCTTACAATTGGTTGCACAGACCAAGAAATCCTAAGGTACATTTAAATTCAAGACCACACATCTTTGATAGAAAAGAAACACTTTTCATAGGGTTCCCCTACCCCGCCACTTTATTCTCTACCATATTAGGTCTTAAATACAGAAAATTACACAAAACCTGATTTTGCATTATTTGATAATCTCAGATCAAGTACTGACTGAAAAATCACCAGAAAGTCCAACTGAGTACAAAGTTGTCAAGTACAATTAGCAGCTTTTACCTGTCCTAAATCCATAGACAAAAAAAATAGGCTACTAAACCAGCTAAACAGAGTTCTTAGACACCAAATGTGAAACTCTATTTTGTTTAAGAACTAATTTGAGTAATAATTTCTGGTTGAACACACTCTTACGAGTAAATTTAAGTGGTTTATATCACAAATGTACTTAAATATAATACACTGAAGTAACTGAATTGCTCCAAACCACAATAGCTTTTTATAGCAAAAGAGGATCATAACTTAATTTCACTCCTTCTCCTGAATCCCATGCTACAGACATAGCATCTCAGAAAGCAATACCACTAGGTAAAATATGACAAAAATATTGAAAACTTGAAAATACAATACTGTGTTTCTAAATACCAAAATGATTGCAGACACAGAAAAGGCCTATCAACAGAAGGACTGTAGACCTGTGGGAGTTTTCTTCATTTCTTAGCAAATGAGGAACACAAGCTTTTTAAAGGCAACTGAAAATATGACACTAAAGCTGCAAGTCCTCTTTGACAGATGCCAAAAATCTTTCTCCTACCTCTGCAAGATCCTCTGGTTTAAGATGAGTAGAGCACAGGAGTTGGCAATAAAGTTTTAAAAGAGCAGTGAAAAAAATTTACCCTCTATGTTACCGTAAAGCTTTAGGAACAGTTTGTACCATGGTTAGCAAAATACAGCAAATGAAACACATCTGGATTTTATTCATGCAACTAAGAAGCTAAAACATAAAATACAGAAATAAATCTATTATTGTAGTCTAAATTTAATTTGTATCAAACAACAAATACTAAACCAGTTCAGATTGAATCAAGGAATCGTTGTTCCCCACTGATTTCTGTCTTCATTTTCAGATGTCATATTTTATTTTGTTATGCATATCTATGATAGCATTAATGCAGACATGTTTTCTTACAGAAGACAAGTCTGCCCTAAAACCTTTCATTATATACTGGAAAGGACTTTTCTTCACATGTACCTGCATTTCACACAAGGCTCAAACCTTATAAAATGGTAATCAGATACACACCAAATCAAATCCAGGCAAGTCCACAGTAAGAAAACTTGTCCAGCATTTTAGTGTTTCAGTCTCCAGATCCTATAGCCAAGTGTCCAGTAAGCTTCCAGCACTAGATGGCCCCCTCACAGAGAGATTTGGGACCAGGAACAAAACTATCCTCTAGATCGTAAAAGTGATTCCAAGAATCTCACTCCATCCAGAGGCGCTGTTCATACCTTTCCTTTCTGGAAATGAGCAGATTTGAGTTTCTAGAGCTCTGTATGTATATGATATATATAAGTTATCTGATACACAACTGGCAACCAAAACTGAAACACTCATCCAGCAAAAAAAAAAAGAAAAAAAAAGGCAAATACAGAGTTCTTTCTCATTTGCTCCTTCAGAATATTATTTTCTTGAACTTAGTCTTTAGAATGTGTGAATACAAGGAGGGGCACTCAAAGTGGGCTATGCTCTTAAACATCTCCATAGGAATGAGAAATACCCTAAAAATGAAAAGGACACTAACCTCTATATCCGTTTGAAAGTTAAAGAGGTCTATTCTTTGCCAATTGCTTCCATCCAGAGCTAAAACATTCCATGCCTACAGAAAACAAATACAGTTTATTTATTACCTCCACTGCCTGCTCCCTTCATTTTCCTCTCAGTAATTCAAATATTACAAACTAGACAATTTCAGGCAGCATTAAAAAAAAAAAATTGCAGATATTAGTAATCATACAGTATCAACTAGCTAAAAACATAGAATTTGCAGAAATTAATCTCGAATCTCCTAGATGGATTACACTTCAAAGGCTAACTTGTGGCTACAAAACATATAGGAAAGCAAGATATTAAATGTGAAGTACATACACAGAAAGATTTAACCCTCCATTCTTAAAAGGTTTTGTAAAATTGTCTAATGAGTTACTTTTGCTAGATCTATATGGAAAAAAAGTAGCTGCAGATGAGATTCCTTTCAATAAAACCACAGTTCCTCAACCTCACTAGTTACTACTCTGAGAAAACAGAAACCTTTCAGAAAACTGCTGACTTTCCACTATTAGGACCAGGCCTTTCCTTTACACGTGCTAAGTTACATGTACGTGTTTGAGAGCTTGTCCTTCACTGTCGAAGCAATAGTCCTTCAAAGGAAAGCAAAATAAAAAAACTAGAGAAACATAAATATATGCAGAAAATCAGAAAAGAAAACACCGCATCTAACTGACAGGTAGTTCTCAGAGAAAGATACAATTTATTCAATCATTTTGGTTTTCTTATGCAGTTTTGTAGGTTTTAGCTGAAACCTCGTATTACCTGACCCACAAGACTTACTGAAGTTGCAGGACACGGTGATACGGGTATAGGAATGAAATAATTACACACTTAATTATACATTAAAACAAACAGAAGAACAATTAAACCCCAAACCAAACCCAACTGTAAGAGAAGGAAGAAAAATACGAAATAAAGTTCATTTGTGTTGTATAATAATACAGTTCATTGCACACAGTTGATGTAGAAACAGAATATTATTCACTTTATTTCAAGAAAAAAAAAGAAGACAGGCTAAACATAAAAACTTACTTAGCATGCCTTCTCTTATATCTTGTGTGTGCCTTTTTCCTCTACTAGTAGTCCATCTACTTAACACCTTTTGTACTTGGCAAGAAAATGATGGATGTACTTCTTAGACACACGGTGCACATTAACCAAACTACGTGGAATTTTAAGCAGCAAATACATCTGAAAAATAGTGTTACACAGCCACATGCTTTATAAAAAGCATATGCCATCATGCCAAAGTGGGCTTAATCCTTTCTCCAGATACAGAGTATACATAACTGGATATCTTTTCCATAGCCTTTAGACAGAAGTCCTGTACACAGCAACTAGAGTCCACATCTAAATGCAAAACTGGGACCTCTGTTCATTTGCTTTAATAAACCAAGAGACTGAGAAAACTTTTTTTTTTTACAGGAAGCAGGTAGCAGTGAATCCCATTATTTGCATGTAATTAAGAGAATAGCATCCCAAGAAACAACAGAAAAACCCCAACAGAAATACATACCTTGGAAACTTGTGCACAGCGACACAAAGTGACTATGTCCAAGAAAGAAAATATTCTAGAAAGAAAGGAAAACAACTACAATTAAAATGTTTAATTATAAATTTGGACTAATATATGAATCCACAATTCTGTAGTTCTATGGAAAGACACCAGTTACACAAGAAGCAAGTTAAATACTATATGAGAGTTTTCCCAAATTATTTTTGGTAATTGAGACTTACAGAATAATATCACAGCTATCACTTAAAGACAGTCAACACCAACATATGAGAACTCAGCAGGTGCTGCTTCTGAAAATCTATTTTCTGTTCCCTCTCCCCTCTATAACAAATAATGTTTTCTTCTTAATTCATAGAAACTAGCTTATATTCCTTTAATTGTGCTACAATTAAAGAAATCACTTACATAAATACAGATGAAAATTTCAGAGGTTGGTGAAGAGTAAGAAATAGATAACAATACATAGATAAATCCAAGTTAAAGAATCTATGTATTAATACAAGGGACAATGACCCAAATTTCTGAATGGGTTTCATAGTGACTACCAGGTCTAATACAGTATCTTTTTTTTAAATTTACTCTACAAGAAACAACTATAGCTGAAAATTCAGATTTACTATTCTGATCATGGAACCAATTTCTCAGGGTTATCAACTCTTGATAGTTTACAGAAAGAAATTGTTCACTGTCAAAATGAATTTTGCTAAATATCATTTCCAAACACCAATGAAATTGGTTCAAAGGATGTTCTCAGTGAAAAAGAAATCATTAGCTTAAGCATAAAATATAAACCCTGTTCAAAAATAATTTTCTATTACAGAGAATGAAACCTATGAAATATATGAAAGATGTTCCTGTAATTCACTGATAAACTGCTACCTGCTTGCCAAGGAACTTTTTCAGTCATAAAAACAATGAACAGCAATAAGAACAATTTCATATTATAGCAAGATGTTAACACTGAGGAGCAAACAACAGGTAAGAGATGCTGAATTTAATCACATAACATTCTGGTTACCGTTTTTCAAACGAAAATCTGAAGCTAGAGTTCAAAATGGATGCCTACATCTTAAGCACTGTGATTTTTAGCTGTGGTAAGAGCAAAAAAACAAAATTAAAGTACTTAAACATAACAACCTTCTGGACATTTATTATGATCACTTCAGATAGCAGTCGTCCAATATTTCATTTGACACCCGGAAATACTTTTTTTCTCTTTTTTACCATGCAGTAATACATTTTCTCAAAAAAACTAACAGCCAAGCAAACACAAGGACCAATGTTTTCAGAAGCTGTGAAACAGTTTATAAAATCCTGTCAATAACATTTATTTTGATAGCATCTATTTTGACATTTGAACATCCCTTCTGAGGCCTGTCCACTTTAGGAAACTTAGTGGCATTTAATGCACAAAGTACACACTTAGTGTGCTCAGAAAATTGCTGGACTGTTCAGATAAACACTGAAAAGTGTTCTCTCTCTTTTAAGAGCAGCATAAACATCAGTGACCCACCAGGAGCTCTCTTCTGAAATCACCTTTCTCCCTGCCATGAGGGAAATGTCAGCAGATGAGGGTGTGGAGATTACACGAGAGAGAGCTGCAAAAGCTTCTTGGCTTGCAGAAGCTTCCTCATAGAACCACTGTGCTAGTGGAACCTGAGGGTTATCTCACATTCACAGAAGCACAAAAGACAGATTTCTATGTTATTTGTAACAAAGAAAGAACTTGTGACACAATACTCTTGCCTAACTAAGAACGTGACATGCTTTAGAAGTGAGGTATCCAGTTCTACTGAAATAAGAAGCAACAGAAGAAACTGTAAGATGTTGAAGAAAGGGTATTTTATACACCCCCACCACCCTGAGTTGTCTGGCAGTCTGTCTTCATGTTCCATTGTTTATTGCTATTAAGAGATTAATGCTGATGCACGATTTCTGAAAAAAAAAAAGGTAAATTAAAACCAAATGGAGAACAGATGTATTTATTTTTGCTTCATTCTGTATGAAGTGACTTTTCAAAAAGTCAAAGACTGAAAGTGGTTATTCTATGTTAAGAGAAGAAATATTTTAGTGAGTGTAAACATTTGCGATGCTTTTAGAGTTGGGTTTTTTTTTTGTTCTAGAGAAGAAACTTTCCTGCAAGGCAGCCCAAGCTGTCCCCATCAAAACAGGTAACAACATTAAGATGTATTATCAGCAACCAAAAGCTCATTTATTACCTTTCACTTAAACAGTACAATAGGCAAGAGATGTAAGTAAATACTTTTATAATTCCAAAGAGGCATCTTGCACACATGCTTGAAAACACTTTTTTCCATGCTTTTCTATTTATTTACCCCTATAGTACAGTCTTGCACATGCACCACTAACACACACTTGCTTGTCTCCTTGCAGTCCCACAGAGTTCCGAGCAAATCCTTACCAATCAGGAAAACCAGCCAACAAGGCAAAAGACTCTAAGGTTTAAAGTCATTTAAAGTCTTTAAAAGACTTCAGAGTGTTTAAAGACTTTAAATGCAACCAACAAACTGAGATGGAACTAACCTTGTCAGTCATCTATCAGTGTCAGACACTGACATTGTCTGGCCCTTGGGTGAAGGACCATCAGCAGGCACTTGCAATTTTAAAAAGTGGAAAAAACTACCTAGCAGGGCAGCTGCTGGTTGTATAGCACTTCTGTCCTCTATGACCACAGCTACGTAGGTGGAAGCTAATGCAGCCAGCAGCAGGATTCATTTCCACTTCAGTCTTCGGCATGTATTAATACAAGGAAATGGAAATTAAGTTAATAAATTCACAGTAATGTTTAGAATCATCTTTTCTGGTTTCTAGTATCCCAGGCTATTTAATTCTCCATAGTTAGGCTGTATGGAGCTCAAGAAGGAAAATGCACTTGGAGCCCTGCAAGCCTTTTCATCCCCAGGCACACACCACTCTGGACACGTGCCTCATGAGTTTGGCCTTGGAGACCTTTCAATGTTAACAGCACACTTGAGCGTCATGCCAAAGGCACAAACAGTTGTACGAGCTCAGAGTTTCTCAACTCCCTCATGGCAAACTTGCATTTGGCTAAAGCCTAACTTACAGAAAAGGATCTATTCTTTATGTGAAAGCCTTCAAGACACGGAAAATCATCACCTTCTCTGGTAGTTTGTTCCACTGGTTAATCACTCTGTCAAAATGTTTCCCTTATTTCCAAGGTGAATGTCTGACTTCCAGCTCTATGCTGTTTTCTACTTTTCTTCACCAAATTAAAGAGTGCTTTAGCAGTTCATACTTTCTCCTCACCGAGTTTAAAAGCTACTTATCATGTCATCTTTAATTCCTATTTTAATAGTAGTTTTACTTTAGTTCTTTAAATCTCCTTTTCTCTGCCCATTATTTTTTCAGCATGTTTCTTCAAATGTGGACATCAGAAGCATGTGCAGCATTAAAAAATTTATTAGTATCAACAAAGCTGTACACAGACACGAAGTATGATTTCCCTAACTCCATTTTCAATGCCATTTCAGGCCATTGTAACAGCCTTTTAGACACAGCATCAGACAAGAATCTTACAGTATCCCACCCACTTCACCATCACACCCTGCTCTGGGAGTACACAGCCCAGCCCACAGCTCTTTCTGTAGCATTCCTTACTCCTGCATATCTATCCACGTAAAATTAATCTTGTTTGAACACACACTATTTACCATGTTATTCATTAAATTCCTCAGGAGTGCCATGTCTTCATAAGGCTTAACCATTACAGTTCTTTTGTGTCATCTGTAACTTAGTCCCCTTAACATGCCCTGATAAACTGCACACACACACTGTTCACTTTTAAAATTAAAACACCACACGTTAGAAGTCAAATGTGTAAGTAGAAACATGTAATTTTGCTTGGCTTTGCCAATCAAATTTTTAACTTCAAAGAACGATATTGTCCAATGACTTATTTCGCAGAAAACAAGAACTGTCATATTCCTCTCTCTCAATTTTTAATCAAACAGATCTATGGTGAATTTTTCCACTACATACTGAATGAGACTCAGAAGACTGAGATTTCTGGTCATCTCTCTCTTGCCTGCTTAAAAGTGTTGCAGTTAGGATTCATATTCTTCTAGTCTGGAATTTTCTTGATACCCAAGACTTAACCAAAACTCAGCGTAAGAGGGCCACAGACCTTCTAGGTCACCTTTTTGAGGCACTTTCACTGCAATTTATATGGTTCCGCCAACAAGAAGTGGTGATCTACAGTCTCCATCATCTTCCCATGTATTTCCACATATGCTTCATTATTCCCTTGTGCTTAAACAGATTGTCCAATGTCTTTCCAAACACAGAGACAGCTGACTCCTAACATTGTTTCCTTCCCTAAGGAGCCACAGAAAGAAACAGCTATTTCTCAAAACCCCAACACTGTACAGTGTACCTCCTACAGAGAGAGAAATCCAATTGTGCAAGAGTCAAACTGCTTCTCTCTTGCTTTTGTAAGGCCCTTCCAAAGTTGACCACATGAAGAATACGCTTTTGAAGTAATGGCCTGGCAATTACTAATTTTAAGTATTTTGATACAATGCTATAAGGTTTGATAAAAAGTGGATAACAAGATGCATGCAGTGAGTACCACACACAGATACTAGACATTTTGGCCCTACCCCCAAAATTTGGAATGACAGAAACACCTGGCAATTTCTAAAAACCTTAAACAAAAACCTAAGATACAGTTTTGTGTATAACTGACTTGTGAGTGGAATTCCACTTCAGAACTTGTTTCTCATTTTCAAACTTTATCAAAATGAAAACCAAGTAAGGATGAGAAATGCCTCACTGAAGACAGCACATCAACTAGATAAGCTGCTCAGAAGATCCTTTCAAATTTACCACACTATCCAGTTGTTACAAAACATGCACACAACAAATCTGTTATGTCTTCCCCATTTTAGACTATGGATTTCTTACTGATTTCTACAATTCCCTGCATAGCAAATCTGTTCGTATTAAAGTCCTCCACATGGAATATGAAAGAGTAAAGCCTACATACATGGAAAAGTATCACAGAGAGAAAAAGTGCAGCTTTCATAGCTTTGATTCTCCTTTTTTAGCAGTTTTTTCTCAGAATTTTCTCCACACATGCCCAAGCAACAGGTGAAACGGGCATCAGACACTCTCAGTTCACTACTAATCATGTTTGAACACACACAGCAGCTAAGTCTGATAACCAGCACAGAAATTGTCTTGTATTTCTCCTAAAATGTCATACTCAGTAAATACAAACCATATTTACAATTCTTTACACATGGAAGGTTTCTCTTCACCCTTTGTCCTCTGTTTTACTAAACATCCTACTGAGGTATGACGCATCTCATGGTTAAGTGTAGTCCAGCAGGTACATACAAACACTAGAATAAAAATATGCAGGCTATAAAACACACAGATAAGATAAATAATTCATAGCCATAATCCAGAAAAGCAGAATCTTTAACAAATATTAAATTCAATAAATAAATTTATACCTGTGTGATTAAATTAACAATGCTAATGCTGGTGTACTTCTGAACTTCACCAACTTTGCAGCTAAATCCTGTACTACCTTATTCAATAAAACCACAAAATAACACTTGTCCTGAAAAGATAAATAGTGAGGCATATTTAAATCTTAAGGAATTTAACTATTTTCTATCAAAAAAAGTATCTTTTAGCTCATTTCTGTCAGGCCTGTTTCAGTAGCAAAAGGCTGAGGAACACCAGTTGCTCCACAAAGCACACATCCATTGACTCATCTAATGCTTGACCTTCCAGGTCAATTATTAAAACAAACCCCTTTTCACTGCAGATGAGCTATTTTGTAACATGAAGCACTTAAACTAGAAACATGTTCCAAAACTTTCCAGTAATTTAACCTTGCAGTTTCCACTTGTAAACAACTCAGGTCTTTCTCGGCTGATCTCCATAGCAAGTCTTTCAGTAACAAATGTGCCACCAAAAAACACTTATTTACAAGCTAAACCTCCTTTTCTTTCACCAAAGTACTTATTACTACAGAACACTGACATAAGTATTGGCAGCTGCAAAATACTAGGCTGACTACAGGATGCCTCACATCTATTTTCAATTGAAACAGAAATCAGTTTTTTTTACAAATAGTCAGCTTTGCTAGATTCATTTTATTGAGGGCAGCATCTAACTTTTTATGGTCTATATGTTACTTTCAAGACAAGTGGATCACATTACTCATTCTGTAAAAATAAGTTTTACTTATTTGTAAAGTATGACCACGTATAATGCAACAGCAACCTTTTCAGATACTCACAATATCTGAAACAAAATGCCCAATGATAAATTCAAGCAGGGCCAGTTCTGTTTAATTTTCCAGCCTCAGCTAGTCTATAATTTTTTAGTGTAGATTTTATTTTATGAAGTGATTTTATGAAGTACAAATTTGGCAACTATAACACATCTTACTAAATAAAAGCAGTTAGCCTAATGACTAGTTCACAGTGGTTTAATTTGCAACCCACAATCCTAATCTAACCTGCTGGCCATTCCAACTTATCCTACAGTCTATTTTTCCCCATGAGTGAAGGGATTATAATGTAGGCACCAAACAGCCAAAAAGCCACTATACCCACCCTGCACGTTAGTGGCTAGGTAGAGACGTGGAAAAATAACATGAAGCACTGGTGACATGCAGCCTAGGGATGCTCCATAAACCAAGATCATTACTGCCATGGATGTTATTTGCTTTCGTTAGTCGCCGGAGTAGGATTCAGTACACTTGATCCAACGTGTAGCTCTGCTACTGGCCTGGAGGATGATCTTGAACAGAAGACTTCTCTTTGTGATTTCTGTGTCTGCATCATGAACACACAGATAATGCTCACCTCTCCTGTAAATACTTCATTAATTACAGACAGAAAAGTCTTTTTATGTATGGTTTTCTATTTAAACTGTCTAGCACCAATATTTAAGATTTTTTTTTTCTTATTGGAAAGTATGAGTATTTTTTGACTGCCTTTTGTTCTTTGATGGCACTTTTCACATGGAAATGAGGAAGAACATTTCCCCCTCTGCCTCCCATAGCTCCATATAAAAAGCAGGCTTCATTATATCACTAATACTTCTGACCATTTAGTTCTGGTAATAAACAATAGACACTGAGTTTGAATAAACTCCAGTTTCAAGGTAAATAAAGCTCTAAATTGAATTAAGTCTTCATTAAATATGAGATTCCAAAAAGAGGTTTAGTAGCAAATAAAAGAAAAACAAAATGAAACAAAATAAATGGTAAAGTACAATTCCAAGGGTTGTGCAAGTCATTGCTATATCCCCTTTAGCTGTTACTCCTGCTTCAAATGCTTATTTACTTTTGTTTGTTCCAGTGTGACTAATCCTTTGTCACAAGCATGTTCTTACTGAGAGATAATACCTGTAACTTGAACCTAGTAAAGCTGCAGCACTCCATTTATAAGGAAGCCCCAACTGTTCAAGCAGAAACAAAAAAGAAAGTATTTCCTTTTCAAAATTCACAAATCTTACTTAGCACCTTGACATAATAAAACCCCTCTTCCATTTCCAAATCTCCTCTTCCTCATTAACACAGTATCCAAGAGCACTAGTGTGCAATTTTCTGCATCTGTTCTTCAAGCCTCTCACTCACATTTTTAAAGGCATTCCATGTGAAATACCGCTGCCCAAAACATTCCACTTTGAGCTTACACTGGCACTTGTTTGTGAACAAAACCAAACCACTTAAACCTACTAAATAAAGGATGGCAGCTACCTACTCCAATTTCAAAAGGCCAAACTGAATTGTTCACGTAATCATTTGCAAATGTTTAGCATCTCATACAAAGAAAGCCAGAAAATGCGTACAAAGTGCCGACTGGTGAGGCAAAGAACTGAAAAATATAAACTTGCATCTGGAAATGATCTTGGTAAGAAGTTCATAAGCAGACAAACAATGCATGTAGCAGTATAAAAAAAAAAGGTCAACATGAGACTTTCTCGACATTCTGAAGTGATATGCTGACCACCAGGCACTGATTGAGTCTTTCGTTTCCTCAGGCAGACCCCAAGTTCTGTCCTGAATACGAGACAAGTCACTGGAAAGTTTTAAAACTCTATCCCTCTTCAGAATAAAAGGAAATTTTTCTAACAAAAGCTGATTCATCAGAAGGTGGCAACTTGTTGCATTATCTGTGTATATTTGAAGTTAGATGCACTACCTTGAACTCTGAAGATACAGAAAAACTAAATGACTATACATTGCAACATTACATAAATCATGTTAAAACAAAAATAGCATTGATAGTATTATTTTTTAAATTGCTGCCGAAGAACGTAAGGTTTCTGAAAGAACCCAGTATATCTTATATAGTCCTAAAATAATTATAATTCTGTTGTTTCTCTGGCTGAAGATAAAAATATTTAACTAATTTCCACAGGCTTTATGTTGTCCGTGACCTGTGCCTGTGGCTCATTCAGATCACTTACTCAGCTGACTTTCTGATCACTTTTTTGGAGGCAAGGACCACTGGAAATGAATATATGACTCCACAGAAGTGAGTCAGGACTTGATATTATGCTGTCATTAGATGCATTGTTTCTGCTTGCTTCTTGTCAATGTTAGTCTCCACATTTCTAGTTAGCAAACATTTAGAGGATACTCACGCTATATTGAATAGTGTGAATTAGCGCTGCTCTGCATTAATTCTTTGGACAGATGTATTTCAGGCATCCTAAATTAAAATACTTAATGAAAATTACTTGTATGAGGCACTATTAGAATTTGCTTTACAAAAGCCATAGATTTGCGAAAATATACGGAAGTCTTATTTTCATAAGAAACTCCTATACAATCACTTCAGTTCATAACCTGTATGAATAGTTTATATACTTGTATCAATTTGGCTGTTTCTAGCTCTAAATAGTTAAACTGTAATGTAAAGTCTGTTTGGCAGACTACTATAGAGGACTTTGAAGACTTGCAAAAAACTCTAAAACCAAAATTAAAGATTGCATGTGCATTTTAAAACTGGAATGTTTCCCTGAGACTGTCAAACACTAAACAGCAGTCTCAGCTATTCAGGGTGAAATATTTCCCTATTTAATTATACAAATCCTTGGAGTGGGGAAAATGAATCATGTTTGAGATGACAGATTGTTTTTTCCTTTCCCCATCAAAACACGTATATTGTTTTTCTGCTTACAAAATTCTTACCAACCAAGAACTGCTCCAGACAAAAGTTTTATATTTTTCAGTTCTTTGACTCACTAGTCAGTACTCTGTATGCTAAGATATAGCAGCCAAATTTTACAGCAATTGTGGGCCATCCAAGTATCTCCAAGATCTAGCTAAGAAATACCTATGGCATTATGACAATTTCTTACTGTAGCCTTTGGTGTACTTCTTTTCTATTTCCCCCACATTCAAGCACACACATGGTAAAGCATCACTTCAAATATATCAAATATTATGTTTGACTTCACCAGTTTTAAGCTTACGGTAGCTTTTTCTCTACAATAATGAACATACTAAAAGCCGAGCAAAAAGCAGTGTGCAGAAATAAAAACAAAGAATAGAAACATGAAAACTTGTACTTCATTACTCAACTCACAAGCTGCATATTCCTGCCTACAAGAAGACCTGCTGCTGGAACACCACTCCTGGGCTCCTCTCCTAATTTCAGCCCCAAAACTTTGCTTATCGTCTTCTAAATCTAATTGACCACTCAAATTTTGAGAATGATGGCTAAGATCTATTCCTAAGTACATGCACTCAAAAAGTATGGTTTATAATTTACAATAGTCTCTATATTTGTGGTACAATTTATGAAATTGGTACTTTGTACGCAGAAAGGAACTGAAAATGGTTTAAGCGGCTGAAAGGAACAAAACATCTCTGTTCCCTAAGCTTACCATTTTTGTGAAAAAAACTTAAAGTACAGAACATTAGCAGTTAAAATACAAAATGAGCAAATGTTATCTATCTTTCTACATGCCAAAAGTACTGGCTGTATCTCCCTTTTCAAAAGTGCATTATGACTTTTTATCAAGCACCAAAAAAAAAAAAGGGGCAAGAAAAAAAAAAGCTGTTGTCAGAACATTCTAACATTAATTACATACACTTCTTTTTTTTTTGGTTTCAAATTATTTTCAAATTCACACTGTAACTGTAATAATCCATTGTTCTAGGGGTTTTCCCCAGCAACTTACATGAATCAAAAACAAAGATGAACCCCTTAAAGGCTGTGACATCTTACTAGAAAAGTTACCATTAAAATTGTATTAGCCTGACTTGATTTCTGATTCTTCTGATGACAGATATGGGTTTATGAATTCCAGACACCAGTGCAGTTCTACAATGAATGTTCTGTATATTCAGTTGATGCTTTCCCATAAACACACAGGCTAAGAAAAAAAATAAAGCTACAATCATCCAAAAACGGTTTAAATGACACAATTTATAACACCACCACACAATTCTTACTTAAATATCATACAATTGAGCATTTATTCTTGCAATATGTAATAGCAGAGGGGAAAGAGCATTCCTTGCCAACTGGCAAACTAATAGCACTGCAACAGCTAACAGGGGTGATAATTTTTCTTTAGCCTGAATACTACAAAAAAAGTTTTTAGAAGCAGACTATTTCTTTCACAGAAAGAAATACATATACTCCAATATTACCAATAAAAATAAATGTCCGTAAACCAGAAAAAGTTACAAATTAAATACCTCCCTCTCTCCACTCAAGCTATACTACCAACCTCAAAGTATGACTGGCTCTTCCAAACAAGGGTCTTCTTCAAAACCACCACTGTCCATATTAATCAGATATCCTCTTCCTCCTCTGCCCAGTTATCTGGGTCTACTTGAGCAAGAACAAATACTCTCTGGTTTCTTATCCTTTCAAATGAGTTTCATGCCTGAGAAGCTGAGGGTCTCAGCCATTTACTTACAAGCATAGTAGATACTCCACAGAAAATGTGCAACACACATGACACTGGCTTGAAAACCTTCCAATATAATTCTGCCTGTTACATTAGTAGTAGTAATAATAATTGCAATCATAATATTAATAATGATGATGATGAAGAACTGCAGTAAACACCCAGGGCTTATTTTGTCCAACTTAAGAGTATGCAAGTATAGCAACGCTATTCTATGAATAAATTTCAAAGCAGTTTTATTTCTTAAGTCTACCATCAGGAAAAAGTTTTTCAATTTTAGAGGAAAAAATTGGATTGATTGCTTGTCATAGCCAGATTACATAAATTTAAATACTTGCTGCAAATGTGAACAGGACCAATTCTGGCAACAGAAGAAACTGTGTTTACATTTAATTTCCAGATATTTGTAACAAGCTATTAATCACTTTTTCTCCACAAGTCCAATAGGGTTTTTTTTAAAGAGGGCTGTAGTGCTTTCTAACAATTTTCATACACACCTGATACAAGCAAACAGCAAATTAAGTGCATCTGATGACACTTTTAGTGGAATTTACAATTCAGTTCCAGTTCTGTGAGCAAAATGTTTCCACTGCAACTGGTTTACTCTCCTTTTAATTAAAAGGTAGACTGCATAGCTAATAAAGGAAAAATAATTAGAATATTAATTACACTCAGTGCAGCAATATTTAAGCTCTCCTGTCCTAACTATAGGGCAAGACAATTTTAAAACATGTTGCAGCATTAGCACATACTGTTTCAGGAGCCGAAAGGCATTCAGACTCAGTCTTACAAAAGCCTTTACATGCAGGCTCATAAAACAAATTCCCCGCTGATAAACCTTTAGAGAGGCAGGTCTGTGCCCTGAAACTTCCTTAGGTATCTATACTCTGCAGGGATGAGAACCCAGATGTATGTCCCTCTCTCTAACATGCTCTGCCATTGGCCTTGTGAGTTTGTCCCTGCAGCAGTACAATTTCAAATGGAGGTTTACAGAGCACCTCTCCCCGCCATTCCCTTCCACTCCATTCCAAAACCCCGGTGATCAGCACAATCTTGTGGGTATAATGAAATATGCACTTTATTTCTCTCTGGCAGAGCAGACCCAGTCCCAGCATTCAGCATGAGATCATCATGTTCTTTATTGAGAAAGCTGACAGTCTCAGTTCAGTTTCTCAGATCATCAACTCTTCGAGCTACATCTGCAACACTACTTTGGTAAATCACTGTGCAATTGCAAAAAGGACATACGTGCACAAAAAATAGATGTTTGGCTGAATCAGTTCCGTGTATGCTTGGCCTGGGATATTTTATGTCGCTGTTCCAGCCCCACAAAGCCTTTCAACCGTGCAAAAGGCTTCTTTAGACACTCCCATAACAGTGCAGTGGCAGGGATTAGCTGCACCACTTCCTCAGTTGGTCAAATCCAAGATAAGCCTACACACTCTTTGAGTTGCTTTGTAAGAAGCTATCCTGAATGTAAGAACAAACAGCTAAGCCACTGGTAGAGTCTAATTACTTAGACTTGTTTGTTTGTGGGTTTTTTCCTGTTGAATGCTGAATTTTTTAAAATCACAGAACCACAGAATGGATCAAGTTGTGGAAGGGACCACAGTGGGTCATCTGGTCGAACCTCCCTGCTCAAGCAGGGTCATCCTGGAGCCCATGGCACAGGATTGCATCCAGATGGTTCTTGAATATCTCCAGTGAAGGAGACTCCACAGCCTCTCTGGACAATCTGTTCCAGTGCTTGGTCATGTTCATAGCAAAGAAGTGGAACTTCCTGTGTTCCAGTTTATGCCCATTGCCTCTTGTCCTGTTGTTGGGCACCACTGACAAGTGCCTAGCTCCATCCTCTTGGCACCCTCCTTTCAGGCACAGATAAACATTGGTGAGGGCTGCTCTCAGTCATCTCCTCTTGAGGCTGAACACGCCCAACTCCCTCAGCCTCTCTCAAAACAAAGATGCTCCAAAAGAAAATGTCCTTACTATCTCAGTGCATGATACTTTTCACTGCCTAAACCATATCAACAAATTCTGTTCAATTACATAAATCAGATATTTAGTATCCATAACAGTGAAAAGAACACTCATTTCCACAAACATTGGGAGAGTCCTAATGCTAGAAAAGAAGTGCTTGCAGATCATGATTTTTAGCTAAGGAGGCATCATCCTACATTGACTTTTATCTTGTGGTTCATGTGTGGCATTGAGTGCAACAAAGTAAAGGTATAAGAATTTCTGTTCAGGGCATCATTCAGTGATGTGTGTCTTTTAATCACATTTTCTAAACAGTTCTAAGTCTAATTTACGGTCTGCCACCATATGGAATGTTTCTCAACAAAAATGAAAAGCCTTTTAAAATTCAATTCCTTCAAACAGTCTGCTTTTTTAATACCGTTGAGAGAGCATTGTGATAGTCACAATGTTTTTAGGAGAATTTTCTTTGGGCGCAAGATGCAAAATACCATTGAGACATTCTTCCACTTTAAATCACACTGGAAGCAGTGACATACATGCAAGCTGACCAAAACATCTCTTCAGTATATCAAGAAAAACTCATCAGCTCAATTTTAATAACACCACCACTAAAAAACTATAATTGCACCATCACAAGTGAACATTTTTTTTTTCTTTTTTTCTTTCACCTTAAGGAGCAGTCAATACCAAAACCCCTGTGTAGGGACAGAAGATGTTGCTGACCTGGTTCAGTTCCAGCTCTGGAATGGCCACATCCAACCAAGCAATAGCTCCACATTTGGCAGCTGGTTTATACTTTGCTTGAAATCAACTTTCAACCACATGAGAGCGTGAAGACATCCATCAGTCATGGGCTGAACTTACCTATCTTGGTGTTCTAGGTAACTTTTACAAAGATGATCTACTCACACATCAGTGGGCTGATAAAATTTATGAGTAACCCAACAACTGTAATAAGAAAGATCCCTCTGTGGGTTCTACCTTATGTAACACAGACTGTCAGTAATGGTAATAGATAGAGCTTTTCACTACAGTGACTTCTTCAGAAGCTCTGACATTGAATTTTTATTTTATTTTGTTATAATAAAGTTCACACAAAGAGTGTGAACTACACTAGAGAATTAGGCTGTTCAGACAGATATAAAAGAGCTGACTACTTGGTACACCAGCTTTTTGACATTTTATTTCACTTCTTTTTCTGACATGCACGTCAAAAATCACAATTAAACTGCATCTATACCATCTTCCATGGTATAGTATAATTTGAACACATTAAAAATAAATCAAGGCAACAAGCTCAAGAATTCCAAGAACTAAATCAGCTGTGTTGTTATTTGTTTCAAGTGGATTTAAGAAAGAATGAATAGCACTTGATAGCCTGCAAGACACATAAGCAATGTACAATCCTCCGGTTTTTATTCCTTAAAATGTTATGAAGAATTACCTTAGCAGAAGTTCTTTGGGTAGTTTTTTGTTAATAAGGGCTTCATCATTATTTGAGAAAACCTAGAAACAGAAAGAAAACACAGTATTTTAAAAACCAACAAGAAAAACATTTTTTAAAGAGGCTATTCACCTTCTACTTAGGTGCTTAATTCTCTTAAATTACTGTTAATATCAAGTTTTCAACATGTTAATTGTCAATACTATAAAATTATTTCGATGTACAAAATAAAGCCACACCCCCACATACACCTGCTCTTTCCTAGTGCTAAGATTTAACCATACAAAAATTGTGGAACAACTTAATAATCATGAAACAAGCACACTTACACTCCACAAAGAAGTATTTTAAGCAGCAGTGAAACTTCAGGCAATAGCAAGACACATACAAACATACACTGGCTGCACAGTCCTAAAATTGTCCCATTACAGAAAACAAACTGGACACTTCCAGTTATTCAGGTCCTTCCTTTCACTGTCTACAGCGCAAATACTTTGGCCCAGGTATGTGAATATGGATAAAATATAACTATCTACACATTCAAAGAATTTAGTGCCACAGATAGGGCAGCAACTGCTATATAAGCAAAGTAAGCATATCAAGAAATGCTACAAGAAAAACTGAAAATACTTCTCACCCAAACTTCATCTTATTGATATATATCCTGAGGAAAAAAAAAAAAAGAGACTAAAAGAAAATGCCCAAGGAAAAAAGCAGGCAATACTAAGGTTATACAGTCAACAGCTAAATAGAAAGACTAAAACAAAGATGTTGACCAGATTTACAACTTAATCTAAATATTTAGCTTTGAGAAATTTTACCAGAGGAACACAGCAATAAACAAAACAGAAGGTGAATTAGAATTTAAGGAAGCATGGCAAAGACTGGAAGATGTCAAAGTCAAAAACAATCATTTCCTGTGTAAAGAGAAGAGCTTTATGGAGTCCATTTGCTGTCCATAATACCAGAAACAAAAACTAGGAAGAAGGATCCAAAATAGATGAGTTTTCTGAATGCTAAAAGGTAAATACGAAAATCACACAAAACATGAAAACAACTGGAAGAAATCTTCTCCTTTTATTAAGCATATGCTGTTACTGACATCACGGTATCACCCTTTGTTCATCCTACCATCCACACACATTGAATACTTGGAAAATATTTGCTTTGCTTCTTGGTAAAAAGAAAATGAAAAAAGAAAAAAGGAAGGTGGTTCTGAATAAAGGTCCATAAAAAGCAAAGAATGAAAAAAAAAGTCAAATATAAGCTTGGCTCTGTCTTCAAAAAAGAAGGGAGACAGCAAAAATTACACATCTGGGAACTTTGAAAATACAAAATACTTAAAGATTTGAAAACTTGAACCTCTTGGCTGCTGCCAAGACCCTTTTGTCTCTTCCAGTACATCCTAGACTGATTTCAAGTTTAACTGCAAACTACTGTTTCAATTTTGACACAGACTTCTTCACCCACTACCTCTGTGCACAGCTATCCCCACATCTAAGGACCATAAAGCTGTCAACTTTCAATAGGACTGACAAGTTTAATCAAGCTTCCTTTTCTGGCAACTGGAGCAGCACATTTATCCACAGACTAGGGACTGCAGATATTCAAAGTATAAAACAACTATAAATATATATTTCAATAGGACAATTCTAGCTCCTTCAGAAGAGAGACATTGGCATTAAGCAGTTTCACATGACCGACCATAGGTTCAGCTTTGCTCTGGCTGTTTTATATCCAATACCCATTGCTGTTGATATTTTCAGCCTTTAGGCTGAAATGTACCATGCACATCAACATTTTTAGAACTGGTTGACTGCTTCTGACTTTGACAACTCATAGGTTTAGGAATTATCCACATGTGTGCCATTTTTATATCATATGCTACTCAAAGTTTGCAGCTTGTAGCCTGAAAACAATAGCACATATTGGGATTTTTTTTAAAGAACAGTCAATATGCCAATTGTGTTTACTACAGAACTCATTCAGAAAAAAGGGACATATGTGCCACCCACGTAGAAGTTAGGATCACCAAAGAGCCAAGTAAGGAAATACTCCTGTGTATTGCAGGTTAGAAACATAAGTCACAAAATGGATGTCACCCCTGTGAGAGCACACAAGGTTTGCGGTAAAACAGACAAGTGAACTTAGATCTCATTAATTCTGTTTCAGAATCTGAACATTCAGTATCACAGACCTAGAAGTCCTCTTTTAACTTAAATTGTTCTATAGCTGCAGGTAATTCCTCAAAAGTTACACCATCTAGCAGACACGTACGTGCATATATTTTTAAATAAAGCTGCTTTGCAGACTGCTACTAGTTTACATGTGTGCTGTCACTTTGCCTATATAAAAAAAAAACTATCCCTTTTTTCTTTACACCACAGATTCTCAAGTATACAGTAACATGGAGATATATATAGAGATACATATATATATGCTCACTCTGTGAGGATAACAGAGGATTTGAGTTAGCACAGTACCAGGCAAGTTACTCTAAATACACATTACAACTCTTTGTGTTAAATAGTATTTCCAACTACTCCTCAACAAAAGTGAAATCGCTACAAATCACAGCACAGTAGTAAGTATTCTCCTACTGAGACAAAGCTGAAAAGCTAAACCTACAACCAAACCAGCAACTCTTAGGAAAAAGGCTTATAATCTTTATGTTTATGTAAGATAGGGCTAAAGCTAAAGTTGGACAGATAAACTGTTTTGAATACATGACAGCATATCTGACCAATATGGTTCATTTAGGAATCCCTGTTAAAACTGGAAAAAACACAGCTTTTACTACACACTAGGAGAAGCGTGTGACTTGCCCAGCCACACAAAGTACCACACCTGCTACATCAGCCACAGATGAAGCCACAAACACATTCAAAGCTGTTTTCCCTCAAACAGTAACTTTTATCCATTCTTGTACGCATTAGCAGCAGTTCTCATAAAATAACGTATTATTATTATGGAATAAGCACATCTAGAAAAATGAAAGTGTCTCTTTCTAGTACTCTTTTAATCTGTGAAAGTTTATTAGCCTCTAGAGCCATATTGCATTTGCATCTCAGAAGAAGAAAGGGGCTCATTTAAAGGCTCCTCAATAAGTTTTCCCCCAAAGAAGAGAACAGACACGGGACAACTGGAGTAGTCATTTCCTAGATAAACATTTGTAACATGATTCGGAATGCATGCAAGCAGAGAGAAAAGACAGAAGGTGCAAACAGGACAATACATTCATTGTTTGAACAGCTCCTGATAATTTAAAACTTCCATTAATGAAGAACAATTCCTGATCCCTTGAAACTTCCATTAATGAAGCAAAAACCCTAGTACATTCATGCACTGTTCTTTTCATTTTTTACTTAATTTTTATTACATAACCTCTAGTTTTCTGTTTCTATTTATAAAAAAAAAAAAATCCACCAAAAACATTCAGTCAAGGAAGTGTTCAATCACTGTAAAAAATATTCTAATATTCTTGTCAAATATGATTTTTTTTTCTTCACTTACAGATCGTGCTGACAATGACATGCCCTCAGAATACCTGTACACAATAATCCAAAATAACAATTAAGAATATCCTGAATGTAGAAAGAATATTTCTGCTCTCTTTGCTTTTGTATTTGGTAGCAAGTTTGACTGTGTTAATGACAGGGTATCTCAAACTTTACAAAAGTATGGCATTAACTGTATAAAATCCCCAAATACAACAGACAAATCTGTGTACATGGAAAAAGGATGAGACTGAACATATGTAATAAATGTTACTCTAAAACCAGTTTTAAATTGCCTCTAAACACAAGAAGAGACACAGAAGAACTCTACGTTCTTAAAAGAATTGCGAGAAGAAATAACACAAGACAAAATCCACAAGAGAAAACTGTAATTGCTTATTACATGAATCTTGAGCCATTTCTTACATTCCTTAACTGACCTCTCTTGGTAATATCTTCACTGTACTTAATGAGCTAAAAAGGGAGTATTTTCTTAAAAAATTACCGGATACCTGCTCACATTAAATTTCTTTAGCAACTACACTTTTTAAAAATCTCTTTATTATATAAATAAAGCATCCATTCTGTAAATCTGTGAAACCCAAAAAGGATAATCTCCCCATTTTAATTCCCTTTCCATATTATTAAACATACTAATTGCCACTAGTCCTAGAACCTAACTCTTAGTACACCACAGTTGGCCTGCCACCATTGAAAGCAGCACATTAATCTCTTCTGTTCTAATAGCTAGTGATAAAGGTCCCCTGTTTTCACCAGAATTAATGAGATGAAGAAATCTTTTCTGATAGAGTTATTTCAAGATCAAAATAAGGTTATACTACTAATTTTGGTGACAGTCCTTATATTTTTTTAACGATGCAATTTCAGTTGTCATTCAGTCCTCTATTGAAGAGGACTATTTTCTTAACAGATGAAACAGTTTTGCTAGCAGCTCATCCATTATGGCTCAGTTCCACAGACATATTTATGTATCTAATTTCCACTGAAATCAGAGTAGATAAGGACTTTCAACCTGTCAACTTTTCAAATAAAAAGTTATTAAAAACCCAGACTCTCAAAAATAGCCTTGCTTAGTAGCATGTTAAAGGAATTATGGGCAAAAGTAGGTTTGGGGAAGATGAAGTGTGAAAGACTAAAGATCATCAGCTAATGGCATATATACTGAAAACAAGGCTGAAGTATTTATCAGTTCAGGGAAAAAAACAACATTTGGTCATTTTCACCAAAGGAGACAGGATGCTGGAATTAAATCCATATATTTCCTTCCCTTCTATGGTTGACAGAGCACACATGCTACTGAAATTGTAAATACAGCCATGTGTATAAAGCATCAAGTCTCTCAGGTTTTCACTGGCAACAATTTTTATGAAGTATTATTCATGCAATAATAGATGTGGTAAAACCAAATTTTTAAAAAATTTTTTATTCAGTACCTTGATGTGCAGATTTTTGTTGCCAAACACAAAGCCCAGCAGCTTGCTGCATATCTCTCCTCCTCAGCTGAGACACCTAATTGTTGCCTGTGCAATTTTCCTTTTGCTGTGCTACTGAAAGTGCCTGGTGCTATAGGGGTAGGAAAGCCACCAAATTGGCTTTGCTACCCAGAGCAGCTCACAAGCAATCTAAAGTAATGAATGGTATCCTAAAAAGCTCTCTATTTAAATACACCACAAAAACGGAGGAGGGAGAAGAGGTAAAACGACCTTCCTTTACCATAAATTTCAGATTATCCCATGTTACACTCCAGTATTAATGTATAAAATTCTCTAATGCTCAGACAATTGCTGCTAGCTAGGGCTTCCTCCAGAAATGTACAATCAATGCATCAGACAGGCAGACAGGCAGAATCATTTAACACCATGCAAGTGGCAAAACGTAGCCGTATCCAGGCAACTAAAGCAGCGTTAGACAGGATATACATTGCCAACAGAACTGAAATAAGTGATATTGAAGACACAACAGCTGATGGCACAGGACTGCTGCTAAATTAGAACCCATGGTAAAGCTTTCTGCATAATCAATAAAAATTACGACACACCAAAGTGAACCTTGAAATACAATCCCATCTTGAACCAAGCTTGTCTACAGCAGAGACAGACTGGCAAAATCTTTTATTTCAACACACAGACACTGTCTGCCCTCCAGGCTCTCATTCCTATGCTCCAGCTGTTCACCCTGGTCTGGCTCAGGCTTTGCCTTTGTGCATTTTAAAATCCAGCCTTCCTGGTCTGCTGTGGTTGCTAACCTTTTCTTCCCTTTGGACACACACTAGTAAAGCCCAGGACATGGTCTTCAGTAGCCTTACACCTTCCTGTTTGCTGCCAGATACCCCCTGGATCTTTTGCACCAGTCTTTCCTTGGGGTATTTTCTCTTCTAACGCTGTGATGACAAACTGACTGAACAAAAGCAGTATCTCATATCAAATACTTCTGTTCTTATGGTGCTGGTCATCTTAAAGAGCTAAGGCTCACCTTCAGAGAAGAACAAATGCACCTGAGCACATCTCTGTTTTTCCTTAATGCCTTCCAATGACCTAAGGCTGCTTATAAAGGCCATAATGCTTTTAAAATTTCCCCAGAATAAGTGCTGTCCAACATAATAAAACCTTCCAGGCAGAAGCAGCTGGCCACACTGCCTACTTTGCCACTTGATTCTCTTCCAGAAGAGCCATCATTCTTGTTTTGCCAGCACTGGTATTCATACCACATCATTCACATTTTACTGGAGGGCATCAGCCGGGCGCTGCAAGGCCCTGTTCTTACTGGGTGACAGACCAAGGTCATTTGTGAACTTCAGAGCTGATGTCCGCAGCTCTGCACAACTCTACCTCGAGGCCTCTGGCTGTTCCAACTCAAGTGCAGAGCAGGAGGTGCTTGGAGATTGCCTTTCCTACTGCCTCGAGCACACCAGCCCATCCTCAGTTTGAGCCCATCAAACAGCTCACATCACCCTTTCCTGTGTGTTTTTCAGAAGGGCAGTGACCTATTGCCAACAACATACTTAGAAATCACCAGCCAAGCCTTTTAAAGAGTACAGCTTCATTCCTGCAAGCAGCTAGGGTATTAAGGTCTAACAGGTTAACCTGATCTGTTAGCTGAGATGACCATACTCTAATGCAAGACTCAGCCTTGTCTCAGCTCATCCCCAAAGAGCCAGCAATCCTCTGACTCCAGTGTGATAGTTCCTATTTTTGCTTGTTAAAAAGGGAAAATCCAATGGTTTGCAGAATTAGTGATTGACCTAATTACTTGCAGGCCTAAAATTCAGTTGAAAGATAACATTTTGTCAATATTCACTATCATGTAACTGGTGTTTGGTAGCCAGCATGGCAGAAAACATGTTCAATTCAATACCTCACTAAAAGAAAGAGACATTACAATATTATTGGCAAAAAAGGCCTGCAAGCTCTGCTTTTCCCACATTACTCTGAGATGGGAACTACGTGGAAGATTAACCCTTTGTTCAGGTGCACCCAGCTCACATCTGCCTTTTAAGGCATCATGTTCTAACCACTACCAGAGATGGCAAAACAAACCTGAACCACATAGAAAAATAAACTATTCCTTACCTAATCTTCCAAGACTAGAGACTAGTTCAGATCAGGAAAGAAAAATAAAATAAAATAAATATCCAACAACTACCATTTAAACACTAAGAAATTGGAAAAAGCTGTTAATTGTATCCCCATATATTCTTTAAACATACGTGGAGAGACAGCTGAAAAAACAGGTTTGACGAAGTTTTATCCTCATCATCTCTTAGTCATATAGTGATTAGCAAATCTTTCCTTCAGTTTGCTTTCTCTTAAAAAAAATAATGACTGAACATTTCCTTTTTCAGATAATTATCCATTACTCGTCTTTTAAGATTATACCCTTCCAAACAGTACACGATGATGCATTTATACATCATTCCTCAAAGAACTAAATTAAAATAAAGCATTCAATTAGCAGTCCAATCTATAAAGTACTTTAAAGTAGAATATGGAGAAACCCATATCATCATCTTTATGGGCTCTCAGAGTAACAGAGCCATTAATTAATGGGAGAATGGCAGAATATTAAAATCTGATGGATGAAGCCTGTAACCCATCACAAGGGTACAAAGTAGCCCCTCACAAGGTTGATTAAGCATCCTACAGATTCTGTATTTCTTGACCAGGTAAATGACAAATCCCTCCTTAAGCATCAAGCAGTCTCAAAACAGAATTTGCAAAAGCCTAAGTTCAAAACACCTGAGAGAAGTTCTTTTCTTTGACCACTCAAGTAGCTTTGAGACTCTAAGCAGAAATACTGGAGAAGATTCTAAGGTAGTTTCCATCACAACATCCACAAGGACTGTGTGCTCAAATTACAAATTGTGTAATCACAAAAATCATCCAGCTGGTGTCACGCAGTTTTGTAGAATCATGCTGTAAATACACGTTCTCAAAGGCATTCAGAACATGGTACGTTTCTGAAAAAAATCAGTCCAAGAGAAAAGTTAGTGTCCATTCATTTGAATGTAGCAATATTTGCTTAGGGATAGCCATTTAGTCTCAGCCATCCAAATTTAATCCACATCACAGATTCACCAGAGCCCTTAGGAGAACACCTTTCAAAACTCCTCTGAATCCCCACTTCTGCACATAGCTGTTTTTACTGACATACATATGGCTAAGTTTTATTCCCAGTCTTCAATATCAGCACACAAACTAACAGGCTGATGGCACGACAACAGAGACCTGAAATCCTCCTGGAGTGTTCACATGGAGATTCTTCTGCAGGTCCATTTCCCCAGGAGTTTGCACCATTCTAATTTGAACTGACAGAGTCCTCCCTCCAGTCACGCAATCTCATATCCAGAAAGGCAATTCTTCTTATTGCACTTAGCTCAAACTGTAAATGAAATTATAGTTTAAATACTGACTGCATGGTTGGAGCAGTCAGAACCCGTGTTCTAAGCACCTGTGAAACAGAAATTTTGAGTGCTAATACTCTCCCTCCATAACTGCTCTTCAAAAACACATTTGAGACATAAAAGGTATGGCTTATTACAGGAATGGCTCTATAGTTTCTACAAAGCCATTTCAAAGCAGTGCTTGATCTGCCTCATAAACACTATGTCAGAAGTGAGGTTTTTCCTAGTACTGAGCATGAAATCTTTACTATGAAGGGCAAATCTCTGCAAAGCAAATTTCTCTAGAAAATGAACCAGAAAAAAAAAAGAAAAAAATCTGCATTGTGGCTACACATGCCATATATGTAGTGCATAATTAATAAAAGCTGCCATATATGTAATGTATTATTAATAAAAGCTTTCAATTATAAGAGACAAAATTAGGTACCTCTTCATGGTTACAAGCAGTAATTACACTTGACTTCAAAGGAAATCGCATCATAGTAGCATTTCCAAAACATCTTTTTCAGACTGTTCCAAGAAAGGTAATAGGTTGAGATTTAGAAGAGAAATTGGACATTCAGTATTTGCCAAAATGTATGCTTCTTGAACTTTTGCAGAAATAAAATGATCTTGATACTTTTGTTCCAGAAGTAGTTCTGAAAATAGTCTATAATCTACAAGCACACTTAGACATTTTGCCCCTTAATATTTATATAACTACTACACAACATCAAGCTATGATATGGAAATGCCTTTTCTCTGTGAAGCTCTGACCTCAATTTCAACCTCTGAAGACAGACAAACTTGACACACTGGTAGAGTTTCGCATTTATGCAGATTTGATTATGTCCTTGTCTCCTTGATTTAAATTTACAGAACATACTGGTTAACCAGCTGAACAGCCATCAAATCCAATGAAAACCAAATTTACCCTGTTTCCTTCTGCCTACCAAGGAGAACACTGGAAAACAATGGAATAGAAAAAGAAGAGTATAACATGACGTATGGCAAATATTTTAAGTGCTGCAACTTGATACCAAATTTTGAGTACTTTCTTGTGGCCTACACAGCAGGAATTCATAGTTCCAAACAGTAATAAACGCTCAAGTCCAGAAAAGGGCAAAACTCCAGTCCTCCTCTAGCAGTGGTTCCTCCAATGCAAAGATAAAAACTCAGGGAGAATCCCTCAAGAAATTGGCTGTAGTTGATTCTGTCAGCTGAGGTGCCCTTGTATCAACTATTGCTGCATTTCCATTACCTCCCAGTACCCAACAGAAATTATTTTAATCCATTTAAACATTTAAATTCATGCTGTAATTTTGTTTGGATGGGTTTTGTTCCATTTTGGTTCAGGGGGGTGGGGGCAGATGCATAAGAGGGAGGTCATTTGAGACAGCAAAAATTAAGCATCTTACAGATCCTGCGCTTATTTTTCCTTGACCAGGTAAACAACAAATCCCTCCTTAAGCATCAAACACTCAAATGTAAATTGCAAAAGCCAAAATTCAAAACACCTGAGAAAGATACTTTCATTTGACCACTCAAGTGACTTTGAGACTGCAGAGACACACTGAAATAGAATTTAAGGCAGCTTCCACCACAAAATGATTCACAGGGACTGTAGTCAAATTATAAGCAATCTCATCACAAAAATAATCCATTTGGTTTCACACAGTCTTGTAGAATCACACTATATACACAGATTTTCAGACATTCATGGTACAGTACTTTAAAAAAAAAATAGGCTGAGAAAAATGTTTGATCTTTACAAACTATTTGTTCTTCAGTCTCAAGAACAATTACGTTAACCTTTGAGAGACATGCAAGTAATTTCTTGATCCTGAAAAAAAAATGGAGTTGACAGAGGAGATACCAGTATGTAGTGAATTTTAAGTTCATCATTATACTCTTTTAATTCCTTATGTGTATGTTTTTCTGCATTTTTAAGAATGCAAATCTGATTTTCACCATTTAGAAGTTACTCTGTGTTTACAATCTTCCTTCTCAGAAGCTTTACAAACAATGAGAATGTCCCACGCTGCGTTAAAAGTTCAAGTGGGAAAGCTGTTTTGTAAAAGCTCAGGCAAACAGCTGGACTCAAGCCCTATCACATTCACATCAAGTCACCCAAAATACACAGGCCAAGTATGATCAAAAATTTTAACCGTTCTTGCATTGTCTTAAAACACATGGAGGGGTTAAAACAGAAAAAAAGGGAAAGCAGAAGTCTATGGAGAATATGGATCGCCTTCCTAAAAAGATTATTAGAAAGAATGCAAGTGAATGTTGTGGCTATTGTCTAAACTAGCTTGAGGGAGAGCTCTTCGGTGTCACAGTTTCATCTGGTTTTGTCCTACTTAGCATATCCCACTTATGTGTATTTCTAATTCAGTAGAAAGACTACCAGAATTACCAGTTGATAACAATTTACATGAAATTAATGCAGTTATTCTGACTTCCAAATGACGAAACAGCTGAAGTACTGTCAATGTGTAGCCTTCTGCTGGGATTCAGATCAATATTGTCACAGTGCCAAGACTAGTACTACTTTTCTACACTTACCTAAAAACAGTTGCCATGCTTCAGTGAAAAGCTGACTTTTATTTTAAACTTTCCAGCCCCACATTATCCCTCATTTTAACTAGGATGACTAAATAGTCCAGTCTGTTGTCAAAATAAGCAAGCAGTAAGCTAATAGTCCTTCTGATTTTTAAGAACATTGATATTCCCTGTACTAAAAGGTCTGGTGTTAATTGCTCAAAATTCTATGAAGAATTAAGAAGGAAAGAACAACTTGAATAGGACTAACACTATAAGACAGAGCAATTCAAGTCTCAGCGTGGATTGAATAAAATACCTGAAAAACACTAGAATAATAACAAAAACGGTGGTAACAGCTTAAAAGCTGTCAAGTGCAACTAAGAAGGTGCCCAGTATAAGAATCTGCATAGCAGATGGTATAATTTCTGAGATTTCACCTGTGCAGTTACAGCACCAATGCTGCTTTGCAGATTCTGCTGAGTTTAGACTGCTAAAGGTATCTCATTGGGAATGTCAAAATGGGCCACAAAGGAAACCTCCATGCCTGGAGTTTGGTAAATGGAAAATATTTACTTACAGAATAACAGAATCATTAAGAATGAAAAACATCTCCAAGATTGAGTCCAACCTCTGTCTGAACACCACCATATGGTCAATTAAACCACAGCTCTAAGCACCACATCCAGTAGTTTCTTGAACACCTCCAGGGATGGTGACTCTACCATCTCCCTGGGAAGCCCATTCCAATGTTTAACAACCCTTTCAGTGAAGAAATTCTTCCTGGTGTCCAACCCAAACCTCCCCTGGTGCAGTTTATAAACATTTGGTTAGTTGTTTTTCAGTCTGTAATCTATCTTAAATTTAGAACATGAGATAAATCCATTTTATTCAACTGACTTAAGATAATGCATGTTCTCTGATGGAATATTAACATGAAGCAGGACATGCCACTAAGTCACATCACAATCACTCCACCAATGCTATATCATCCACAGCCTCATTCACTGAGGTTTACTCCTCCTTGTAGCAACAGATACAACCTAAAACCTTTGCAAAGCAAATCCAAACTGATTCTACACAGAAGCATACTGCAATCATACACAGTCTATCCGTATTTTTATTCCATTTTAGTTTTCAAGGTTGTTTTGTTTAGGTTCAGAACATACAGCCTAGAATTGGGAAGGGACAGAAAGCAATGTGTAGGGGAAGAAAGAGGGAGCGCATGAACAAGCCTTCATGCAAAGGAAGAAAAGTTGCAACACCACAGGAATATAGTTCTTCCCTTTGTGAGGTTGAGCGCTCCCTCTGCCTCCCCAGGACCTGATACAGAAAACCTACTATCATTACACACACATAAATATACACATAAAGTGATTGTCTGCCTTAAAGCATTGTGCATTTCCCCATGTGGGAAAGGTCAGCAACTGTGCCTCCTTGCTGCATCTATCATTGTAACTATCACTGTGAAGCACTAAGGCATCAGACAATTAAGTCGTAATTGAAAACAGGGCTCAAACCAATCATCTTTCCAAACATGCTGTGCCTGTCCCTACACACTCCCCCTTACATGCCTTGTCATCTTCCTTTCACAAACATCCTGATGCATCTCTGCCCTGCCACTCGTGGCATACACGTACTGTGGTGTCACATTACCACATGCTCTCCCCACAGAGCAAACCACAGCCACCCTTCCTCCTCCGCTGCAACCCTCCACACACATATTCTCCATCTCACGCCATCCCTTCATACAGGTGAAACAAACCTTGTGCCCACACACACTCACCCCACATATCTATTATAAATGCATCTGTGCACACACATCACAACATCACAGCTATGCATGCTCGCACACACAAGCCACTGCTGCTCTGTACACACAAAATACCGTACCCTGTATCTGCGACGTGCATACAGGAGTACAGATAATCCTCGCCACACCCATAGCATACATGCCTTTAAAAATATCCACAGATTATGCCACACCCAATATTCACTATATATATACACAGGCACAAGCCCAGACCAGACAGCAGCAGGCAGACGCAACTACATACATACGATGCCATGTCACGGCCCTGCACACAATGTCACATCTCTGCTACAACACAAACACACCATACCCGAAGCCAAAATCACAGCAGATGCACACAGAGCCATAGCATTACGCTCATGTCCTATTGTACATCTGCTATGTACACACATCCCGGGCCACACCCTGGCTCACGGCACATGCATAAGGAGACAGCACAGCGCCCGAACCCAGCACCCCGTGCATCCACACGGTGACACCCCATCCCTGCCCTGTGCATCGACACACGCCCTGGCTTTTCCTCTCGACTTTATAAGGAGGACGACACACCTCCATCACTCCCCAGCCGCCCTACACACCCATATAAACACACCATCCCTCCTGTGTTATCCGGGCGGACAACACACCTGACCCGCGCCACACGCCAGGCAGAGCCCTGCCATGGCTGCTCCGGCGTTACACGGGGAGAAGGAGGAGGCAAGGCGCCCGTCACACCTCACCACAGACACGCAGGCATGTGCCACAGCGAGGGACAGCGCGGCCCCACCTGCTCTGGGCAGGCACGCAGACAGACAGAGGGGCAGACAGACACTCTCTTTTCCCCTTGT
>VWZT01014177.1:137483-184355 GCA_013397055.1 Pachycephala philippinensis | reverse complement strand
GGGCCGCCGCGCGCCCGCGTGACCGGCACCGCCCCTGCGCCGTGGGGCCGGCCCGCCCCGCGCCGCCTCCCGGGGGAAGGCGCTGGCGTGCAGCGGGAGCCGATCTGCTGACGGGAGAGGGGCCGGGGTGGCCGCCGGCTCCTCCGGGGGTCTGCTGCCTGCTGCCAGCGCAGGTGTAGCTGCACCCCGAGCCTCCCGTCTGCAGCCTGGCGTTGTGTTTGTATTGGGCAGGGTGACCTCCTGCAGACACAGAGTCGTGGAAGCGTCAAGGTTGGAAGAGACTTTAAAGATCATCAAGTCCAACCATCGACACAGCACTACCACTGGCACCCCTAAACCACTGAACTACATCACCCAGCGCCAGATCCAGACACCTCTTAGACACCTCCAGGGACGGGGACTCCACCACCTTCCTGGGCAGCCTATTCCAATGCCTAACCACCCTAACAGTGAATTTTTTTTTTCCTAATATCTGATCTAATTCTCCCTTGTCTCAGTTTCAGGCCATTTCTTCTGGTCATCTCACTGCAAGCAGGCAGAAGAGGCCAGCTCCCACCTGGGTACAACCTTCCCTCAGGTAGCTGTGGAGAGCAATGGGAAGCTGAGTCCGAGATGCTGCCTTGGCCACCGCAAAGGCTGCAACTTGCCACCACGACTGTAGATAGCCAGGGGACGATAACATCCTAAATCACTATGGAAAAATCCACAAAAGCTGGTCTGTCAGCCAGCCAAGAGCTTTCAGGCAATGCGTGCTGTCAGTAAGAGCACGGCTTGCTTCTGCAAACACTCTCTGCGTAAAACCACTGTCAAAGCCAAATACAACATCGTTAGTAGCGCACTTACGGGTCACATCTGTTCAGCAGTCACAATACCACATGCAAAAACGAGGAGATGGGAAAAATTGTGAAGAAAAAACTACCCCAGCAGGTATTGTTTTCTGTCGATTCAGTCCTCCAGATTTCTAAGAATCATAAGTGGTCGTTGCAGAGTTACAGGAGTTTGCTATTTGGAACGGGCTGCCTTCATTCCTTTAAGGAATGAAACATTCTGGTTTGATTAACAGTAAAAAATAGTTTCTTACGAAAGTGTCCTTTCTCAGAACCCACACGGAAATAGTTGGTACATGCACATACCATTTGTTGGCACATCTCTGAATCTGCTGTCTTCTACTCTCCAGATTTTGGAGAATGACCTGGTTGATACAGCTGATCTGGTTTGTATAGTAGGGAAGAAAGCCTCAGAAATGTGAAATATGTATAAACAATTTAGACATGTTCAGCTGAATTGCAGAAGGCCCAGAGTAGCAGTTTCTAAATTCTATTTGTTCACATAAAAAAAAATATTATTACCCCATGATACATATATATTTTTTTCTTTTTAAGTTCACATGGCAAATCTCTGGACTGTATTATAAGGATAGTGGCAAATTTCCCTACCACTACAGTAAAAGGAAAGAAATCTAGGGAATTAAAATCAGTTCAAGTTGCAGCAACCTGAAGGAAAAAAAAGATCTGATTTTGCAAAAAGAAGGGGCATTACAAAACATCAGCCATCTTCGATGATGAGGAATTCAGGATAATTAGCTAAATTTGGATGTGTTTTTGCAAGAGATGCAAGACAGGAGGCAAATGTGTGAGTAGACTCTCCATTGCCTAACATCAGTTCTCATTTGAGCAAAAACTGTCAGAAGGAGTGAATTGTTGCAAAATAGATTTGACTCAATATTTTATGTGTAAAAAGACTGTATGAAAAAAGCTCCTTGTTTCATCCCACAAGAAAGAGAAGACAGCCATATATTTGCCACCTATGTATTCGTTTAGGATGTGAGAGACAGGAATCCAACCCTTTGGGTATGGACTAACGAATGGTGTTATAGCACCACACTACTGACTTTTTGGACTCCTTTTTGTCTATATTTTGGTATCATCTGAAAATTCAAGACAATTTTAATCAAAAAACCCCTGTGAGCTGAAGCAGGCCAGCAGCTGGGACCACCACAATCTCACAGCTAGAAAGTAATTTATTTAAGAGTTTTAAATTTAAGAGTAAATTTATTTCCATTACCTCACTAAGTAGGGGATCCCCAATGCAACACCTGGACAGAGGTACCCAAACAGAGACAGACACTGTTAAAGTCGATCCATGCTAGACGATCACTGGGATGCTGTTCACACAGGCTCATCAAGAGTTATTCCCAGCTGCAAGGTCAATTGAGTGATTTACAGTCCTCCTTCCCAGTTTTCTGCATTTAACCCATTCCTCCCAACACTGACAAAGTGGCACAGTGCATCCTCAGCCACCTCACTCCTGAATTGTGTGAGAAGCGTGTGACTTGCTGGCAGGCAGGGCAGCCATTCAGAGGGACCTTTGCAAGCTGCAAAAACAGGCTGATAGGAACCTCAGGACACTCAGTGAAGGCGAATGCCAAGTCCTGCATCTATGATGAGGTATCCCTCTGCAAGAGCATAGCCTAGGGCAGCTCTGTAGAAAAGGACCTGAGAGTCCTGGTGGACAATGAGCTGAATATGAGTCAGAATTGAGCTCTGGCAGCAACAAATATCTGCATTAGCAAGGCAGTAGCTTGGAGGCTGAGAGAAGTGATTATATCCATCTGTTCAACACCCATCTGAAGTGCTGTGAGCAGGTCTGGGTCCTCATCATCAGAGAGGTGTTGACAAAATGGAGAGGATCCAGTATAAGAGCACTACAGTGTTTGAGGGCTGCAGACTATCACAGAATCACAGAATGAACTAGGCTGGAAAAGACCTTTGAGATCATCAAGTCCAACCTATGACCTAACTCCTCCTCATCAACTAAACCATGGCACCAAGTGCCACAGGGAGACCCGGTGCTTGTTTAATCTAGACGAGACATCCAGGTGGGATCTAATTGCAAGCTTCCACTACCTAAAATGGGGGTTGTAGAGAAGATGAAGCCAGACTGTCCTTGAAGATGTCCTATGAAAGACTAAGAGATAATGGTCACAAGTTGCAAAAAGGGAAATTCCAACTGGGTATAAGAAGGTTTGCAGCAATAAGAGTGGCTGTGCACTAGAACAGGGATCAGAGAGACAGTGGTATCTCTGATGTTGGAGATTTTCAAAATACGGCTGGACAAGGTCATGAGTAACCTGCACTTACTTACAGGACTTACAGGAAGTCTTCTGAATGTCAACCAGACAGTATTTTTAGGCACAAATAGATGATGTGTGACAGCTTTGTGTTTAAGACGTTCCCATAACACCTGTTTTTCCTAGTTTTCGTAGGCCAAGGTTGGTCCTTCCTTTGTGTTCTCATTATTTTAGAAAAATTCAAAGTGGTGTTTTTAGATTCTTGTTAGTGAATCTTTGCAGCAGAAAATTACTTTATGCAAACAAAGAACAAAGCTTCAACCAGATAAAGTCTTTGAACGTTACCACTGTCACTCAAATAATAATAATGAGTTAGCAAAGTTTGACAATTATCTTCTGTATGAGAGACTTTGATAAGCCATTACATCAGTCCTGTGTCTGTGTGATTGGTTACCCTCACCTACTGATGTAGTTCAGGAAGCACAAAACCAGAGGGCTGCTATAGAGGTTCCTCCATACCCAGCTCCAGAATTTTCTCACTATGTGCTTCTTCTAACATGGTATATTTAAATTGTATTTCAGAACACACTTTCATTTGCTGTGCAGAAGGATCTCTGCTCAGGTGTTTTTAATTTAATTTCCAGTTTAAGTAAGAGGTGTTGAAATTTCTATCACATTTGCCCTTAGAAAATATGTTTTTGGGAGAACTAGTTTGATAAAAGCTTAGAAAGTTAACTTGGGTTCCAGAGAAGGGTATAGTACATATGTTTAGCTGCTGTTGCATGTGTCTATCAATAGTACACAGGGTACAGACATTTGGTAGCAGTTTGACCTTGTATGGTTTCCCCAGTAGCCTAGGATAGCTGGCTTGGAGCTATGTTTAAAAAAATGAAGCAAAATTAGAGGTATAAAAAGTCACTGTAGTAAGATTTGTGTGGTTGCAAATAAAAATAAAACTTAGGTTCACGAGCAGAGTGGTATTTTATTGCATGTCCTAATGTTCTGTCTGTGTCATAATAAATGCCAATAAAACTTACTGTTTAATACTCCTTTGAATTAGTTCCCATTTGTTGCAGTCATGTGAACATATTAGGGTGGCAGAAGCAGTGATGGAATAGGATACCCTTTGCAAAGTACAATAAAATCCTTTGTTTATACACTGTGCTGAAGTGCTTTTGGGATTTTTTTCTTTTTAATTTAAAGACATTTATAAGCCACTCACTAAAGGATACAAATGTGAACTCTTAAAGATGCTTTGCAAAGATTTTTTTTCTTGAGCTTTGTATTTTGGGGGAATGCACGTATATTTATTTGCATAAAAGTACCAGAAAAAAATCTCAGCTTGTTGCACTCAAATTACTCCTAAAATCTAGCAGACCTAACATTTGAATTTAGGTTATGTGTGTCGTAGCTTCCAACAATTCCACCGTTTGAAAATCATATTTGATAAACCCATTCTGTGCTGTAAATCGCATCTTGGAATTTTCTGATAATGTTAACTTGCAACTGTGAAATAAAAGCCTTTTAATGTAGTTAGTTGTTGGTCACCTAAACTAAAAATCCTTCCATCTGTTTTGTCTCAGTGGATAGAAACTTGAATGGAGTTTTATTGGATAAAAGCAAAGAAGAAGATAAATACTAGAATTTTAAATGAAAAATGAAAATTGCTGTGGTCAAATGCCTTGGCAGGATGTCTATTTTCTCTAAACTTTGAAAACATTCTGTTGCTTTAACAGAAGAGATATTTCATGCCTCTATATTGTCATATATTTCTTATTTGTGATTTCTTAAATTTGAAAAACGTGCTTGATTCTTTGGAAAAGCAAACATTGTGAAACTCTGCACTCTTTGGATTAGACTTAAGTGCAGAGAGGTCCTTCTTGTCTGGCTCACCAACAAAAGGTTGGAGGACAGTACAGAATACAGATGAAGAGACAGCAAAGATACCTTATTTTTATAGTCACTGCTCCTTTTGGTAATCATTCCTTCCCAAATCACCGCTTTGAACTTCATGCCTGAGGTTTTCCTTTGTTGGCATTCTGTTGCTTCAATGCACAGTTTTGGACACAGCTGAGTTTTAAGCATCTAAATTAGCTGCTTAGGCTAGAAGAACATCTTGTCTTCATAATGACCTGTGAAAAATAAAGAATCCATGTGCTCCCTATTGACTGTATAGGGAGCCTGAAATTAGATGCCTCAAGATACAAACACAATTATAAGTACAAAGTGAAGCATAAATATTAATGCTGTCAGGATGTTTAGTGTAAGGGACCCCTGGGTGGGACCACTGCACACAGAAACAGTGGGAGTCACAAATGTGATGCCCATATAGAAATGATGTATAAGGTAAGATTTTTTGAAATTTTTTGCTTTCATGGATTTTCAGAGGGGTACATTTCCACTGAAAACTTCAGCGACTTCAGTCGTTGGCACTGTTCTCAAATTCTCTAATGAAGCATTTTGTTCCCAAATACCCAGGAACAGTTTTTGTTTCTATTCTAAATCAAGATAAACTGAAGCACGGCCCGGTATGACCCCTGTTCAATGACATGCAACTGGGCAGAGGCAGTGTTAGAACTAGAAGGAAGGCGTTACTGAACATGGTGAACACTTGTAGTATGAAACATGGCCTGCCTGAATGTCCTCCCAAAATTAAATGAACATTTGCAACCTCATCTCCAGTCCTCCAGACTCCCATTACTAGGTAAAGTACTTGCTGCTTTGATTTCAGAAGGACTATTAATGGTAGCAATCACTGCTTTGGATAGCAAGTGTTTGCAGATGGATCCCTAAATTGCCTCCTATGGAATAAAAATGAGAGCAAGGATTTTGATGGAGGTTGAACCAACTGCTAAACCTATTACTAACGGTTGATTGGAAATTTTGTAACGTATCCAAAAAAGTGTGCAATAACATAGAAGAACATGCAAAAACAAGGCCAAGACCATATTTCTAAAGAATTTCCATAATCTCTACGTTTTTATGTAGGAAATATCTCTTAAATGTTGGATACGTAAGATGTAAAAATAGCTTTCGGTTTGGTTTACATGAAATGGTGACAAAATCCTAATGACAGCACTGCAGCTATCTGTTGTAATGAGCACATTCATGAAGTGAATAATAAATTATGAAGGGTAAATCACACTTACTTCGTATTGAATCTGTTATTTAGACAATGAAGGGATTAATACAGAATATATTTTTGTGTCCCTTCATTACCAGAAAAATATAGGCACATAAAAAAAATCCATAAATTTATCAGTTTCTTTCCTCAACAGTCACAGAATTAAATTAATCTGCATTCTAATTCTACTGGTGTTGATGAAATTAGTTCAGGAATTCATACTCTGCAATTCACTTATTTTTTTCTTTTGATTGTACTTTATTTGGAAAATAGGAAAGTATGATGCTGCTTTAATTTTCTGGAGGACGAGCGCTTTGCAGTAATAGAGATTTTCCAGAATTACATCAAATAACACCCACAGTGTACCTCATGTAGAGAAAACATTTCAAAGATACAGAATGGAACAATTACTTTAATTACTCTAGGGGAGAGGTCCCAATTTCAATAAGGCCATTGGAAAAATGACACTGACATCAGTGGGTCAAGATTTGGCATGGTTTAGGATTTCCTTGGAAGTCCATGAACATTTTACGTCTAGTGCTAAGTGGTAGAAAAGCATTTACCTTGTGTATGGAGAGGCCCTGATCCCTTGAGTAATTGCTGTTGGTTCCATCTGACATAGGTGTGATGTCCCATTACTGGGAGGAGGCAAACAGACGTTCCCCAAGTTGTTCCTTGTAGAGCCTGATCACCTGCCTCTAGGGAAAACAAGTGACATCTACAGACAACACAGATGTTGAGTGCCAGGTCTCACATTCTCAGATAGTCAATTCAACTGCAATGTCTCCTTTCTTATGCCGATTAATGTGTTATTTAAGGTCACTTGCTGGAGCATGCCTTACCTCCTGTGTTGTTCATCTGTAGGGTTATTAGGAAGCCTGTGCATTTGTTGCATCTGTTGTGTATGTTTTCTGCAGCAGATTGATTGGCCTTAGATGTTTTCACTTCCTGCCAGTCACTGTCTGGCTAACAAGGAAGGCAGGAAGCAGCCAGAAAATGAGCAGGCTTGGGATCTCTGAAACTGTGGGGAGAAGAGTCAGAATTTGGAGGAGAGTGAGGATGGATGAAAAACAGATGTTTTACAGAGGAGTGGTGGCAGTGGGGTGAAGCAATAGCAGACTTCAGGCAGAAAGAGTTATTGTTAAAAGTGCAAGTTTGATGCTAAGCTATTAATACCAATAATGTACAGTGTGACTTTGTGTAGAGTAATCTTCTGTTCTGAAAAAAAGTATCAATCCTAAAGTGGCGGCAAACAAGCTAATCTTAGGCAAGGAAGGTAGGAAAAAGCTTTTTACATGCCAATTAAATTACTTGGCTTGAAAATGCTTATTTTATAACATTCTGCATCGTTATTTCTTCCTGATGTTTTCCCTCTGATTTCATGTGGTTGCACTGGAATTACCCACGGTCATCCTCCTGCTGTATTCCTGGCATTTACTGGCTAGAGCAGCAGAACAGGGTTGAGGTGTGGATTTGGGAGACAGGGTGCTGGAAAAAAAAAATCAAATAGAAACACCAGAAGTCTCTAGATTTCCCAAGAGTCAACTCTATAGAGGTTATTAATTGGGAAGAAAGGCATGGTGTTGGACTAGCCTTAAAATTTTTCAGAGTACAACCCAGCATTCTTCTTAGTGCAGAATGTCAGACAAGGTAAACTCAACACATAAGAGGTAACTTAAGTTGCCTTTTCCAGCAGCTGTTTTTCTCAACAGCACACATAATGATTTAGTATTACAGAATCACAGAGTAATTCAGCTTGGAGGGGATCTCAGGCAGTCATCCTGTCTGACTTGTTGCTCAGAGTAGGATTGGCTCTAAGATCAGAGCAGGTGGCTTGGCACTTTAGCCAGTTTGGTCTTTAAAACCTCCAATGATGGAGATGACACAGTCTTTCTAGGTAACGTGTTCCACGCCCTGATTATCCTAACAGAGAAAAAGGGTTTCCTAATATCTGGTAAAAGCCTGCTTTTTATCATCTAACTGTTGTCTCTTGTGCTTCCATCCTGTACCACTGTGTGAAGAGCCTGTCTCCATCCTCTCCACAGCCTCCCAACAGGTACTGGCAGTCTTCTATTAGGTCCAAATTCTTCTCTCCTCCAGGCTTAGCAAGCTGTGGTCCCTCAGCCTTTTCCCACAGGGCAAGCACTCCAACTCTCTCTAACCATTTTGGTGGCTTTTCATGGAGCTTACTCCAGTTTATCTTGTACTGGGGATTGAAAACATTCTGCAGTATTCCAGATCTGGTCTAATAAGTGCTGAGCAGAGGGAGATAATAACTTCTCTGAAACTGCTGGATGTGCTCCTGTTAATAAAGCCCAGGATGCAGCTGGCCTTCTTTGTTGCTGCTGATGCTTTGCCTTGCTGACCCCCAGGACAAGAGAGCTGTGACCCAGACGAGAGGATGCTACTTTGTTCTGGCTTTACCTCTTCCACTTACCTCTTTTGTTGGCATGGTCCTGCAACCTGAAGGTTCCAGCTGTCATGCAGATGGATGAATCAAAGGGTGTTTCTTTTCAGGAAAGGTAAGGATAATCCAGGGCTGCAGATATTACCAGGTAAGCTGCAGCCTTTGTGTAATGGATGCCATAGAAGTACATGTATTGCATGTGCTGGTTCTACAAACGCAGTGTCTGTGTTTCCTTTGTAGTCACTGGAGACAGACAGGTTCCTTGTTCAGTGAGGCAGGAGTCAGGCACTGACTGGCTTAACAATTTTTCTTAGCAATCCCTTTGCTCCCACCATTTGATTTTCCTCAGCTGAGCAAAAGTCTGAGAATCTTAATTTCACACCCTTGTTGCAATCTGAGATGGCAAACAAACATCAGTTCCAGTTGCCTTATCAATTTTTTAATTTTGTAGACATATTTGTTTTTCTTCGCTTGTCTTTACCCTTTCCAGATGAAAATGACACTCAGCAGCAAGAACGGCCAAGCTACTGAAATGAACTAGAGAATGATACTGAGAAGCAAGGCATTTGCATGAGCATATTTGTAGAGAATCAGGCTTCGGGTGGGTGGAACGTGCCTGTTGCAAAGGTTCTGTGGTTAAATTTACTGGAGCATAACATAGAGGATTTGAAAGACATGGATAAGCCAAACCAATGTATGTGTTTGCGCTGTTTAGAGTGACATTTACAACACAGTGTGGTAAACCAACCTCATTTCAAAATGAACCAATTCTCCAGGCACCATGTAGATCAGCAGGAAGTGAAGCCTGTACTCAGAAAAAGGCCAGAAGAGAAACAAGTACAGTTTGATGGACTACCCAGCACTGCACTGGGGTCATGACAGGAGTGAACAACGAAGGAAAATCTGGAAGTCAATGTACTTAAAAATCAGAGAAAGAAGAGCAGTGTAACTGCCTTTAGATCCCATGGTAAAATTTTTCACCTACCAAAAATGTATTTTTCAGTAATATTACATTGAAAAAAGTAAGGTATTGTGGTGACAATACTTTATATCCCTAGTTGAAGCTATTTCCTGCCAAAGGCAAGGTGTTTTCTGTCAATTTCGTAGTAACCAAAGAATAAGTCAGCTCTTTTGTGACACTTAGCCTAGTCAGGTATCAGAATACATCATGCTTCAGCTCACACCAGGTGTGGTCAGAGGTAGATGTAGCTGCAATATATTTCATTGAATTTCACCAATTTAGGTGCACATGATTTGGCATTCACAGTAGCTGTTTAATTAAAGTGTTACTAAAACTCTCATTCGTTATGCCACAACTTTATACCATGCATTCCTATTCTCAGAGATGGTATTAATTTTAACAGTTGTTATTTTCCCTGTAGTTAGAAGTAATACAGACAGTCCAAACATCTGCTACAAATTATACATTGAATTACCTACACCTGTCATTCAAATAACTCTTTCAACTTCTACAAACCAAACAGTTGTATCCAGTCTGTGTCCAGTTTGGGGACAGGTGTACTTGCCCATGGGATTGCATGTATAGCAGCTGTACATGGACAGTTAGGCTAGAAGTTTTAAAACAGGAGAAATTACAAAAGAAGATATTGAGAACTCTGAAGTTTGGAAATCAGGCTAGTAGTAGTAGGTAACTGAGTAAGTACTGACTTATGAGTCAACCTTCTGACTCCTCCCTGCTCATTGTTAGAAAATGGTTTGTTGCTGGTGTTTCCATAGACATGATTTGTAGTCAATTCCAAAGTGCAGCAGAACACACATGCACACAAAGAGGGTTTATTTTACAGTGATAAACAAAGTGAAAAGCTACTTCAGACTGGTGATTATGCAAGCCTAGGAAGATAAAACGTTGACTTCCTAGCACCACTATTTTCTTTCAGAACCACTAATTTCTTTCTCGCTTGCACGCTTTCTAATCTCCCAAATTGTTTTTTTTAATGACACAGCTTACGTGCATGTAATGCTTTTCACCCAGAACAATGCCAAAGTGCCATACAGACCCAGCATTGTATTAGTGAAGCTTCACAACAAATGCATGTTTCTGTATTAGCACTCTCTAGAAAAAGGACCCTGCGTACATGACAGAAAGTATGTCAAGAAGAGGAGAGCGTGTATATCCACATATGATATAAACTGTTAAATCGAGAGCGAAGATCAATGTAGAACCTTCAATGCTGTCTGTATTCACTTTCTTTTTAAAAGTTCAAGAGTGTTAAAGACATGTTAGTTAAGGCTTCATGATTTGTAGGAGAATCAGTAGATATTCCTGGCTTCTCTAAGTTATGGGAGAAAATTAAGCAAAAAAGCAAAAAACATAAAATGTACTATAAAAAAAAAAGAATATTGTCATTCTGAATTTAGTCTCACCACATAAATCAGGTTTCATTTGCATTTCGCTGGTTTTGGTTTTTTGACAATAGGTGTCTACAACTCTCCTTTTTCTGTAAAGGGCAAAAAAGCACAGCTTTTATGATGATTGTTTTGTAAGTAAAACTAGTATTGAATATTTTTTGGTTTGCATTTAATATCCAAAACATTGTTGTAAGGTGTACAGCAATTTTAAAAGCATACAAAATTACAAACCATATGATATTACATATTGCTAAAGCTTGCATTTTTTAAGTGTTACCTATATTTCCCCATAATTAGTTATAAACCTTGCCCTTGATAAGTCCTCTGGGACATAAACCAGCTGACCTTTGCAGCTATTTATTGTCTCTACAGGGGATTTAATAAAAATCTTGCATAAAAATCTCTCAATTTCAGGGAATTTCAGTTCTAACTCTGACCCTAGCATTTCAGCAAGGTCTAAACCAGGCTGATTATCTGTCTCCATAATTACAGTATTGCAAATGCAACTCTGTACCCTTGTAATGATGTGAGACTGTTTCTTCTTTGCTTGTATGTCAGATAACCAAATTTTCATAGAAAATCTACTTTGGAAAGAACCACTCAATAGATCAACCTTGCCAAAACTGTGGGGACCTAAATGTGTAGCTCCTCTGCAACTGCCATTTTGGCACACGAGAGATGGCACTGTATCTTGGTATACTCTCTGAAGGCATTTCGGAATTCTGGGTCTGTTTATACATCCCATCTAATAGTTCTTGCGCACCTCTTGTGTCTCTCCCTGTGCCTTTGTGTGCCCATGAGAACTGGTCATTGCATGAATAACACATTTCCAAGCACTCCCTTATTGAGATGCATGAAAGTTTTAAAATAGGATCTTAACAACAGCCATATCATGCTGGAATGAATTTCCCCAGCGATGCCCATTGCTAGACAAAACTCTGAACTCCTTATCAATAGCTATAGCCCTACTGACACAAATACAAAGCCAGGCATTCAGCATTGTTTCCTCATCCTCATAAGCAGAAATGCTCAGTGGTATAAAATTAAATTCCCTGTCACAAGTGTGACAGAACTGAACCTACTCTACCATTCTCAGCCTTGTGGTTTTGGTTATTTGCTCAAAACTCTGGTGACCTTTGCAAGGGTAAGAAGCTGCTGTACCATGACACAATGGCAGCCATCACCATCATCCTGCTTAGTGGTTTGCCTGGAAATTGCTTGCAGTTTAGGAAAGCTTTCCTTTTAATTTACTGCATATGTGAAATAAATTATACTATGGAATGGTGCTGTCAAATATTTATTTAGTATCTCAGTACTTTAACTCACTTGCCAATCAGATAAAATTAGTTTTGAATTCTTTTATACTGACATCATTTTCCTAACTTACAAGTTCCCTCTCAGACAGAGAAGTAACAAATGTTTGCATTGGCCTGTTGTGAATAGCAGCGATGTTTAGGAATTTTAACGTACAGTTTAGTGTTTTTATAATGTCAGTGTGAATCAGTGCTTAATTTAGCTGGAGACAACTTTGTCCTTAAACAACTTTCTTCATGTATTTCTCGGTTTTCTAAATCAGCCTGAGTGTTAATGTTGGCTCCTTTTAGATGATTTGCATGGAGTTTCAAAGGCATAGGATTTCCCAAGACATTACTAAGCAGCAACAGTGGCTGCAAAGTCGAGTGTATATTGCTGGATCAACAAGATTGGCTTCTAGCAATCAAATAGAAAACATAATTGAAAATAATGGCTAGTGTTTTGAGAATTGTTTTACTGTGTGTGTTACAGTGCCAACATCTTTCCGCATAATCCTGCTGGTTATCCCTCATAAAAATAACATATTAACTTGTGAAGTTTAAGAAAATAAGATCTGCTCTAGAATGTGTGGAAGTCAATGCAACTAGTTTAAAAATAGCTTTTCTTCTCTATATTTTCTTCATACAGGATGATAAGTTGTTGTTTGATACTTTAAGCCCTTAGTTGAAAAATTTTTACAGAACTAAGTTAATGATGTAGTATACAGAAGTAGCGTCTTATTTGGATTCATTTTGTGTTGCTGAAGGTTGTTCAAAATCCAAAAACTAAACCCAGACAAAAATTAATCTACATGGTTTCACTGAATTTGCTTGCTGAATTGTAGTAAATCTTGAACACATAAGTGCTCTAATAACACTGCATTCCTACTGTGTATTTACCTTTTTTCTTTGTGTTTTGCATGACTGAGAATTTTATCGCTGACAACTTTCAGTCAGAGGATAGAACATATTTGAATAAACTTTGCATGNAAAAACCAACAAAAAAACCCAGAAAACTGTGCATGAAATGATGGGGAACAATTTATTATCAAACTCCAGTTTTTCAGGTTTCTGGTTGGATTTTGTACCTTAAAGTTTTGCATGTGTGGCTGCCTTACTTATGCCTACATCACTAGCGAGGGATCACCAGAGCAGACAGGTTTTTGGGACCACTGGTGGGAATGTTCCTGAAGTTATTAGTGGTTAAGAGTAGAAACACAGGAAGGTGAAAACATCTCTGCCCCTTGTCTGCCTGGAGAGAAAGTGAATCTCTCAGTATATATGCTGACTGACGAAAGTAAAACTTGAAAGATTAGGTTAATTTGGTAGTTAGTAAAAAAAGTTACTCTCTTAAGTGTGTCATTTTTAGAAAGAGGCATCACATCAAATCTGTAATTCTAGCAGTTATTTTACTCTTTATTGATCAAAAGTCCTGACTGTGCTTTTATAAGGACTGCTTCAGTTTAACTGAGCCATATCAGCTTTGTACTAGAAGTTATAATAGAAGAAGAAATTAGATATAACCTGGCAATACAGCCTAACCTGGTAATAGAGTCCAGCTTCTGTGGAGCCATTTACATTTGTGGTCATATAGAACAGTCTGTTACAGGATTACCCAAGAACAGAGTGAACTCAGGCTGAAGAAACCCTAAATAGCATGTTTGTACTCAGAATTTCTCAGTCATAACCAAGCATGTAGCTTTTTGTTTTTACATTGTGATCTGCTCAACCAGACCGTAGAAAATATTGCCTCCACCATTTACAGTGAAGAAGGCCAAGAAAAAAAGGGGCTGAGGAACTGAGGAGATGAAACTGTGGTGTGTGGACAGACTGCAGAGCTTTTTCATGTGGTTCATTGAAAAAAACATTTAAGAACTGTAACATTGTAGGTTAAGCTACCAGTACTGGAAGGGAACTGGGTCTGCAAGTAGATATTTTCCTTACAAAGTGGTCTGCTGACTGAAAATCTGGAGCACCATCAGAGTTCAACTAATTGAGCCAGACAGCTTGTTAGACTGTCTTATAAAAGCTGGATGTCTGGCTAGATAACTTTTGGCACTTTGAAGAATAGGGAGGCAGATTTATGAACTGGACAAATGAGCGTTACAGTCAGGAATTTTTGTAACAGCTTGGCTCTATCTCTGAGAGACCCTTTGACTCTCGAAAAGGTGCTGCTTCAAAGGACACTTTCTGCCAGATTTTAAATGCACCATGCAGCCTGGGATATTACTGCAGATTTTAAGCACCTTATCTTCCTGTGCAGCTCAGGAAAGAAGCAGGGTAAGTTTCAGAGCCTGTTTTATTCCCATTTATGCAGTAACACGAAAACTTAAAAATAGCAAGAATGTTCAGGAAGGAGACAGGTGTGCCTGCACGTAGAGGAGGAACAGTGTGGTGTTAATATGCAGAAAGAATTGGTGCACTTCTGGAAAGCTGAACCTGACTCTGTGATCTCCTAGCATTGCTGAGACTTTAGAGACACTCGTCTTCCTCACGCCATACACGCAACCATGGCAGGCACCTCTACGATACACCCACAAAACCCTTGTGCTCGGTTCTGCTTGGACAGGAATTGCTGAACCCCTTCCATGGCTGGCTCTCAGCCACTGAGCCCTAACTCGCTGTGTCCTGAGCTACACCGCCGATTAGCCTCCATATGCTCGACCCCAGCAGGCAGCCAGCAGCAGCACTGCCAAGGTTTCTGCATTTGTTTCTGCCCTGTCGGTGTTGCACGTCATTCCAATTCAGATCCATCAGACTATCCACCGCAGAAAGTGCAACACCGTGGGCAGAGGAATACACAAAATAAGAATTTCTTGGAAAAACCCCAGTCGCTATATTTGTAAATAGCTGTTTTTCTTCCGTACTTCCCTTACAGATTCCACAATTTCTGATTTCTGAGCTTTAGATCAGCTCAGAGAGGAATAGATGAATTCATGCCTGGAAGTGACTGAAAAATAAGACAGCAGCTGCATAGAGAGGCACATGTTGTAGGGTATTTCCAGTATGACCAGGGTGCCAGACACCTTGTCTACATAAACAGAAGGAAACAACTGAGAACTGGGAACATCGTCACAGGTTTGTAATTTTTGATGGTTCTGCTCCCCCTTATAACAAAACAAAATAGAAAATACAAAGATTGATGAGAATTAAACACTTTTTCACCCATCACAAAGATCTGATCGAGTTTGGAGAAGTTTTATATGCAAGCTGAGCTGTTACTGGGACACCATTGAGGCTGTTAGCAAAGCTAAGCAAAACCCATTGCACCCAAGATGAAGATGATGCTTAACATGTTCCTTTTTCATCCCTGGGAGCCTCAGGACAAATAGTGCTCACCAATTGCCAGTGTTGTCACACTACTACTCTTATTTGCCATTATTTGGTCTCTGCGATCACAAGAGGCCAGATGGCCTGGTGGACCAGCTGTAGAAATGACAGGAGTAGAAATGCAGAGGAGTACATTGTTTTCAGAGCCAGACTCGGAGCCCGTCCACACTTGGGAATTGAGAAAGGAGGAAGCAAAACAGTCACAAAATTCCTCTATTCCTTATTTCAATCGCCACTTCTTCTTTTCACCAGTTTTCAGGGTGCACACTGCTGATTTGCAGGCAGCAGATTTTAACAGTCAGTCCTAAAAAATCCTGCACTAAGATTTAAGGTAAGAGTAGAAGAGGAAGCAAATGTATGGAGAAAGCTCAGGCTGATTTTTGGCAAATCCTCTGCTTGATCTGTGCTGCACTATTGCCAATGCTGTGTGTTCCAAAATCATACGTGATGAGGGTGGCTTAAAAATAATCAATTTGGAGTTCCTTTTTATTTGCCTTCTGGCTTAAAAATAATCAGTTTGAGGTTCCCTTTATTTGCCTTTGGTTTCTTAGCCTTCAGGGTACGCTCAGATAATGTTTTCTCAGAAACCATGTGTGCTAGAAAGCTGCTTTCTCTTTTCCAAATAAAAATTACTACTTCTCAAGGCCAGCCCTAGCCCTATGCTAAGTTTTCATGTACCAAATAGCATAAGATGTGCAATAAGCTTACTACAGGTGAAATAATTCATCTTGTTCACCCCATGTTTTGTTTTGTTTGCTGTAGTCTAGGGTAGGACAGAAGAAGAAAATGGACAAGTAAGTATGAACAAAAACACGAGAACAGAGTTGGGGAAGGAGAGGCAGCAACTTAATGGGACAAAAAAGAGAAAGGAAGGCAAGGGTGGAAACCAAGATGAAGCAGGAGGATGGAAATATTCACCATGGGAAAGGTTTAGGAGGAGAAAGCAAAGCTAACAAAGAGCAAAGATAATTCTCCCTATACCTGTCCTTTAGTATGACAGCTGCTTTGGAGCTCTGGAATCTATCAGGGCTATGAATAGCTACGTATCTGTAATTAACTATTTGAAGTTGTGTCAATATTTAAGCAAGGATTAGCCCTGCCCAAGTAAATGGGCAGCAGCAGGTGGACCTTTGGAGACCAGGTATTTTCAAACTTCTAAATGCTGCACACTCGTGTAGTTCTGCATATATGTGTGTTCTAGAGGGCAAAGTTAACCTGACATTAAGAGATTTTTAGAGAGTTGGGTTGGAGGGACACTCTTCAAATTCTTAGGTCTGAAATTAAATCTGCGAAATTTGCTGTCTTTAGCAGGTATGTAACTCTGCTGAGGGCTATCACAGTCTGATTTTTGATAGCCTGAGTATATGTGATACATGACTTGCAAAAGATTTGAAGGAACAATTCATCAAAACACAGAAGTCTGGCTATTCCTTCAAAGTAGAAGGTTCTTCACTACTTTAGAATTTCTTCCCCTTTTACTCTTCTGTATATTTTTGCTACTGTGTCTCCTGTAGCATTCTTATCCCTTTCATGTGATGTAGAATTGTCTTTCCATTGCTCTAACTCTTTTATGTTCCTCTCTCTGCCCCAAAAATCGGAGACATCCTACTTAATGTACATTGAACTGCCTCCCATCTTCTTTTAAATATGTCAGTGAGTTTGTAAGATTTCTATAACATGAGCCATAACATGTTCTGTTTGCAACCATCTGCTCTTACAGCTTGTGAAATAGACGTGTCACGTTCAGTACCTGCTTAGCCACTCCACGTATCCCACGTCCCTATGGAATGAAGAGTAATTAATGTGTTATCTAGTTCGGGAGGTTGGATTTAGCTTTGTTGTAGTTGGTGAGCCATATTTAATCTTAGTAAATGCCAGGATTTTTCCCCCCAGATTTTGAATGCAAAGCCAAAATTAGAAGGCTCCTTGTATACAATCTACCTGGAAGGAAGTGTTCTCACTGAGTCATGAATACATAACCAGGGAAGCATTGATTCTGTGACTTGGATGAGAAGCTAAGATGGCTATTGTGATACAACTCTGACCAGTAAAAGGTCGAAACACGGAAAAAACTTGGATTTTCATTAGCTTCTCTCTATGGCACACAGAGGCACAGAATATTTGCACTTGGCAAAGCTTTCTCGCATCTCTCCTCCCTTAAGACTCCTTGGCTTAATAGTAAGTATTGTATTGGTTGTGCTCTGCAAGGGCAACAAATAGAACAAAAGACACCAAAAAAGATCAGGCGAATAAAGAGAAAAGATGGATTGATAAATATGCTATAACTGAAGACCAAACAAAATTGAGACAGGACTTGTTTCAGGCATTATGTGTTGGTCAATAATTCATTGCTGATTTAAAATTAACTTCTAGTAAAGTAATTTGGCCAGCAATACCTCAGCAACTGAAATTAGATAATATTTATTGTATAATTAAATACTGGTTTATTTATTAAAATATTCTATCAGATAGCTTGCTATATAACCTTCCTAGCCCATAGACTTTTTTTTGTGTGAATATTGAACTTTAAATCTAGCTCAATTTCATTCTTTAGAGCATCTTTTTCATACATGTAAGGAAATGTATCACATACTCATGAGGCACACAGAAAAAATACAGATGTTCTCCAAGTGGGAAGCCTTAGCCACCTATGTCATTTTGGTGGTATCAGCATATGATGAGGTCTGCAGCATTAGATCCATGCCTGGAAATCACCTATTGCCAGCTCCTGAGCTGCAAAAATAAAGAACCAGGGAAAATATTTCTCCTTTTTTCTCTCCCTCCCTCCTTCTCCTACACCCACATGAGCACACCCACCCACACGTGTGGGTGTGCGTGCGTGCGTGCACATACACACAAAAAGCTTCTGTTTCCATTCCCTTCTCCCAGCTTCTTTGTGCAATTACAAATTGCAGATGTTCCAAACTTCAGGGCAGGGTTCAGTTTTGTTTGCAAATGAAATATATGATTAATACGTTAAAAAATAAATTACTCATCTTCTCAATAGGAATATTCAACCCCTGGACTGTCTTAGGGATACAGAGTTATTACAAATTTCCTTCTACTTAGGGAGTTAAAATTATCAATTCTTTGAGGACACACAGTGTCTATTTTTTTTTTTTTAACCAAATGAAGGATAATAGGTCTTTTTTTTTTCTAAATAAATATTTTAATATCAAAAATATCCTGGCTACTTCCACTGCTAAAAGTGCATGTTTTGGTGTCCTTTTAAATTTAACGTGACAACATATTTATATTTTCAGTGTTTTTTTAGCTACTAGTAATCCACTACAATTTTTGTAGTGGGTAGTAAAAATCAATGGTTGCAATGTTAGTAGCCCGGTATTTGTGGACACACTAATTACAGTTCCTTACATTATTCAACTCAAACTCATTTGCAAGAGCTGACCAGTTCAAGGGGCTGACAGTAACTCATAGACTGTTAAGACCATATTTTGGTACACAAACTATGTTATTGCCCAACCCCCATCACCATTAGGGGGTTGTGGGGTTTGCCTTAACAGTTGTTCAATTGTTAGTCAGCTCCTGACTACCGGACTTACTGCAAGGATGGAAGTGTAGTGAACTCTAGATGTTTTGGACGGTATTTGGCAGGCAGTGTGAACATGGTTTGAATGTTGTTCATCCTTTTTCTTGACACAAACTGAAGGGTGCATTGAAAGGTAGGAGATGCAAGGTGATGCTCCCAAAGTGAGCCCTAACCGTTGTAAAACTGATGGCAGGTAGGTCTGCTGATATAAGTTGCTTGGGTATTTGACACACCCCACACACACCCACACATCCCACCCCAGAAGAGCTGAGTGTCAGCATAAGACTCAGAAGCTGAAGAGTTGGAGGAAAGATGCAAAAAGATTCAGGAGAAGAGATCAAGAGGAATCTGAAAAGCATATTTTCTGAAAAGATAGAGGTGGGGGAATTGAGAAAACAGAAATTAGGCATCCCTAGCCTAAGAGGAAAAGAGCTTGATAATTTTCCTTCTATCTTCTTCTCCGTGCTTTAATTCCCCAAATTCTCACAGTAGCTTGGAAACCTCTGCATCTGCAGGAGCTTTTCTGATCTACTCTCTGTTATACTAATTCTTCCAGTGACCTTTACGTATCACTCAGAAGCCTTATGCTCCGAAATGCATGCTTCTCAAGCACCTGTATATATTGGAAAGATCGTGAAGAGGTGTGAAAGAGCTCTGACCTGAAAGCATGCTATGAGGAAAAAGGGAAGATGGGGAAGGTGGAACATTATTTTTTTCCCAAGTATGAATGAGCGGCTGTGACAAGAAAGACTCAAAGCTTCTTCAGCATTTCCCGTTCTCCTATTCTTTATTGTCTTACCAAAAATTTACAGTGACCTTCGTAATGGCACGCTTGGCTTGTGCAAGGAGGGAAGGCATGTCAAATATTGATATCAACAGCCTTGCTTTCAACTCCGTGTACTCAGTTCTGCTGAGTTAGGAAACAAGACAGCTTTATCCTAACTGCTACAGCACGTTTGAGCAATGTCATTTTCCTCAAGTGGAACTAGGAAAACACAGCACTTTAGAGTTTGCATTAAACTCTACTTAAAAATACCACTGGCTGAGCGCGAAGCACTATCACAAGTTCTTGCATAAGGTTTGCAAACTGCAAAGCGTCCAGGCCAAAACTCACTTACATTTCATGACTGTACCATGTCTGGTTACTGTGACAGTCTCCCATAAAAACCTTCTGCTTCAGCAGAGCCCTGAGCTCCCTTTGGCTCAGCTGTTCCTTCCACCGTGACCTTGAATTCCAGGCACTGAGGTGAAGAACTTTCTCAGTTGCCTTTGCTCAACACAGCGCTTGGTCATACCCCCAGCAGCCAAGAACCTGTGGGGTGGATCAGAGCCACAGGTTGAGCCACATAAACGTGCAATAAATAGATTTTAGTTGAACCGGTTGGTGCTGTAAAATGCTGGGGTTTAGGCAGGCTGTATTTAAGAGGTCTGCTGTTTAAATAATTACAAATAGACTGGTAACCCACTCCCAGGAGGCACAAAAAATGTCAAGTCAGTTTAGTCAACTTGTAAGTTTTTGGCGGTTTAGCATTTGACCAGTCAGCTTTTGAACACCAGCCATGGCTCTGTGACACAACACCCAGTTCCTGTGTCGCACACAGCACTAGAGGGCAGAGCTAACACCTAATGAGAAATTAGGGTGCCTTAAGGTCCAGGGAACACACCTGAGAATGCAGTTAAGCAAACTTCTAGGAAATAGCTGGAGAAGGAAGCTGAGACACAAAAGTAAAAATATTAGGTGACTGGTAAAATAAATGCTATGCTATGCTAAAATACAAATTAATTGCTATGCTGGAAGCATGACAAACACTACAACCATGGCCTTGTATATTCCCCACTGCTGGCTGGGAGCATTTGCAGCTCAGAGGGACTCCTCCTTCTTCCATATTTGCAAGGGTCTGTTTGCAAAGGGAAGGGCTGGACATGTCCCTTTGAAAACCAAAGCTGAGATGCTGAAGCACAATTCTGCAAGAGGAAGGAAACTCCATGCCATGTGCTGTGTGCCAGGGAGGTGGCAACTTATAAATTTGCTGGGGCCAAAGGTGTCCTGCCACTGGCCCTGTAGTATTCCTGGGTCTCCATGCAGTTTGGCTCACAGGTGATTGGAGGCACTCAAAGGGAGATGGTGTGAGGTTTTGTGATAAATGCTGAAGGTCAGCTGTTGTGTGTTGGTCCCTGCTGGCCCTGTGTATGCAGGGGCTGCAGCACAGCACCTGCTGATGCAGGTACAGGTGCTGATGTGGGCACCCTGCTTTGGAGGAGACTCACAGCACCAGTGAGACCTCAGGAAGGGACGGTCTTGTATCTGGTTGTTGCCCTGGGACTGTGAGAAGATGAGCCTCATGCCATGCCATGTATCCACAGTGTGAGGTGTTCAGCAGCTATAGACTGAGTGGATTCAGGCAGCCTTGAATTTGATTGCTCTCTCTCATCTAACTGCAGACCGTGGCTGGTGAAGGTTGGAGAGTGTGAGAAACTGGATGAAATAGTGAAGTGGGAGCGGTTTGTCTGCAGGCTCAATATGGAAATCTAGGCAAGGTATAAGATTTTTATCCACCTAGTCTTCTACAGATGCCCACAGAGAACAAAGAGAAACCATGTGGGTAAAATTAAGTACTTTTCTACACTGCTACGTAACTTTCACCCATTAAAGTGCTGCAAGGCCTTAAAAAAATAAGTCAAAGTTACCACACTCCCCCAGCCAAATAACACCAAGAGCAGTCAAAGGTTTTTTGTTTACTTCTGTTTGTCAGAAAAAACAATTCAATTAATTCTGTATATCACTAATATCGCAGCTGGTGTTTTATGACCAGATATCTTCATTCTTTTCTTGAGACTGCTCAGTCTCCAAGAAATGAAGTGTGATTTTTACAGTTTACATGGCAATGATTTATATGAGGGTCGTGGCCTGTCACATGACAACGCCTGACCCCCCGTAACATGATGTAAGTGTAAGAATCACACTCTTTCTTAGGGTCAGCAGCTCCATGACACAGGTCTCTGTGTTCAACCCACCACCCACAAAGTAGGGGAAATATGTCTTTTCCCTTTTTTTTGTCAGCTCCCTGAATTACTTTCAGGTAGTTCTGCACATTTCTACTTTTTCATTTAATTAGGTGCAAACACTCTGTATAAATAAAATAAAAAGTTCCCTGCAGCTAGTAGACTGTTGCAGACTGCCAGACACTGAAAAATGTTTGTCTGTGTTGCTGTTGCCTAATATTTCACGTTTTATAAACAAAGAAATCTTTCTCTCCCTCTTTTTTCTTTCATGTTTCCAGTTAGCTTTTGGGGGTTAGAAGCTTGGATACAGCTGCAGAATAGGTTTGGATCCCGGTGTACAGTAGGTGTACTATCCATGAAAACAATAGGTGCACAGTGCTACCAAGGTTTCCTGCCTGCCTTTCAGTCACACAGACTCCATAGCCTTCAGGAGATGTCATTGCAGTGCTTGTATGTAAATGCTATATCATCTATTAGGTATTTCAGATCCCTTTATACGTTCCTTGGGAAGTCAAGCCACAATTCTTTCTGTCCTTTTTCCAGCAGGGGCACAAGGCATAGACTTCCCCAATTATAATGATATGATACCTCAAAAGTATCTATGAAGAACTTCTGTTGATTTACTAAGAGCATATCAGAAAGGTGTGTAAATTTGGTTGTCTCTTTTTATGTGTGAAGAGACAGAGTCTGGAGAGGTTGTGCAGGCTTACAAGTTGATGGGTTACTAAGCTGCAGAACCCAAATCCTCTTGGTTTCCACAGTCACCACCACTGTATCTACAGAGAGCCATCGTCAACATGTCTGGCCTGTAGGAAACCAGTTATTTGGTTGCACTTATATATAGATCAACTGGTATCTGAAAGTTGGGAAATGGTGACTAATATCTGGGCATGGATCACCATAAGTAGTTACAGAGTTATCCTATAGTGCCATGGTTCTATGTAGATGCTGCAGCTGAGTGTAGGGCACTTAGCAAATGCCATGCCTCAGTTATTTCTGTATTTTTCTCCTTTCAACTTCATCTCGAGACAGTGCTTCCAGACTGTATTATAAATTCTGATAATCATGCTGGTTAGAGAAATCTAGTTACCACCTCGCTCATATATTAATCTGGATCTCTTTCTTAAAAAAAAAGTAATGAAAATTTAGGATGATAAGTAAACCTAAAGACTATATCCCATTTAAATTCAGTTCTTCAAGCTAAATTATGCAGACTGTCAACATCTGAAGCTGTTGCATTATGCAGAGAAACAAGTTAAACAGAATCTCATGCTTTAGTGACAGAAGAGAGAGGTATCCTTTTCTGAACAGAAACCTTATTCCTATTGTGCTTTATTCTGATGTGAAAAGTGACCTTTCCTATGACTTTCCATCATTCTTCAAAGACCAGTTTCTTGGCCAGCTGCAGCACTTTAACAAATCTCCCAACATCGGCCCAGCTTGGCTTAAGATAGCAAATGTTTCTGAGTGTCTGTTTGCTCAAGACTTGAGGATCCTAGTCCTTATCTTGCAAAGGCTCAAGATCATGTGTTAGAATTTGCAGAATTGGAGCAATGTTTACAGAATATAAATTTTCAGTGGCAGAAAGTAAATATTCCCAGTAATAGATATGAAGAGACCAAATACAATAATATCTATTGTAAATACATGTGTTGCTGTTTGCAAATGTGTCTTTATTCACTTGTATTTGTTTTGGGTGTTTTATTTAGTCTTAAAAATTGAGTCTAACTTGAATGACATGTAAATGTGCACAGATGCTGTTCAGGTAGTAGATGTCCAAACCTTTATTGTGTGCTTCACAGCACACAAGTGTCTTGTGTGTGTGCATTCATACGTGTAGGTACATACTTTTTAACCCAGTGCCTTCACGTGTCTTACTCACTACATAAAAGTTTGCACACAGTGAAGCACTGTTTTATAAAATATCCCCATTGGCACTTTCACTGCTCCCAAGGCAGGCACGATCTATCAGTGGTGTAAAGCTGCAGGCCCAATTAATCTTTTGTAATCTGTCATAATACATTGTATTTTATACACTGAATAGTCTGACTGATGTGTTACTGTAGTGCTATGGATGCCAGAGGTTCTGAGCAAAAGGTTATATCTGTTTCTAAGCATCTTAACTTCCAGATCTCATTTTGAGATTTTGGTTCCAAGAAGGATTTGATTCTAAAAGCAGGATTTTTTCTTGATTAATGTTGATTTCAATGCAAAACCATGCATATCTTCTAAGTATAAAGCCTACTCTGCTGAGCTTTATAAAAATCTTCCAAAATACACTAAGACCAGGAATTTTTGCTGATAGAAATATAAGACTGGAAGGACAACTGTTTGGCAGTGAAATACTTACCTTCCAGGAACTAATAACTGGTAAATGTCCTTACCTTTCCACACTTACAGATTTACTTTACAGTTGAGATGGGATGGCAAGAAGAAGCCAGGTCATTCTACGAACTGTTCATGCCTTCAAAAAGGAACAGATCTTGTGGTCTTGTGGTAATTCTTTAAAATCAGTAAGATGTTCTACTCAAGAATACAAGCTGAGATTTTCCAAGACAGGAGCCAGAGTGGCAACATGCCTTTACATATATCAACACAAGGAAATGAGCCAATTATAGCAAAACTAACCCAACAGACCTTAGGAATTTTAGATGGAAATCCGGAAGATACTGTCCTTTCCTCCACCTGCTTTGGCCAAACTCATGAGGACAGCAAAGGGCCAACAAAGTCATCATCCCTATGACAAGTGTCAGGGAGACCTAGAGCTATTGCTGTGGTCATGTTAGGTCTCTGTTAATGTCTGTGAGTCTTTCTGTAATTACTTGTTCAGTTTCATGGAATCTCTTTGCTGTGTCACTAAACGTGTCCACCTGTTTTTAAAGCAGGGGTAGAACTATCAGTGTATCAGAGGGTTAAAACTGCATTTTATGCCATTAGCTACATTGCTAGTAAAAGAAACATAAACTCAATGAATGTTACAATTTCCTGTTTCCCTTTCTGTCATGTTGTATGTTAACTCCTGTTGTATAGAGCTTAGAGTTTCTGTTGAATGTTTGTAGTTGTGCTACGCCAACCGTCCTATGTTCAGGAAGAAGTGAGTAAGGAATTACCATCCTTCTCATTTTGAAGGCATTCCTTACGAGTTAGGCTGGCAAGGCAAAGCGAAAAATAACCCTGCTGCCCTTTCTATTCTCTGGATAAACAGAAAATTCAAAGCTACCTGAAACCTATCTACAAGTTTTCAGCGTGTACATTCATATGCCAGATATGGGTATACAGAAGAGGAAGAAGGTTACAATTCTTTTAAAGTCAACAGGATCAGAGCATTATCTTCCCAAATCCATCAGATGTAGGTATTTTTAAAACTTCTAGTGCTATGGCGTTAGTTGCTTCCTTGAATTTCTTATACAGGAGTTCCTGAGCTTGAGTAATTTTTTGTGAGACCAAAACCAGTGCTGTGCAGGTTCATCATTCTCAGTTGATGCCTGCAACTGCCTACCAGCACCTTGCCTTGTAGGACACCAGGGCTTCTGGCAGAGAGAAGGATCAGCTCCTTATTTCTGTTCCTGGTGGCTCATAGTTTCTTGCCAGACTGAACGTTTCTGCCCAGCTTCAAATTTCTAAGGGAAAAAATTTTAAGAAGCTGAAATAAAAGCAAAATAGGATGGGAATATGAAAACAACATTTCTGAACCCTGCTGAGTTCCAACAGCAACACAAAACTATTCCGTTTATATATTAGCTAAATAAATCCTGGCAGCACCACTAGTATGTTTCCTCTCGTTGTGGGGGTTTCTTTTGACTTGTGTTGGGACAAATATAAGACGAATGAGAATGAGGGACAGATGTCAGTTCTGTAAGTGCTAGTGGGAACTGGAAACTCCCTTCATCAGCTGCTTTCAGAGTGTTCAAGCCTGACCAAGGCTATTCATCTGGACCAGGAGTGCTGACAGAGACCAGCTGATGGACCCCGCTTCAACCTTCAGTTCTTCATGCCCATCCTGAAGCTGGAATCCAAAATAACAGGGTTAATCCATCCCAGTGCTGTTCTTCAGGGAGGCTTGGTCACCAGGGTCCCATGTCATTTGGCACTTCTCCTCAGCCCTCACCTGAACACCATCACTCTTGCTGCAGCAGCCACTGACCTCAGCAAGGCACTGCTGGCTGATTTTGTGTTGTGGAGAGGGAAACACCCCCCACGCCTGCACCCATCCCTCTGGAGATGCACAGCTAAGCCCACAAACTCACCGTGTACCAGCACCAGCTATGTAGCTGCCCTTCTCCCCTCAGCCAGGGATTACTTCTGCTCGTGGCTTGTCCTTTCCCCCCCTTCTCTCTCCCTCCTGGCTTTTACATTTCTTCCATCGTGATCCATTAGGTATTTACCGGCAGGATAATGTGACTTTTCACACCGGTTCTCTGTGTGCATTGCCCTGCAGACTGGGCTGGATAAAGCCTCTCCCCAGCCCCAGCTGGCTGGACATCTCCCCCCACCTTCCCCTCCCCTTCACACTAGCCAAGCCAAGGATTCCTCTCTCCCTCCCTCTTTCTTTTTCCACCCCTCCCGCCTTCAGTGCAAACCCAAGACGCAGGATCCTGCCGAGGGAAAGTGCTCCTTGAAATCATCACCGCAGACCCCGCTGCGAAAGTGCAGAGAAGGAGAGAGAAAAAGCCTCGGCAGCCAACCTCCTGCGGCTGAGGGCTTTGCAAGCAGGGCAATGGCTCCAGGCTCTCAGAGATTCACTCTCACCTTTCTCCAGGGCGTGGGATCTGTCTTCTTCATACTTCAGATCATCTCTGTTCAGGCTGATGGTGAGTCTCCCATTCAGTTTGGGCTGGGTTGCTGTGGCTGGAATGAGAGCTGTACGTTGAAATGTGTTATTGCAAAAAGAAAAAAAAAATCCCAAACCAACTCTTTTTTTTTTTTAATAAGAAGCTTAAATACACGTCCCAGTTTGCATTAGGAAACTTCTGATTCAGAGGTTTTTGAGACTCTGCAAATATCCCGGGGTTAAGCAGAGAAAGGAAATAAGATCCCAGAAGGCTAAGATTATTTTATTACAACAAAATGACAGGATAGTGAACTTTTCCAGAGGAAATAAGAATAATGAAACAAAGCCAGAACACGACTAAGAAGACTCAGCTACATTTTAGGAGACCTCTCCTTAAAATTCAAACTACCTTTTCTCCAAAGAACTTTCCCATCTGCCCACTTCAGATACCTCCCTGTGTCACTTTATACGGGCAGGTACTTGAGGAAGGGAATCCAAGAAGTGAAAGACTTTGATAACCTCTTCTGTTCAGTGCCACACACGCTGAAGATGACTGCTCACCTTTCTGCACATGAGCTTCATCTGCACTTCACTGCTGAGGGATGTGATCAGGACACGGATTTGGCTGAAGCACCAGCTACCAGTTACTCTGAAATGGGACTTTTTACTCGCTGATGGTAATCCTGAATAGCTGCATCCCTTGAAAGTTTCCAGTAGCCTACTGCCCTTTTAATGATTCAGCTTGTGATAACGATGACCAGCTTGTCTTAACCAAAGCACAACTTACTTTTGAAACAACTGTGTCTTTTCCTGGGAGAGCAATGCTGAATGGTCACATTTTTCCACTTTCACAGCTGCGATAGATTTATGCCCAATCTCAGGATTTTTTTTATTTCAATACCCTAATCCTTTATCATTGATGTTTGCTGCATTATTCCAGGGAACAGATCTTAAACATTGTAGGGCAGTAAAAATCTCTTCTTGTTTGCTCTCAGAATATTTTTCCTGTTTAACTTAGATTTTTTCCAGCTGATGACAAAGTATGGCAAAGGAAAGGGAGAAAATTAATCTTGCCTATATGTTTCTACCGCTTCAAGTAAAATATCATTTATACAACAGAGCCCTGTCTTGTAAATCTTAAGAAAATTAAATTTCATTAAGCATAAATGAAAAGAAATATGTCAGACAACTGCACTGTGTTGCAGTAGGCAAAATTGTGGTTCTGTTTTTAGGATGTACTCCTTCCCTAGCAAAATGCCTTTGAAATGAATAGAGGGGGGAAAAGCTATCCATGAAAAAGGATTCTTCACAGAACTTAAGGACACAGGACAGGAATAATAATTTCCCTTGCTAAGAATGCTTCACCTGAAGATCCCCTTGTTTTTTCAGGGGAACCTTTCAATTTGTATTATTTCTATAAAACTAACTAAAGCAACTTCTTGATTCCTAAACAGGCATCCTCTAAAAAAGAAAGGGAATAAAAAAGGTTGGAGATCATTTTAAGGCAGAGTTCATGACAGATTTTGTCATTCAACAGTTTGTCAAATTTACTTCACATGTGGTAAAGCATTTATAGAATTAAAGGGTAGAATATCTGCAGTACTTTACAATTGTCAAGCATTATTATAATAATGTGGTTTGCATTTTTATTTAAATTATAAGTAACGTTGTGAAAGATGTGTAAGCCTGCTGTTAACTCGATCTTCAGTGGGTTCTCCTAATATTAATATTCAAGCAAACAACTGTAACACTGTCTTATAAGCCATCTGGGTTAAAACAGAAGAAAACACTGTACGTAAGCTTTAAAATTTACCGCTATGTATTTAAGAAGATCTGAGAGTATGAAACAGGATTAATCCTTTCTTTTATAGCAGATTCTGGCCTGATCCAGTCAGAACCACCTTCTCATTTTTTAAGTTGTAGGTGAAAATACAACTGTGCTAGTTTCTAATAGATGCAAATGTCACTTAAGTGCCAATGGACCATTCTGAGTGACACATACGTGTTTGTATATTTGTTATTTTTAACTGAAAGTATCTGACTGTGTTGCAAACTGCTAAAGGGATTTTGAATTTGCCTTGTAAAAAACCTGTGAAATTCAGACTGGCCCCTGTTGCAGTCAAACCTCTGAAACCGGTTGCAATATATTTCCCTGAGGAAGACTTTCACTTTATTATCTCACGCAAAAATAATGACAGAGAGCAGGCAGTAAAACTGGTGGCCATCGAGGTCTGGTGAAGGTGTAAAGCTTCAGAGCTGAATTGATCTCTTTTGACCATTATTTACCATGGCACATATTGCTGTGGCACAAATAGGCTCCAGAAAGACCCAGGCAAACGCAGAAATAAAATATAGCTTTGTTTCACTTTGCAGTTTTTTTTCCCAATTGAAATGTGCTTGCTCAAAGCTGTTCTGGTCCAGGTCAGATGGACAGAAGGCTCCTCAAGGGCTTTTTCCTGCTCTGATGTACCATGGTGTGCCACTGCCTGTGCAGTTGCTGGAGAATAATATGGGTTATTGTGGCAGTTCTCAATTGTATCAGTGCAGATTCAGAGGGTTTAAATTGTTTTCCATTTGCACTGGAATAGGAGAACAAGGATGCGACTTCCTCCATTCTGCACAGGAGTTGCCTCGGCTTTTTTTGCCTTCCTGTTTTGTCTTTTCATGGCTCCTAAAATATCCACATGTATGAACCATAGTTTTCTGTGGAGTACTTGCTCTGAGACAGAGCATGTCAGGAGAGGGTGATGGCAATTCATCCTGAATTGAAAGAATGTGCTGATTCCAAAAGTTTACTAATTGTGCCAAAGTGGAGTTGGTCTGTTGGCTAAATTTGAGTTACATTAAGCCCTATAGGTCAAGCCAGTCATCAGTAATGACCATGCATAGTGACTGCAGAGGTTGCAAGTGAAAGGATCCAGAATCCAGGAAGCTGGGCTCAAATAGGTGGGGATGTGAGAGACATGCCTCTGACTAGAAACTTATGACGTCCAAAGTAGGGAAACCTCCCTACTAGAGTATTTAATTTGGCTTGTTTTGCATCCTTTTTTTAAAGTAAAGGAAAAAAATGTATGGTTTTTTTCTCTTCTGCTCTCTCTAGATGCTCACATTTCAGTAACAGGTGTCTACAAATTTCAGTCTCCTGCTTGCAAAACAACACTCATTCTTGCATGAACAATTCCAACTATTTGATCATGAAGTGTGTAGTAAAATCAAAATTTAGGCTCCAACTGAGTTTAGCTGAGGGGGTACTCAGAGGTGACCTCTTGATTTTGCTATTTTTCTATTAATGTAATATTTTTTGAATTGAATAAGACATCATTCACTTCTGTTTCTCACAGAAATAAACTACACATTCATGAACTCTAAGTAGAACTGGTAATTAGCCAAATCTGTCTGCAATTGTAGAGTTACTGGATCCTCCACCTTTACACTTACAATCAAGTTACATTGTTACACACAGCCATAGAAATGGAAATTACATTGCTCTCGAAGTACAGAAGTGACCTTCCCTATCTCTTTTACCTCAATTTGAATTTTTTAACATTCAAGTAAAAGTGTATTGGACTCCACATTTGCACATCTTTCACCAGATTTATTTTGTTTATTCTTTGAAATAGGAAGTGTCATGCCTTGAGGTCAGCACACTGGGCATGCCTTTTAAAGTGCTTTAATTTTATATTACTTTTGAGAGACTTTCTTACTTCAAAGTATATTTGACTATGCAGTTTTATGTTCCTTCTTCAAGTAAAATGCAAATCCTGCTGAAGACATGGAGAAATTTGAACTGATTTCAGTGGGCTTTTGAGCTGTGCCTATGCACCTCAGAAGAACTTCTTGTTGTATCTGTTACTGTACAAGAATAAATCGGCCAAACTGTCTTCTTGGTAACCAACAGAATTCTGCTAAACCTACTGACCTTCCACAAAATATGAAGAAACAGCTTTTGGACTGGTTTCATTTTTGAAGACCTCCCTCACCTCACTTCCATATATCTGATTGTAGATGTCTCTTAAGTCTTGAAAGCATTAGGAGGATCAGTTCTTAGAAGCTGAGTTTAGCAAAATTTGGAGCTGGAAATAAGGTGGAGTAAGAGTAATGAACCATTGGAACAGATTACTATAAAGTGTGCTGTAAATTCTCCGTTATTTGGAGGCATTGAATCATGACTGGATGCATGTTGAAAAGACATGCTCTCGTTCAACCATGAATTTTTGGACTTGATGGTGGAATTGCAGGGGGAAATCTACAGTCTAGTTATGCAGGAATTGAACAAGGTGATAAAAATGATTCATAGAAGCCCTGAGATCTATGCGTCTGTGGGTATGTTTTCAATCAGAATACACTGGGGTGCTCTTACGTAAAAGCTATATTAATCTATTGCAAAAAACCAACTAAAACATTATCAATATATCAAAATATAATCAATATTCTGTGATAATAGTGATCAGATAATGGTAGAGGCTAGCAATCTAAAACAGGCTAGTTATTAAAGAGGGAATCTCTTTTGTTTCAAGCATGAATTTTTCATATGAACTATAAATCCCACTGACAAATAACAGTTGGAAGAAGGATGTCTTATTATTTATGCCTCATCATTGAAGTTAAAAGCTTTATCACTTGTTTCAAAAGGGAATCTAAAAGAACCTTACTGTGACAAGGGTATTTTTTCATTCTGAACCTGCTAACCTCAACATGTTCAGTAAGCGTCCTGAGAAATACTACTTTGCATGGATTTTTAGCTTGATCTTTCAATCAAAGGGACTTGCTTTGTTTAGAAAGGCTTCAGAAAAGTGTGTAGAGTTTTGGTAACAAATTTCCACCCCTCTGTGGAGGGTGGAAGCATGATGGGAACCAAATGTTACATGGCAGAAATGAAGAGACAGAGTTGAGAGGGAGCTCAGGCATGGTAGTTGCTCAAAGCTACCACAGCCAAAGGCATACTACATTCTTCATGCAGACATGATCCTTCATCCTGTGTCTTATGCAAATACAGAACAGTCTCATATTTAAAACAAAATGACAACACATCTCTTGATAATGTCTCAGAGATAAGACTGATTTCAACCACCCCAATATAAAAAAATGACTGCTATGTCATCAAGTATGCGAGACAATCCTTTTTTCAGAAACCTTTCATTACAACTAGCACTGATAAAAATGTTACAAATAATTACCCAGGACCCTTAGATTCCCTTAGACTGAAAATGATACCGTTTTTGAGATAAAAAGTGAGAAAAATTCAATACATCGATATCTTGGCTATGTTAGCCATGGCACTGTAAGGTGCAGAATCCAATGTTGCAGTCTTTTTTTGTTTAAGGGGATTTCCTGCTTTGATGTGCTTTTGTGTTTTCCCTATTACCATGCTAGCATATCTCCTGTATTTTTTCCTGTCAATGCCCCTCAGTAATGTGAGAATCTCAGGATATTGAGGATCCAGCTATTCCATTGGTCAAGCAACAGATAAGTGAACCTTACTCACTATTATATTTTCTAAGTAAGAAATTATACAAAACCAGAGGGCACATCTTAAAAACTGGGCAGATAGTCAGAGAGCTTCTAAAACTTTGAAGAAGATTCACAGACAGGTTAGTCTGGTAAACAGGTTGGCCTTCTTTACCCACTTCTGGCTAACCAGAATTTCCTATAAAGCAGTTCACTGTAACTTCCCAACCAGTAAGTCTTTCCTAGCTTACCTTATAATTCACTTGTCTGTATACTTTGAACAGACCAGATACCTCTTCAAAGGACAACACTGTTTTGACAGCATCTTCATAGGTTCTAGTAAAAAGTTAGTGTCTCTTAAGTACTAACAAACAACATAAGAGTAGTCAAGGGAAGCTGTCTCAACCCCTGTCTTGGATAGCTAAACTCCCTTAAAAATGTAACTGTTGCTTACTGGTAAAAAGATTAAATAATTAACTTAATTTCTTCTAATTATGTCTCAATGCCTGATGATTTTCCTTTCTTTAAGGCTTCTAACTGAAATACTAATAGATGGAAAATAAAGGTTGCGCCATGTCAAAATAACATTTACAATTTAAGTCAGATGCTATGCAAACTTGCCCTCTATGTCTTGGATGATGCATCTCAATCCTGACAGTCAAATGGTGAAATGCAGAAACTTTTAGTTGGGTCAAAGCCTCAGTAAAGCATTACACTTAATCTCTGTTTTCCTTTAAGAGTGAAAGTTGTTTTGCCACTTAAGAATGGTTGTTCAAAACAATCATCTTTCTGCTTATACTGTCTCTGTCCCTAGGCCATGCACACTTCACCATGTCTGTCATGGCTTAGGAAACAGGAGCTACATTAGTGTCATGTGCATTATTTGGGACATGTAAAGAATCCTGATGTTTGTGTACTCAGGGATGTAGAGGCTTGCTGCTTTCAGTACTTTGTGTAAAACCCCCTGTTCTAATTACAGTTAATGGTATTAATTACAGCGGAGAATCTAAAGACAAAGTAATCTAGTGGCTATCACACTGACTGGTGTTTCTGCTTGTGTTCCTTGGTCAGATACTGTTAACTGCCTTAGGAAAATCACTTTGGGTACTCTGAATTTCTGTTCCTTCTCATAGCTGCTTATCCCACTTACTTAAATTGCCATCTGTCCAAATCAGGACGACTTCTTGCTGTGCACATGTAGGATTCCCACAGAAGTAGGAGTCTTCACTGAGACTCGTCTGCCCTTGCTAGCTAATTTAAACACAAATGACATGTTTGCTTGAGGAAAACTTTACACTTTTTGGTGTAAGGACTGTGATTCTTCCAGTGGGTTTAGTTGTGCACAGGTGAGAACAGAAAGCTGTCGGGGGCAGACCTACCCTGTCTAAGTTCCCTGTATTTAGGATTAGAATCAGATTTACCAATTTGTTGAAACACTGTGTGGTGAGGGTGGCGCTTGGTACAGAATCAGGCTGAATCAGTCTGAAGGATTCCCAATACTGGTCAATATCTCCTATGAGTGTGAAGCTGGCTACATAGTAAACACTCAGTATGTGCTGGAAATTATGCATTCATATAATCACTACCACTAATCCACTTTGGAAATAAGACTTAAATAAGTGTTTCCAGGCATTTACTGAATGAACAGTGCTTAATAATTTTCTTCCTGCACCTGCAAGCAATCTCAGTCTGTACCTTTGAAATCTAGAATGTATTGTGAGGGACGTTACCACCAGAAAAAATATAGTTATGGCAACTTAAATGTCAGCTGTAAATTGTCTCATTGTTTATTTCTTTTTCTGGAGCACCCAGCTAATATGTTTGTTCCATAACCCAGTAACTTCTCAAGCGTCAGTGCCAAAACCCCAACTGACCTGTTCCCAGTTGCCAAAACCTCTTTCACCCTTTCAGCTTTCCCAGTATTAGATAAATTAAAGTAAAATAAACTGAACTGAAAATAAAAATAACACCAAAAAAATGTTTTGCTAAATATGTTCTCATGCTCATTCAAAAAAAATTAAAAAGCCAAGCCTTCCATTAATAAAAATTTTGTCTGTCTTTCCAAAAAGACATGATAACAAAGCAGTCTGTCTTTAGACACAAGATGTCATAGAATGACATCATTTTGATTTTAGAGAATAAAAATTATAAATCTATTTCTGACATGCAATACTGGCTTTTAGGCATGTGCTTACTTTATAGATGTGGTTGTTATAGAGTAACTGTAACAGGTTTAGCAATGGATTCTGGTGTTAGCAGCCTACAGGAGATGTTCTTTCTGACTTTGACTTTATATGTGCATATGAGAGAGTATCGTGCTTTCTCTCTCCAGGTCTTAAGCACAGACCTACAGAGGCAAGACAAGCTTCTCCTCTGAATTAGGAATGACTTGCTTTTCTGTTGGTGGACAAAAATTAAAAGAAAAGCTAACACAAGGGTACTTACAGTCTTGATTAAATTATGCCTTCCAAAAAGTAGGTGGCCCATTAAAATAAACTTAGTAAAAGCATGAAGGCTTTATTTGGTGATAATTTGCAATATTTCTCTTGAATATGTATCCAGTACAATTCCATGATGGATGACATGTCCTTTCTTGGTGTTGCAGGGAAAGTGTTTGCACTTGAGTCCAAGAACAACTCTCAGGGTCTGGATTTAGCTGAAGCTGAGAAAGCTTGTGTTGACCTGAGTGCTCGCTTAGCAACTGCAGAAGAACTGAAAAGGGCTGTTCTGGACTGTTCTTTTGCTGGCTGCACCACAGGATGGCTCGCCAGCGGCTCTGCTGGGTAAGGACAACAGCATAACACTTTCTGGGAAGTAGGAATGATGGTTGTCAAGCAAGTTTTCTACCTTGACTAAGATTTACTGAAAAACACTGGCCACAATTCAAGCACCATGACATACAGCTGCATTTGCCACTCTCCCCCCAGAATTAGTTTTTTACAGCTGATATTGCAGGTGTACAAGTGTTCATCAGTCTCACATCACAATTTCACAGATTTGATGCAATTTCCTCTTCTTCTTTCCTTCTGAATTAAATAGTTTTCCCTGTTCCCCTGGCCTGTAGTGAGGTGCTGAGCCCTAAAGACCCTTGCAGGCTGAGGACACAGTGCTGGAGTTGGAGTCAGTGCTCCCACGATGCTGTTATTCTCCAGTCTTTAAGAAGCTCAGCAAACTAAACCTCTCATGGGATCCACGTGTCGGTAACGTACTGACGTATGGCTGAACAGAAAATAGGCATGTTCAAAAGGGCATAGATGCACTTAGATATTAGGTTTCTTCCTCCCCAGCTGGGGGAGGAATTTAAGTGTCCTTGCTTATTTCAGAATAACAGACGGGACTCTTTCCATGGAAGATAGTTTATTAGAAAGCTTATCTTGAGAAAGGGACCACTGATGTGGTCCTGAACAGAGAGTGCAGGAAAAAGCCGAATTATCAAGAACACAAGCCCTTTTTAAAGATAAGTTACCCAATAAAAACCTAACACGACAGATATTTTTACTTTATAACCAATGTCTAGCAAATTAATTTGTTACACGACAGGAACTGCGGCACTTTTTATCCAATTGTCTTAAATCACTTTTGCCGCAGAATATGGAGAAGGAAGAAGAAGGGAGAAAGCCTAAAAAACAACAACCATCCTCCATTTTGGAGTTTCTTCTAACTTTATCTATAACAAATCTAAAACCTTTAAATTTACATCCTTGCATAATTTCCCATCACCTGATTCATTCTATTTTTTGAGTCTACTGTTTCCCGAAGGCTAGACATTTTTTTCCATGGCCGAAGGTCAAAGACACCCTTGTCCAGGGGGGTAGAACCCCTCAAAACAGGCAGAGGGATATTCTCTGCTCTTTGGGTTCCAACACTTAGAGATGATAACCCACATGTGGTAGAGAGTTTGTTGAGAAAGCTCACCAGGGAACTGATATTGTCCCTCAATGTGTTTGAGGTAGCTCAGGTGACTCGATGTGGCACTAGGCTGAGCTTTTCCTTCACGGAGCATTGTTGCCTCTGTAGAGACCAATTTAAAGCAGGAATGTAAATGGAGGAGTTGAGGGAATATCTGATGTCACTGAACCTGGGACCATACAGGAATTGCCCAGAAGGTATATATCTACTCTATTTTCAATGTTCAATGGTGATAAAGTTTTGTTTTATGAAAAAAATGTTTCCAAACTTTAGTATATTATTAGATTTTGTGACAGCTACTGTTTTTTTAAGTAAGCATTGGTGTTTCTGTATTTTTATTGACAAAGTTCTCAAAGGGCAGAAAATTACTGCTATTAATGAAATACAATATTTAAACAATTTCAAGAAAAAGCAACTATTTTCTGTGATTTTATTTTTCCCCAGGTGAAAAACTGTTCAAAAATTTATTTGTATGTACTTATTGGTCATTTAAAAAAANACCTCTTTAGATTCAATACAGACAAGTAGTATGACCTGGCCAGCAGTAAATGGAGGTCAAAAAAAAAAAAAAAAAAAAAAAAAAAAAAAAATCCAGAAATGTCTCAGGATAAAAGACAGTGATCTAAATCCTAAAAATCTTTTTCCCAAGACAGTTGCTGAGGTATCTTGCAGGCTGACGAGACAGGAAAACGATATAACTGTAAGAAGTGCATGGCAAAGTTGTTGGACAGGGTCTTTTATACAACCTCTGTATTCTGGAAGTAAGGAATGATGATGGGTGGGAGAAGAAATCATCCCTTTTTTTATCTAAGCAATACCACTAGTTAGTCCAGTGAGATCCTCAATTAAATGCTGCAGGCACTGGAGCTGTGGCTATTAATAGAACAGCTGTGGACTGAGTATCTTCAATGTCAAAATTGTGTACAGTGATAAAAACACATCATACCAATGGGAAGGAAAGGAAGATTTTTCATCCCTTCCTACTTTCTGTACTCCATTCCTCCAGTAAACCTGTCCTTAGTATGGCAGTCTCTAAACTATTTATCAGAAAGAACTTTGTGGGTGCACATCAGCACGCCATCACTGTGCAGTCACCAGATCTGACCTTCACTGGAGAGCTTCACCACAGAAAAAAGTTCTTCAGAGCTGAAATTTTATACTCTGGGGCTATTTTACCCATGGCTGGGCAAGCACCAGAATGTATGTTACTTGGTTCGTTGAACTGGATATTTTTAGCTCTGGGGAAAAATAGGAATTGTATACTGCCTAAAAAGGCTAATCTGTTTTCACTGTAAGTTAATGCAGCTCTGGAGAAAGAAGTGAGCAGTCGAGTGCAAAGTGTGCAAATGGGACAAAGTTGTTTAAGTTGAACAAGTTCAGCTTCAATATAGAGATTTACAGAGAGATTTAGATGAAAGGGTAAAATTATGCCAAAAGGAGTTCAATGACAATACATGCAGGAGGAACATGCAATCTACTGGAAAATATCTTTACAGGGTTCTGATTTACCTCTGTCAGTCCAGGAAAGATATAAGGACATCGCTATGGACAGCACAAAGAAAACCTCTGTCAGACTGCAGCTGTAGTAAAAACAGACAAACAAACAAGCCAACAAAGAAGTTGCTAGAGTGTTTATGGAATGGGATGGAGAATATAAAAAAAAAATATATACACGTAGGTCAGTGTAATAGCCTGCTTTGGAATACTATATGTATTGTTACTATATCTTGGGAAAGGTACTAAAAGTATCTCAAAAAAGGGCTTAAGAATAATTAAAGGAACTGAAAATCTATTAAGAAAGGACTCCAATTATTTTACTAAATTAGTTATCTATTTTAAAAAATTTACCTATACAATGTTTTGGGCATTTACTTGGTGAATAGAAACATGACAGCAGGGATAAAGGATAGCTGGTATACAGAAAAACCTCTCCACACCAGCTGATTTTACACAGAGACGAGAAAGGAGGCTTCACAGCTTGCCCACAGGTTAGAGAAGTATGGAAAATTATTTCCGAAATAAAGGACTCTTTGCTGGGCACACCTTGTGTATTTATCTTGATGAACCTCCACATCTTTGGATGAGAAATGTCCGTTCCACATCTGCCAGGTCCAAAACTGTTCAGGACTTTATAAGTCGGCGCTAAAATCTTGGAATCCTCCCAGCAGATGACTGGCATCCAATGCAGATCACAGAGCTTTAGTCTAATACTCTCCTATATCCTCTTGGATTGTGTACATCAGAAAGGAGATGACTAGGAGAGAGCATGATAAAAGAAGTTCCTTATTTCAGGAAGAATGAAATTTGGTTTATTTATTTGGTGCCTGGAAGGTATCCCAATCTTTCCCCTGAGAAAAAATGGATTAGACATTGGCAGTAGAAGTAAACACAAACAAATTATGTGATTGAAGTAATTATAGTGTTGCAGGTTTTCTGACATGCTTCAGCCCTCCTTTCACTTAGACTTAAAACTGAACAGGAGCTCTAGCAGACATATAAGGACTTTTTCACTGCTAGATCCATTGTCCAGGTTTTGCACAAGTCTGTGATTTGTTCCCTTTGGATGACTATGGTTTTACTGAATAATTACAATCCCACTCCTAGTAAATATATCCAGCACTGTTGATTATTTTGTCTTATTATTATTTTTACTGCCAAATCAGAGCCTGGAAACCTGTGGGAGTTTCTCCTGTTATGGCTGAAGCACATCACTGAGTCAGTGTGAACTTGTTTATATTGCCTGGGCTGTGCTTCTTCCAGGGGCAAAGAAGAGCATTTTGTCTAAAGAACCAGCCCAGTTTGGGTGACTGTCAAATTTCTGATGACTGTCATGTAAATGCAGATCATCCATATTTAAGTATGCCCACTTCAGTCCCTGCAAACTGGGCTAGCCCAAGCAGCAGGTCTTGACAAATATGATTCATTTCAACTGATGCAGAATGGAAATTGCTTAAACAAATAGATCCCCGCCAGAAAATCCAAAGATACAATAAACTGGGTGGTTTTGTGATTTGAGCAGCCTGAGACAGAATCTCTTTCACAGGAATAAGGGGATGTTCTTGTCTTGCCTTTGCAGTTGTTCAGATCAACCCAATTCAGGGTTCAGAGCTCTTCACATAGACAAGCCCCTGGCTTGTTCAGGGGCTTGGGAACTTTTTGAGAAGAGCCACTGACAAGTAGGTGGGGATAACTTCTCCCAGCAAGCCAGAAGTAAGCCGTTTACAAGTCAGTCCTGACATGTGTAACTTATAAAGCATTACACATTGTTGCACTTCAGGAAATGAAATGTCGTTAGGCAAGTCTCATTTGTCAGATGAGCCCTAATAGCTATTTATACTAAAAATGACACTCTTATGACTTACTTGCATGTCAGACAAGTGAGTCAGTAAAACCATCATGTGATCTGCCAGAATATAAATGAAAAAAAGGTGGCAGAGTTCTCTGAAAGGCTCTCACTGCTATCTTTTGAATTCAGATGTCGTGCTGGAAAACTTTGTGTCAAGTCTTCCAGCACTGGGCAGCATGTTCTGTAGGGTCTTAACTTCTCTTCTGGGGTTTTTGAAATTTGGGAAGTGAACATGACACAATTGGTCTTATGATCAACCCCGTGCACAGAATATTAGAAAGCAGCTATTTATTTTAGAAAATGTTAAACATCCTCAACACCTTGTATAAATATACCCATAGCAAATTACTAATTTCCATTGCTTTTGTAGGACAGAAAAGCTGAAGCTGTCCTATTCCCAATCCTGTTCCTTATTTGCCAACAAAGGAATGGAGCCATGTATCTCTTCTATAACAGCTTTGAAGCTCTGCATAGAATTTCTGTTCTATGATAGACCTCCTGCAGGGCTGTCAACCTGCTCCTTTGGTGAAATTGCCCTGGGCTGGTTCCCACCCAGTCCCTGGAGGATTTATTCCGGAGGGGATAAGTCTGGAGTGAGCAAGCAGAGTCAGCTAGAATAAGCTCTGCTGTGAGAGTCAGAAGACAGGGGTTCTTTTCTTGGCTGACCACAGACCAGATGTTTGCTACTAGGAAAATTACTTCATCTCTATTTTTCCTTCCTTTTGTTAGCTCTTTAGGTTTTACACTGACTGCTTTTGAATGCTTCTACAGTGTCAAACACAACAGGGCCCTCATTGCAGATGACACCACTGGGAAATGTAATAATAACACTCAAATATGGCATTTCACAAGACTACCTACTTCTTTTTCTGCCTACTGCGTGGGACTTGCCCAGCATCTGAGAGTAGGGTAATAAAAGCCCGTTTCCTGAGAAAGAGAAAAGCAATATCCAAGGAATGAAATAAAGGGTCAGTTGCTAACCCTCTCCAGTTCTCTCATCTGTATTTGTAAAGCCTTGGGCTTGTGGGTCCCTTGAAATTCATCCAGGTGTGCATGCTAAAACAGGCCCACTTGCTCTTTGCAGAGAAGCAGTCCTGGTGATATGTCACTTTGGCAAGCTCTTGGTTTTATTTCAAGGCTGTGCTCTGCTGACTGATGATAACGCATATGAATTTGCTCCCAGACAGGTATTTGAGGCAGGTCAAGTAATTCCCTTCAAGACAAAAATCCAGACATAACTGTCAGGACATGGTCCAATTCAAAATGGTAAAGTTGCTTACGAAATAGTCTGAGGAGGTCTTGGACTCCAAAATGCTTTCATGTCACAAACTGTAGTCCCACAGCTCACAGCTCGTGTCATGCTCTCCTAGAAGATGACTTTGTCTTGTTATTTCTTGTCAATCATCTCAGAAAGTCTCATATAAGGTAAAAACAAAGTAATTGTGTTTCAGGAATAGGGATTTCTACATAAAGCTCAGTCAAGAGACTTGAATTTAGGAAATGGGCATGGCCAGTTTATTCCAAGGGATGGTATCACTGAGCAATGTGGACATGACCCACATTCCACCCCCTTTGGGAGGAGAGAAGGAAATATTTTCTTAGCCCAACCTGGGACAATAGAGTGGACAAAGTATGACAGCTATGTTTCCTGTAAAAGAGACAGCCCAATAACTGAATAACTTTTTAGAAAATGTACTTTTTGAGGAACAGCATTGTACAAAAGAAAATACGTATTTTTTATGTATTTTCTAAGGCAAACATCTGAACCACCATCTGCCAAACTGTAGCATCACAGTCATCAGAGTTGCCATTTACTAACTGAGAAAGGACTCTCACTTTTAAATTGTGTTTTTACTGGAAGGTTTTTTTAACTAACTCTGAGGGATTTAGCAAAACTTTAGCAAGCTTTGGCACAAAAGGCAGGGGTTTGATAGTGAAATTAATTAATGCCAGAAGGTTAGAAATCATTCCTAAGGCCAAGGAAAATCACAATATTGAACAGGAAGGTAAGCCTGACTTTAGAGATGGAGAAACAGAAACGGGGTGCAATGCAACAGTATTGTATGAAGGCTAATAGGAATTTCTTCCTTAAACCAGCAGTTCAGCTGGAAAGGCAGAGCAGGAGAAGGAGCTGGGTGTAGTCACAGAAAACAGGGCAGCAGTGGGCCTGTTGTAAAATGAAATAACTCACATAAAATTTGTGAGAAAAATAAATGCGATCCTCCTAAAAGATATCCAGCAGCAATTCCAGAGGAAAGAGGGCAGTACTGAAGGGCTTGAATGAGGCACCAGTGAGACACCACCTGCAATAGTTCAATGTAATTCTTGGCATCCAAACTCAGAAGGTCTGGGCTGAGACTAGGATTAGTCCAAAGAAGCACCTCTCTTACTGAAAGGTGATTAAAGGTGATCATTTGTTTAGCTGAGCAAAATGAAGTCAAAAACAGGATACGCTTACTCTTTGCAAATGCACAAAAGGGGCTAATACCAGGATTTTAACTTGCCAGATATCTAATGAAGTTGATATTCTACTTCTCAAATGAAGTTCACATATTTTGCCTTTTTTTTCAGAATCTCTGTGATGCTTTGTCGTATCTGAAAGCCTGTCCTCTGAGAATGGAGCTGCTTTGTAAATCAATAGCATTCAGAAAATATTTTTGTATTTTTTAAACCCTTTGGTGACTAATCAGTAACATCTGTTACAAAAGCCATGGATTAAAGTGGAGCCCGTAAAGCAAAATTGAGTAAAACCCACTTTCTAGTGACGCTTGACGTGTCAGTGAGCATCCAGCTAGTCCAGACCAGGAAGCAACATGATTCTCGTTTACATGCATTAAGAATGCTCAAATTATATGTACCTAGTGATATTAGAGTAAAATGGCTATATAAAATCTTTCATACTAGGCTACAGTATGAAAGCCTGCATGAATGGGCCATATTTATTTAATGAACAGAGGCCTTACTATTTCAGTAGTCATATGTACAATTTTAAGCACAAAAGGCTGCATTTTAGTGTATATTTTTAAGAATCTAAAGGATATTGGTTCTGCCTTGGTAAGACCTCCTTTTGGCATTTCCAGTGGCAGTATTGCTGTTGGAATGTCTTCATGTCACACTTAGCAGCTGCTTTCTTTGGGTCACATCCAGCCAAAATTAGCCTCTATAGTTCCCAGTCAATGGACTTTCCAAAGCCCACCTGTGCTCCCCTTCATGACTTTTCAGGGAAATTTTCTTCCCTTTGGTAATCATGAACATGTCATTTATATTTTATTCCTCACCAGAGCCAGCTTTGTAATTTGCAGTTTCCCAAAATACAGAAGGGAAGGACTAAGAATAAAAATCCTCTAGTTTGGCTTCCAGACTACCGCTGGTTTTTTCCTCTTACCTAGTTACTGAAACACAAACAGTAAAGCTGACCCATGAAAATAAATTAGCACAAGATGTTAAAGATTTATCTTGACTAAGAAAAGTGATGAAGTTTTTAACTTTATAATGAGGGGAAGGTTTCTTATAGTATGCTATGAACCAGACTTTCACAGTGCCTCAGCTAACACGTTGCTGCTGATGTTCTTCTGAGCTGAATATATTGTAAGCTTGTACTACTATGAATCAATGTCACAAGACCATTCTGACTCAGTTCAGTGAATTTATTGACTAAGACTACAAAACCTAAAATCAACTGGCAGATAAAGTACCAACTACAAAAAATGTCCCACCTACTGTTTTCTGTGCTGATGGATCATGCTTTATCATATAAACTCAGCTGTCAAATCCATATGTTTTAACTTGGGCTTACTGAAAAGCTTTCAAGTATTATAAAATTGCCTTGTAATTATCTTAGAAAGCAAAAGTATCAGTGGATATTGCTATAAAAAAAATTATAATTTATATAATAATAGCATGTCTTTATTAAAAATATCTTTATTATACATACATACCATATATGAAATTAACTATAATTACTACAGTTTGAGCATATAATTATCATATATTTATTAATACATATTCTATAATGGCATATTATGCAATATTGTAAAATAATATTATTCATGCCAGCTTTTCTGCTGTTTCCCTCTTTGAACGGAGGAATTAAGAGAAGAGCAAGATATACCAATTACTCATTTGTTACATAATACATCAGAAAAAAATTTGGGCAGCACAAGAGTAAGCTGAAGGCTTCTGGGAAGTCTGGTTCATACCTTATTGTGCTACATACTAGATTTTCTCCTAGAGTGTGCACTTGCTATCTGCAATAGCTGAGTCACGGCACAGGAAAACGATGATCAGACGGGCCAATCTCTGATCTTTTTTTCAAGGTACAGAAGAAGGACTGTTAATTGTTCTAAGTTGCATGAATCGTATTGTACAGCAGGAGTTAAGCTGAGGTTCAACACAGTGCAGAATCCCTGGTCTCCTGTTTTCTGTCTTGAGAGGAGAAGAGGCATCATGAAGCAGCTTGTCCTTCCAGGCTGGGTAGCACTAGACTGGGAAGATTCTCAGTAGTTTGTCAAGGAAACAAAGGAAACACCTTTAGGCACCTTCCAATTTTTCATCAGAGAGAAGAGGCTGTTGTCAACACCACCAACCACATTTTTATCTTAATGGATAACATGTGGTACTTTCATGGACTATGGTGATAGTTTTCTGATGGATTTGTATGCTGAGATTGAGAGTTCATGGCCATGTAAGAGTAATTTTCAGGGATGCATGGATGTTTCAGGCAGATATGTATCACAGAAAATTACTATGGGTGATATGCTGTCTGAACTCAGTATGTTTCTTCTGAGCACATCTGCCTTCATCAGAAATCTCCACAGAAGGAAAATGAAATCAAAGCTGTTTCTTAACTAAAAGGCACAAAATCAAGCGTTACAGTGCTCTGAGCATCAGATGACATTGTATGCTGAGTAATGAGCTTAAGTTCAATCAATGCATGAAAGTATCCATAAACAGAACTGAACGTACATGACTACATTCTTCTGAATGGCTGTGTAGGTGGATGTATCCCCTTAAAAAGTGTAAAGTTGGTGACATTCTCTGAGCCACGATGCATGCCTCAGTGAAATAGTTCAAAACAGCCAAGAAACAAACCAGGCAGCATCACCTCTCAGCAGGGTGCTGGAAAGAGTAGGACAACTGTACAAATTTGTCTCTTATTTTATTAGCATGGCTGTGCTGCTGTTGAAGAAATTTCAAGATATGATGAATTCTGAATTGGTAGCTGTTTTTCAGTCATGAAAATTGTAGCAAATTTAAAAGCATCACACTCTACCTTTTAGAACTGCGACGAAAGTGTACCTGCGTATTTAAATTGAAATTATAGATTAAAAGCTAGCATTTCAGGATTTAAGGGAACCCTCAAGAACTCAGAAAACAGACTATTAATGTGTATTTTTATTCATACCTGAAATCCTACTGAGTGCAAAGAGACTATCTCTATGCCATGGGCATTGCAGGCCTGATCGACCCGCTACTGAGAAATGCTGAGCACTCTTGAAGCTTCATTCAGCAGCAAAAATAACAGCTTACTGAAGATGTTTAAAGCTTGCAGGACTGAGCTTGAGGTGGGAAACTACTGTCAGAGAAGAAGGAATGAAACAGATTAAAAAGATTTTTTTTCTTCCTTCAGCTTTTTATAATCATAGAATCATTAAGGTGTGAAAAGACAGCTGAGATATTCAAGTCCAATCACTGACCCAGCACTGTCTTATGTACAAGGCAGGATTTCTTTAATTTCAGAAGGATTGCATTAGGATGCTTGCAGTTTTAATCAGATCAATTTTAATATGACAAAAATCCAAATTTAAGGCCTAAGTAGCAGATACATTTAAATACATGTAAAAAGTCTTAATGTAATTTAAAGCCTTTCTTTATGTATAATGTTGAAACTTCAAGCAAGGTACACCTTTGTAAATTTGGTCCCACTGGATGGTAGCTGAGAAATGTTCTTAAAATGAATTAGCTAATCAATAAAATCTATTATTTATTATTTCTAAATCTTCTAATTTATTGTACAATATTTGAAAAAAAAAAAGTCAGAAAAACTAGCACTTTAAATAGATGATCTTACATCTGAGCCAGGTACCCTGTTTTGGTGATGGCCTCATTATACCAAGGATGTGTCACTCACACTACACACTTTGTAGCCTGCTGAAGAACTGATAAAAAAATTACAGTGCTTTGGGCAGAAGCAAAATACATAAATACAGAAATTGGAATTAGAAATCAGAAAATTCAAGATGAGATTTTCGATAGAGGCTTCCAGGTCTCGGGAATTTTAGTCTTTGATAGAACACAGAAATGAGGGTGGCCTGGTTTTCAGAGACCAGAATTTTATGATGGTAACAGTCTTCAAAACTAATTTTCTTTTGTTGATTTCTTTTCTCTCTCTTTTTTTTTTTTGTTTTGAGAGAGAGAGAGAGCCTTAAGCCTAAAGTACACAATTACAGACAAAAGGTGCATTTTTTTGCAGTCGTATCATTATCTGTCTACTCATGTTGCAAGAGATAACTGATCCAGGGATCTAAGCAAGTGAGTAATTATTGGAAAGATTAAGGTTGATGAGTTAATTTTTGAAGAGAGGCATAAGTGTCTCATTCTCTTAGACCTTGTAAGACCCAGTGGAATGATATGTGAATATTATATACATACAGAAACTTTCTGATTGATGTCCTGATCCTCCCAGTCATCTGAACTCATTTTGGCAGATCAAGTTACTTTTGTCTAAGTGCTTAATTACTGACTTAGAGGTCTCAGACTTTAAACCCATTAAATTCTGAGAGAACTGGATTTAAAACTTGTGTGGACAATACTGTCCTTAAAGAAGGACTTTTTTGAACGGATTTTTTGTCCCTCAAAAAACCAAGTAGAGATTTCTTTACAAAGGAAACATATTTGGTTTGAAATCGTAAAGGGGTTTTCAGCAGGGAATGACCTCATGTTGTTTTCCAGAGGAGAAGTGTGGCAGGAACCATTCTGGTGCACATGTGTGACCACCACCATACGGCTTGTTTCATGTTGCTTTTGTTTGTTTATATTAAAAGAACACTAAAGGTGCATATTTAGCTACCCGAAAGCTAACGCATGCCTGAATGAAAATAGCCTGTACAACCATAATTCAGCCTATTTCTGTATAATTGTTATGTAGTATTTAAGTGCATGATCAAATACTGCGTTTCCGCTGGATCTTTTCCACCCTCAATGAACAGGCGTTTTATTTACTTTATTTTATTTATTTTATATTATTGTATTT
>VWZT01014177.1:114768-137477 GCA_013397055.1 Pachycephala philippinensis | reverse complement strand
ATTTTATATTATTGTATTTTATTTTATCTTATTTTATTCCTCAAATTTAGGGGAGGACTGATGGCATATTAGTTCAACCATTGCACAATACAAAATGATAGATTTCTTCCACTGGAAGGGTCCGTTCTGTGGAAAGTGTTTTTATCTTCCTTTCACTAGAATAGCTGACTGTGCAACACTTCTACAAGCTTGCTGTCCACAAAAATATAAACCCACACCATTAATATCCAGCTGCAGAAATTTGGGCTGAAATGACTTTCCCAGCCTTTGTAACCTCCAATGTAACAGCAAAACCAGCGTTTTCTACAAGAAACTCTCTTGTATTTGCTAGTTTTAAGCAGCCAGTACAGCTGAGAAAAGAGATAATTACTAAACTCTTACCTCATCATCAGCATCTACAGGGTTGTAAAACCCAATAAAGATCTAATACCTTTCTTCAAGCCTATCAGGGGCAACAGGATGGATTAGTACTGCTGAGTACCAAACCAGAAAAAATGGAGTTTACTCAAAAGTGTGAAATTTCTATTAAAAAAAAAAGCTGTTTTTCTTCCAATAACCCAAGATGAATTTTCTGAGTTTGCCTGTGTTAGCTTTTGAGCAGTTAAACGTGCAACCTTAATGATTCTTTGATGCAAATGCAAGTGATTTATAATCTTTCAGATCAAATCTTGATCTTTCTATTAATTTCTATCCAGGTGCCATCGGTGGGAATATATATTGCTTAAATATGAGAGCAAATTATGGCCTTAAATACTCTGGGTATAGGTCTGGTATTTAGAAGTATTACAGAATATAATAAGATAAACATCCTTTATTGCTCCCTATGCCTTGATTGATCTACAGCAAATGTTCTTCTAATTACTTCTATTTCTCCTTTGCCTTTTTTTCCTAGATCTTCCCACACTACTACTTTGTGTGCCAACGCTGAAACAGTTAAACTGAGGCTAAAACCTGACTACTCTGATAAATAAATTGCCAAATTTCACCTGCATGTACAACTCCAGAAGATTTCTGATTATTTTTTTTTCTTCTTCTTCTTTATTTTAGGACAATTATATGCAGAAAGACGGGCAGCAAACAGCAGAGCGTGAAAGCCATTGATGTTAAAATTGAAACCGATCCCTTTGTGAATGACCAATATGATGCTTTTTGTGTAAAGGATGAAGGTCAGCACTGATATACTTTTGAAATAATGCAGAGTCATCACTTTGTCTTGCAACATCAAAAGTTTTGCCTTCAATTTTTCTTCTGCTGAGAGAGAAAGAGGGAATGTTAAGGGATAAATCTTCATAATAATCACCCGCTACAAGAGCCAACTGCTGCAAAGGCATTGGTTGCAGTAAATAAATTGTGTTATCTTTTGTCTTTGCTGTAGTTTAGTGAGTTCAAACATCACTACTGGTCTGGCAGAACCCATTTTGGTGCTCACAGAACATACTTTATGGAAAGGAATATGTCTGGCACCAACCTAATGGAAATGCCTGAAGCATGACCCTTACTCAGCACTGTAGCTGAACATAACTCAGCAAGCTGGCTTCCAGCTGCAACGCACCACGCTGTTGCATTTCTATCAGTACAAAACATTTGTAGGCAATTAGCTTCATTACCTCCATTTTAGTTTAGCTTTGCTTTGGTTTGGTTTGGGTGTTTTTTTAACAAGTGTAGACCAGGCTGCTAGGGACTCTGATATACCCCAGATGATTCTGTAAACCAAACTATTTCCAGTGTAAGTTGGTGTTTTAATTTTTTGATATTTAAATTCTGGAACCCACAAGCAAAGATGAATTCCGAAGGCAAAAAGTAAATTGTTACTGATAACCAGGATTGTGTAAAGAAATTTGGGAACCCCGAAAACAGATTGTTGATGTCCACAGTGAGTTTTTGCATCTGATTTCCGAGAAAAGCAAGGGTAAGCAGATGGCATTTACTGAGAAACAGTAAGGTCACAATGCAGGGGGGCATTCTGATAATTAGTCAGTAGCAGCAGTGTGGATGAAAATGTGGCTGAAGTAAAATGTGGCAGAGGTGATGCATATTTGATGTGTACCAAATCATTCTTTTTAGAAATAATGATTTTAGCAGAGTTTGACTATCCTCTCAAGTAACCCATGTCATATCAACTCCAGGCTCCGTGCTGCTGTCAGCGATGCCAGCTCTGTCACCCAGTTGCTAATGTGGTGACACAAGCACCTTTGTGCTTTCTTCCATGCTGCTCCTCACATATAGCAGCAGCTCCCTGTAAACATCTGCAAAACTCTCTCATTGTCTTCCTTCAAATCTCTTTTGTCATCATCCCTCCCAGCCCCCCCAAGAAAAACCTTGCAGTGGGTGGGACAGCTGTGGGATGCTGAAATCATTGCTCTGGCCACTATTGTTCCATTGTGCCCTTGTGCTCCCCTGTCTGTCCCCACCTGCTCCATCCGAGCTCACGCGTAGGCGCTGCATCTTGGAGAAGGAGCTGTGTTCCCCTTTTGCATTCGGTTACTGCTTGTGGTAAAGGGGCAGACAAGAACGTAACCAGACAAGATTATGCTGGAAAGGAGTACTACATAGGACTCAGAAACTGCATAGCTAAAACTTTGGGTAAATTCACATAATTTGCAAAGAAGGAACAATTAATGAAGAATTTGTTTTGTAGAAGGCAGGGAATTTTCTGGTGACAGAACAGGATGATCATCCCAATGCACTCATCAAGTAGTCCTTACACAAAGAAACATTTCTGGATGACTCTAAGCTCCCCTCTTCTTTAAATATATAAAAATTTTTAGATGCAGAGCCAATGTTTGAACAGAAAGACTTAAGTGAAGTTGTGTGGCAGAGCCTGGTTTGCAGCTGGTATGAAAAGAGCAAAGTCCAGAAAGGAAACAGCCTTAGCATTACAACAGTAACACACAAGCCAGCACAGAGCTGTTGACTGATGAAAGAACATCCTCAGGGATGCCACTTTCAGTTTTAGCAAATATCCAGTAAGAAGCACCAAGAGCAAACCCTGTACCACAACCTCACACACACAGCATATCTGTTCTGATCTTACATACATGTGGCTAATAAGTACACATCTAAGTTTGGATTAATGAGTTGTTTCTTACTTGAAGCCTCATGGATATTTGTTTTAGCCTTAGAAAAGTGGACATCACTTTTAATCTATACATTCGCAATTATAATATAGTAATACATCAGAGTTAAGTACAAAAGGCAAGTTGTTTTGCTCTGCTGAAAGTGATAAGTCACGGGTTTCTTACACGGAGACCTATGTCCCCATATTAATTTCTTCCAGCCCTTTCATTTCTTTTATATCCATCCAACCAATAATGAGCAGACAGCAGCTTTCCTTCTTTGGCAGACGTGGCTGAGATGAGCCAAAGGCTCAGACAGACTAGTAGGTTGAAAACAGACGGAATAGTCACATCCACCTCTACTTCATAAACTAAGCTGACATTGGTAACTCTCTGCAACTCTACTTTCAGTTCTTAGGACTGTGCAGAATGCATCTCAAAACACCATGAAAGTTCTAGCACAAACCATCACCAATTAACTTCTTAGCCCTTGATTTATAGCTAATCTTTACTCGATTAACATTTACCATGCAAATAAGTTGAGTCAAATTCCTTAGGCACACACCTCATCATGCTCCTACACCAGGGCAGTAGTCAGATGCTAGCAAGAGCTCTGGGTGTGCTTACAGCATCAGGCTTTTACAAATGAAAATCTTGAAGAGAGAGTTTTTTGTTTTGTTTCTGAAATGGATTTTGTTCTGTACACACAGAAGAATCACAGCAGTCATTGAGACTAAGAGTTATCTTTTACAGGGAATTGATTCTAAGGGTTCTGTTTGACAAGGAAAGATGTAGCTGTAATGTTTTATGAATGCTCTGAGTATAGCTGCAGTTTTCACAGTACAGAGAAATGTGTCTTCTCAGCTTCTCATAAACACATGTTTTATGCAGCCATTAGAGTCAGCAAGACAACTCTGTACCAGCTCAGGATCTGCTGAGATCAGAAAGTTTCCCTCTTAGCCCTGAATGCCAAAAAATACCTAAAAATGTATTAGATTCTGCCAATTCTGAAAATGCAGTATCACACATAAGTTAGATCTGGCACACAGAGCTACTATCTCTATCAAAGTTCATAAGAAAATATCTCAAAGTGTAAAGCAGATAAAGCAAGAAAACCAGAAAGCTGGAATTTTTCCTGCCTTATTTTTTTGTAATACCACATATGATTCAATTCCATATATATAAAATCCTCTTGGTTTTCTTTCTTATTATTTTATTGCAGCAAAGGAAAGATCTCGTTGTTAATAACCCCCAAGTTTTACTGTTTTTTTCTTTCAGTGACCCACTGATATTTGGAGGCAACAAATAAGATCTGTTCCATAAGGCTTTGATTTGCTGCCACCACAGGAAAACTAAACAGGCAGCAACTTGTAGTAGAGTACAGCATAAATGCAAATCAAACTTTTTTAAACATGACTGCTGGCTCCAGATATCCATCAAAGCTTGATGGCTGATGTACATATTTCAGTTAGCCTTTTTCAGCAGTAAGAAAAAAAGAAATTAGTGTGTTCTTTACAGCAGATACATTAAGTGTGCTTTACAAGAGCAATCAAACTGCAGTTTGCTTTGTGTAATATTTGAACTATTTCTTTGTATTTGTCAGGCTTTGCTGTAGATATAATTTTTTTTTGTAGTGCTACAGCTTTCTTTTTCAGAGTTTTTGCATACAGCTGACAGTTAATTCCCACTTCTCTGGTGATGTCACCTAAACCAATAAAGTCCTACCAAGCCCTGTCTGATGTAAGAGGTGTTGGCATCCTAGCATTGGTAGCTTACAAGCAACACATTGGCTACGATTGAGTTTTGATTCTTTGTACTCAGTACTTTTATCCAAACAGAGAAATTCCATGTACTTTAGGGTCTCTGCAATCAAGAAGAAAAATAAACATCCTCACTCATCTCATCCACAAGTCTGACCACTAAGAGCTGCATTTTCTAATTTCTTAATGACAAGATGACATCCTAAAAATTCCAGTGGCCTCTCTGGAAAAACTCCACTGAATCGGACAGTTGTAACAGGAGATGTTTTATGTCAAGGCAGATGTCTCATGTCAGCTTTCAGAGCATGGTACACTGTTAAAACAGCAATTGTAGATAATCAAATTTCCCTAAATTCCTGGTTCTGCCAGGTGATGTGGAGGCTGAAGTCTGCATCTTTTTCATGTTGACTTTTTTTGCATTGATCTTAGGCTATCCTTTCTGTAGACAGAATTTTATCAAGACATCTAAAAAAAAAATCTTTACGGATCAATGGGATGCTCATAGCTCAAAAAAGAAGATCCTTATGCTGTAATCTGGACTGGGGAGGAGAGTTGTTGTGTTCTTAAAATCATATGTGCCAACTCTTTGCCAGAAATCACCTGTCACAAACTCCTTTCCACACGTGTTCTGGGGTTAAAGTTACTATTCTGAGGAGGTATTTTCCCTAAAAGTTAATTGAGTGCTAACTCAATTAACAGGAGGCCTCTTTAGTCCCATGTAAAAAATAGTTACTGAGTCTCTAAGAGGTCTGTAACCAGAGCTGTCACTAGCCCTAACATATCTATGCTCAACACCCATATCTTTGCTGTGCCACTTATTCATTTACCAGATGTTGACTCTGTTCTGATTTCTGCACATGTATATTGAGGTCTTTCTTGGCTGTAGTGGTGACTTCCGCTCCAGGAGATAGTCTGTGCGAAATTGCTGCTGACATGAGGATCTCCTGTGAACTTTAACTAATTTCCTTATATATGTGATGTGCCGTCTTGCTCTGAAGCCCAACCCACTCTCTCTTACTTCAGGCCAGTTATCAACATATGGAGCCCTGTTACATGTTTGACCTTAGTGTCAACATGTAGAAAATTCTGGAAGGGTCATGATGTCCTGAAGCCAATTCCAAGTTTCCAGATTTAGGATGTGATCCTGGACACATGCAGGCAGAGCATGGGACCTGCTGGATACTCTGCTAGGTGGCCCTAGAGTATCAAGCAGACCCAGCTTTTTTACTGAGAAAAATGAACTGGGCTAATTTTTTAGCAAGTACTAAGAAAATATGCTGATTTATGGGAGGATAGATGAGGGAAAAATCAGTGCTCCAGATGGATGGAGGAGCCCAGCCCTCATCTACCAACACCACCACTGCAGGCAACCCCTGTGGTCGCCTTAACAAAGAGCACTACTGTTTCACTACATGACAAGCTGCTGCCAACACACCCTCTGTCACGCTTCGTGGCCCAGATCTGCCTCCTCTCTTCCAGCAAAAAAATGGCCTGAATGCCAGCACTGAGCACAGACTGTTGTTCCAAATAAGCCCATGCTCTTCCAGCTCCTGGTACAAAGGCTGCAGACAAAAACCTGAAGCCTGTCCCCACAAGTGGCTCAGTTTGCTGAGTTGCTGTGCCAGTGTCGCTTCTGTAGATGTGCCAGAAAGAACAGGTTTGGCAAAAGGCTGAGCAGGAATTGTCATAGCAACCGAGACTGAAGCAGGATGAGGAGCCATAAGATGCTGTAACCTGGAAAATTCCTGTACATTTTATGCAGGAAAGGACAGCAGCAAAATGGATGTAGGAACTTGAGTCTGTCTTTGCAGTGTATCAGCTTTCACTTATGCTTGTCCATCAATGTCACTCAATGTGTTCTGCAGCAAAGGCATGACCTTACAAAGTCTCACGTGAGAGAGTCAAAAGTTCCCCATACAGTGTTGGTCCATGAACATCTTTATAATCTCTGCTTTTCTTTCTATTCATGCATCAGCCAGATCTCTCTTTCAGGCTCTCATGATTCTATTACCATGTCTGTTGCCAAATTTTACTGTAAAGATCCCTTCAGCTTTCTTCTTTCCTGGAAGGTTATAATGTGTTTTTTGAACGTGTTTGCCACAGTTAACTAATGTGTTGCTTTTCTGCTTCCTCTGGCAACAGGATTAAGAAGCAAAGCTTTGTAGACAAGAATGCTCTCTGATGTATAATTGTCCCATACAGCCTTGGGATCAATACTTCCCTCAGAACAGATACACAGCTCCCATTTGTATGGAAGGAAGTAGCTACACAGATAAAGTACATGAAATGCACAGCTCTGTAGCCTTCCTATGAGGCAATAAAATAATTTTTTATACCTTTCATCCACATCAATCTCTATTCATCCGACCAGTTCACAGGAAAGGCATTAGCTGCTAAATGCTCCTCACTTCCTCAGATGCCAAACCTCCATAAGACTCTGTATAAACTGAGCTTTGTGTAGCCTCAAAAGCTTGCTTTTTCTGTCAGTGTGTGTGTGCATAACTCCCACTAACTTCTGAAGGTGTTAGACAGTATATATATATATATATATATGTGTGTGTGTACCATACAGAGAACAGGCTTCAAAGCTTTGACTTCAGTAGCATGTCCCTTATATTAGTGGCAGAGATTTTTCAGCATACCCAGTTGAGAAGTGGTAGTCAGGTTTATCAGACAATTTCCAAAAGCCTGATCCAAAGGAACTTTCACAGAATGTGGATGTTTATCATAGGATTTTCATTTCACTACAAGGTAAACAACTGGCAAAATAAATACACCATATTTCTAAATAAGCATGTATTTACCTATGCCTGGGTCAGAAGTGGTTAGATGATGGGAAAAGCTGCAGCCTGGGACTCACAAGGGTTTTGCAGAATGACCATGGGGCAAAAGCAGGAAAGCCTGAGCTTTTGCAGAAGGGAGATTGAAAAAGCTTTTCTGTCAAGCCTATTGCCCATTGAAAACCCCGGACATGAACTGGTGTCAATAGAACTGTTGCTTGCAAGATCTTGTGGTGATGATGACCTAAAAGGAGACTCTAGTAAAATAGCAAGGGTTCTTTGAAAATGTTTCTCCTTCTGCATGTTTAGGAACATAGCTTTGGAGTCTTTTTAGCTTCCAAACAAAAGACTTTTCAAGGAACACAATCTTTGTTTTACCAGCTAAGCAATCAGGTTTCTGTACCAAGGCAAACTATTTCAACAGGAGAGATCAATACTAGAACGTAGACCTAGCCCTGTGTTTCCCTTATCCCATATAATTACCAGAACTCAGGAGTCTTTTAATTTTGGTTGTTCTGTGTCTGGACAAAAGCAGGTTTAGTATCTTCAGTTACTTTGGCAGGAGGAACAGATATTTTTTACTAACACAGTCAATAAGGGTTCTAGGACCACTGGAAAAAATTCCCAGATTTGAGAATGAATATAGAAGTGATAATTTGTACCAATACTGCAGACTTTGCCCATTGGGTTTCTTGGTAAAATCCATGTTCTTGCATTATAGGTTTTTTTTGTTTGTTTTGTTTTTCTGTAACCAAGAGGTACCTATTCCAAAAAAGACTGTAAAAAACATGAAGGAAAAAGGGACATGGCAAACCCCTTCTGAAGAGCTCTTTTCAGAGAGGAAGGCCTTTGAGAAAAGAGAATCCATGTTGCTTGAAAATTCTCTAGAAAATCTCAGTCTGCCCTGTTAACAAATGGCCAAGATCATTCAAACCTGAAAAAGAGAGTTAAAATTCAGTTTACACTGGTGGTGGCAGATGTCAGCCTGCGTCCCCTCTGCACTTCTTTAATGCAACAAAAACCACAAAACAGTTTTGTTCTTGTTGATAGGAATTGTTCTTCTTGGCTTTTAATGCCATCAGCAAAAATACTATCAAACATCTTGTTGAGTTTTATACCCTGGTAAATTTAGCTCTTCAGATTCTCACAGACAGCAGAGCTGTGTTACCCCTGGGTGTTCTTAAGCTGACAAGCACAAGTCACTATTTATTTTAGGGTGACTCTAGCCTAAAAAGGGAGATTTGAATATCTGGGAAGACACCTGATTTTGAGAAAGACTAGAAGATTAGAGATAGTCTGAAAACTCACTGGTGTTCATCTGGACCTTTTCTTTCTGTGAATGTAGCCTCTGCTGACTTGCTACAGTGTAGAAGAGATCAGAGCTCCAGTCTTAAACAATTTCACAGAATTTCTGTGGTTAAGAAAAATGACTGTGCCCAAGCTGTTGCTTTCCAGTCCCAACCTGCCCAAGCCTTTGTTAGCTTTTGTAGAATCAGGCAGGGAAGACAGCTGTGATTTGGCATCCTGACTTGTCTGAAACAAAGCTCTTCTAGATGCACAACTGTCAGACACGAATAACATCACGGTTATCGCATCACAGCTATAGCCCAATTTATACCTTCCCAATTACCTCTGGAAATAATTGTGAAGGGACATAAGGGCTTGAAACAGATGAGATGTACAATTCCTGTGGATGTGTATAAGCTTATCCTCAGGGAAACTCTCAGCACTGCTGTTAGCACTGCATTAAAAGACTATTGTGAAATCTTTACGGTATCATCTCTTTTCTCCTTTCAGACAAGCCCTGTGGGGACCCGCCATCCTTCCCCCACACCATCCTGCACGGGCACACTGGCTTTGAGATGGGGGACGAGCTGCTGTACGTTTGTGCCCAGGGCTACATCATGGGCAACAAGGAGACAGCGTTCACGCTGCTCTGCGACAGCTGCGGCGAGTGGTACGGGCAGGTGCAGGCCTGTGTCAAAGGTGAGCTTACCCAGCACATGGAGCATCCCTCTGGGAGGGCACGGTCTCCCAGCAGCCTAACCACATGGTTCCAGCATTGCAGGGGTGTGCTCTGGGCACCTGTAGTCCCAGTGAAGGTCTTGGTGAATGTCTTAGCTGGCCCAGCAGGGGTTTTAGAATCCCGTTGGTAGACATCTCCAAGAAACCGCAGGAAAATTACTTTCTCATACTTACATGAACATAAGTTTTCTCTCTAGGTATTGAATGGATTCTAGCAGAATCCATTCAATATAAATAAATCTTTTAAGCTCTTTACTTTGTCCCCCAGCTTTCTGTAAGAAGTCAGTTTGGCTGATTAAGGTTTTTACTAGGCCTTTCCTTTAACACTCTTGAACTTCTGCCTTTTTGCATATGATAAATGCTGCTTCTTTTTGTCAGGTTGGGAACATTAAAGATGTATGTAAGTTAAGAGAGCTGTCTGTGCCACTCAAATAAACTGTGACCCAAAAATTGTATGATTTTTTAATTGGCCCAAATAAAAAGGCAAACAGTTTTTATCTTGTACCATGCCTCCAGGACTTTTGTCTACAAACACAGGAGTAGCTGCCCAGATATTTACTCCATTAAAAAAATGAAAGTGGATTTTCTTGCCAAATGACTTGACTCAAGAAAAGATTTTTCTAAAAAAACCCCAAAACCACAAAACCCCCAAGCAAATTGTAAAATGACATTTCCTTAATTTAAACCCTCAATAAAATCCACCTTTATGTGTTAGTTAAATTCTAAAGCAGTCTTTTAACTTTCCCCTTTTTTAAACATAGGCTAAACAGTACCATGAGTTCAGGTGTGGATGTAATGTGAATTCTGCTTTCTCATGTTACCCTCCTCAATGCATAAACCCAGCATTTTTTTCCAGTATTTAAGAATGGTCATCAGAGAATCTTGGTATTTTTTGAGAAGGATATCACATCTTTAAGGTAATATTTCTGGTAAAACAGATAAATTTTAAGCAAAGGAATGGGCAGCTGTTGGGTAGCTGAGCTATCTATATGGGCTGGAGTTAGTATATCCATTTCAGAACCTATATATCCCTTAATGCCCAGAGGCTTGCAAGGAGTTATTTTTACTCATGAATATACCATCAGGCAATGGATAATCATGAGAAAAGGTCAAACTTGTTCTTAGTAGAAATAGGTCATGTCTGTGCACCAGGGAACCAGATTCTCAAACCCATCCAACGGGTATAGATACAAAAAAAGAGAAAAAAAGAAAAAAAAAAGAAAAAAAAATGAAAGCACCAGCATTTTTCTGAACTGTTTCATCTTCTAACAGTTTTTACAAACAGCAGTTCAGATGATTAAGCAAAACAATGCAGGGCATAAAGGCAGAATGTGGAGGGGAAAAGGAGAAAAAAGAGTATCTACATTTGATCATAGAATAAAGAATCATAGAACAGTTTGGGTTGGAAAGAACCTTTAAAGGTCATCTAGTCCAACCCCCTACAATAAGCAGGAACATCTTCAGCTAACACAGTGGGTCTGAATCTCCTATAATCTGCACTAAACTGATAATTCTTTTTCCTTCACTGAGGTTAGCCAAGATGCTAACTTCATCACACATAGACATAAAGCTGTATTACACCAAAGTAAGGAAGGCAAAGAATCAGGCCATTTAAGTTGTGTGTGTTTCACTGTTTTCTCTGGATAAATAGTCTATTTTCCCTGTTTTGCCTGAGCCTTTCACACAGCCGCAGGGGAGAGAAAAATATTTTTAAAAGAAATAGGAAAGTGTGGCTGTAAAATTAGAAACATCAGCACTGAAACTTGGGAGCAGATGTGATGCTGTGGATTATGATTTTTAAAATTATTTAAATGCTGGGGGGTTTCCTCTGATTAATGTTTTTCAAATTATTAAGGACATGGAATATAAAATACAGTAATTGTTCAAGTAATAATTATATATTTAATCATCCTGATCATAATTTTTTAAGAAAGTCTTCTTTAAGAAAGAAGACTTTGCAGTATGATTAAAATGTGTGATACTAGGTTTCATTATTTTTAAACAAAGTAAGAATCCAATGAGAAAGAACAACAAAGGAATTTAATTAAAAGGAACCCGATTCAGAGTTGACTGATATTTTGGGGTCATAGAAGAGAGAATAACAATCTTTAAGTACTCCAGAAGTCAGCACACAGACTGATTTTTAAGCGCTTTGAGGCAAGAGAGCACCTTCCCTGTCATGAAGGTTAATGATGGGACTTAATGGAGAATTTATATTCCTGTTGGCAGACTGGACCACTTCTGTCCTAACTGGCTGACATCAATGGAAAGATGTTCATGAAGCCACTTCAGTGAACATTTAAGTGCTATGTTTAGAGCCTGGTAAGATGATACAGTGCCCTTGCTCTGCATCTGCGCTGGGTGAGCAACTGGGAAATGTGAAGTGGTCCCGATGCTCTTACCCCAACACGAGGGGACCACGGGGACAAAACTCTGGTCAGAACATTGAGAGATATAAGGCCTGTTCCTACATCTTGCACTGTCTCTGAGACCAGGGACAAGTCACTGTACTGCTCTCTGCTGCTTACTCCACCTCATTCGTGGAAGAGTGATGACATTTATCCAATTTCATAAAGGTTGCTGGGATTTGTGGGTGTTACACCTTGAGTACCATTGTTCTACTTGGTAACTGCCCCATTATAATACCCAGCTGTCCAGGCAGAATATCAGAATATAAACAGCAATAATTACATGTTTTTCTTGCTTGTGTAAGAGCATCAGACTGGCTGTACATTCCCAGTTGCTCACACAGAGCAAATATGGAGTCACAGAACTATCATCATAGCAGTGTCTAAATATAGCACTTAAATGTTCTTTGAAGTCTCTTTGTGATCATCTTTCCCCTCTGTTTTGATCCAGTAAAAAGAGATACAGTCCATTCTGGCACCTGGGATATAAATGTACAGCCATACAGTTGGCAGATTTGCAAATTAAAATTAAAAAAATACATTTGTAATCAAATAGACATATAATGCAAAATACGTGGCAAAACTTGGCTATGGGCATAACTGAACAAAATAGTTTTGGGGTTATATTAAGTGGATTCTGGATACAGCAAAGTATGATGGAAATTGGGAAAGCAGTACGTAACAAATGGCTGTAATGTACATTGTGCACACCAGGTAATAGACAGTAACTTTTAATTAAGATGCTTTTTAAGAAAAAAGTGACTCTGTTTCCTGTAATTCCTTGTCACGAAAAGATGCTGTGTTCTAGTTGAAAACACAGGGATATTCAGCCCAAAAAAGCAACCTTAAGGAGAGGACAGGGAAATACATGGATTTTGCTGTTTACTATTTTTTCTATTTCTGTGGAGAGAATGCATTTGCTTCACAAAATATATCCTGAAGAACATTGTAGTAAGGTCTGAAAGCAGATATATATGTGCCATGGTGTGGCTGTCCTGCAAGCACAGAGAGTAAACCGACAATTGCTAAATGACCTTTGTTTTTTTTTCCCAAAATAAACCATGAGTTCAATATCAGGAGCATTAATACCGACACTTCAGTGGCGGGGGTCAGGGCTGGACTGCATTAGGCTGCATTCTCTAGGGTTTGCTTCCTCAAAGAGAAGGCAGATGAGATGGCAGGGAAATCATGCTCCATCTCTGCCCTAAAACTGGCTCAGAAGAATGCCATATATCTATCCTTTTCCCTGGCTTATTTTGGGGTTTTCCAGCTATATGCTTGTGGCAGGAGAGTCCATATCTTCTACACATCTAAGGAATCTCTCCAATGACAACACTTGGATACACCTCTAGTGTGTTCTGAGGTAGTCTAACTTTTCCACACCGAGGACCATCCTTCTGACGTCAGTGTAAGGAGGATTCGGCTGATTTTGACCACTTAATCTGCAGCTACCTGTCTTTTTGCCTGGTTCAACAATTCTCACAAACATTGCTTTCTGAGTTTTCAAGAATTATACTGATTCACATTCATGTGGTCTGTAAGCACGACTAGCTAGCACCATTTCTTTTCGGTTTTTTATTTTTAATGAGGGGAATCAAACAAAATGTCTCTGGCTTTTGATCTTATTTGAGAATGCTTTTTTTTTTTTCATTCAGAGTGTGCAAAGGAAGAGTTGTGACAGACAAATATAATCAGCAACAAATATGTCCGTAGCCTGTCAAAACAATTGTTATGATAAACTTTGGTTCCCTTTTCAGGCCTGTCAGTGAGGGATTGTATTAGATTAATGTAAAGTATTGATTTGGCATGAACTGATTCTGCCAAATGGAATAAGTTGAAAAAATTGTGATGGGTTATTTATTTACATTAGCAGGCTTTCTGCTGGAATAAAAATTATCCTCTTTCTTATAGCTATTGCAAAAGACAAAAGGCAACACAATTTCTGTCTAGCATATAGTGGTTGACTAGAGAAAAGTTTGTGTGCCTGATCCAAACCAAATGGATAATTCTTTGAGATACTCTAGCTCACAAATCTGACTGATCTTAGGCAAATCACTCTACATGCTCTTTTCCTTCCCACCCTTAAAGACAGATGTTGTCTTGTTAATGTTTGCTGTAGCTACTTTGAGATTCTTAGAATAAAGATGTTTTTATACAGTACAAATGTTTATAATGATGGTCTATATAGAATCAAGTTTCAATTTCCTGTACTCCAAAAATACACCCATAAAATATGCAGTGCACTTTATGGTTGTCCAAAATAGCAACACTCAAAATAGAGCTTGGATGCCAATATGCTATCTAGAAGAAAAATTAAACTGAACCTAGAGTGTGGAAAACCAGACTCTTTGTTTCTGCCTGTCTCTATGTTTGGTCACTGTTTTCACATTAGGATCAAAAACTGAAGGACATGAAAGCTCTATAGGACTGGACGCTTCCCAGAAAGGATTAATTATGAATTAAAAGGATTTTACCTTTTAATTGAGCTTCACATCTTTGGTAGTATGTCATTTCAGCATCTCTTGCTGTAAAGTGTTGGTTTCAGACTCAGTAATCCCTCAGACAGTGAATTAAAACTCACTGATCCTTGAGTCTGCCAGAGGAGGGTATGGTCAAGATGTAACAATGACCAAATACAGAAAGATTTTGGTCTTGGATAAATGAATTTCAGTGCTGGCTCTTCTTAAAACCAGACCTGTCTAGGCAGTAAGGTAGATGCAATTAACAACTTTTAAATCAAGTTGTTTTGGGGGGTTTTTTGCTAGCGGTTTTAAAAATGTGTATAAGTAACGGTTACAACTTTTTAGATAACAGGTGGAGCTGAATCTAGTTTGGTTGTTGTTCTTCAGTACCAACACTAAAATTCAGGGAACTGGAGAGTTCAGGAAAGTGCTGAGGAGGTGAGCAAAAGGAAGTGCAGAACTTGTGCAATCTATTCCTGGAAAATCAAGGTCACGGTGGACTTAAAAGATCGTCATGGTAACACAGGGTCACTAAATACTGAGTCCAAGTCCCATTTGAAGGTCTGAGGCCCAGAAGAAAGAACAGAGTATTATTACTGTGTAAATCAATCCAGGATCATATAAATCAAAGCTTCAGAGTAAGGGGGTCTGTACTTCCTTTGATGGTTAGAGAGCTCAATAGTTGCTTTCATTCTGGCATCCCATAAGCTAACATTAGTTATGTTGACAGTCTTTGCTATAAACTCTACAAATATGGGAGACTGAATATGAAAATATGTTAGAGCAGCTTTACAACTTGGGCCACAATCTGATTGTGAGAGGGAACAAGACTCCCTTATGTGGTGACGAGCAGTGCATAATGAGCTCCAATCTCAGGATCTCTTTAGACTACAATGGGCTTTTTCTTTCCCCAGCTCTGCATTAAGAAAACACCAATTCATTTCTTTACAGGCAGCATCAGGCCCAAAGACAGCCTGTTTGATGGAGACTCAATTGATGGTTCAACAAACATTTAGTATGTTCTAACAGAGTGAGGACTTGCATTTTCTTAGAAGCACGTTCCTTGTCCTGATGTGCCTCCATAGGACCTTCTCCTAGAGGGCTGAAACTACATGGCAGGAGAAACACTAAAGGGAAAGAGCTTCAGAATCTATAAAAAGCGTGTTACTACAGTTGTTAAGCATTCACCAATGATCCACTCATACATAAGGTTCTGGTCAATGAGGTGAATACTAGCTGTACATTCATACTGCTAACTAAAAAATAGATCTGGAGGAATCAACACAAGCATGTGGATGTAATTTTTGTTCGTGGATGTGGGTGCCTGCTCTAGAACACCATGACATAAAAATTACTGTTTCAACCTCAGCTGGATAACCATAGTCTGAAAAGTAAAGGAGTGGCAAAAATAGAGGTACAAGAGACATGGAGGTGAAGACAGACTGTTGTGATGATTCAAGTCAAAAAAGGAAACAGTGACCATAACAGTTGGCAAATGGTGACTTCTCACTTTATGATGTTCCAGTTCATATACATGCTACAGACACCTATAGGCTGTCCTCAGGCAGACTGGATTTTGGTGAAGCAGGCATGCCAGATACCAGCTTCTAGCAGGAGTCTGGATGATCAGAGGTTAAAATAGTTTGAGGCACCATTTCCAAGCAAAGAGAGTGCAAGCCAGGTAGAAAAATTCTTAAGTGAAAGAAAGAGAAGGGACAAAGTGAAACTAGTGTTTGATGGTTAGTAGAAGTGCTACATTGTGATGGATATTGCCATGCAGAGCTTCATGAGTATGTTGCTGAAGTGCCTTGGTATTCAGAGTTATCCTCCATTCACTTGCGAAAGTCTGAAATACTATTGGAAAAGATTTTAGGATTAATTAGAAAAGTGAGAGTCCTACCAGGAAGCTTTCCACTCTAGGAGTTGTATTCCCTTGACTGTTACATCATCCTTGCACCAGAGAGAAGTTTTTTCCTGCTTTGGATAGCATGGGGAGGATCTAGAGGATTACACAAGCAGATGAGGACACTGGGACCAGGAGGGAGAGAGGTCTGTTGCTGGCACTTCCTGTGAGATGAGAGGACCTGCTAAGAACATCCAGCTCTCCAGCATGATAGCTTTTACAGAGGTATTAACTCTCTGCAGGCTATGTCACACATTTGGGTTTCCTTAGCATAACTGCTTCGGTTTCTGGTAGACCCAGACGCTATTCCAAGGAAAATACCCCTTGCTAATGCTCATTCTGTTTTGGCACCTGGCTTAAGCTGTTCTGGCAAAAAGTGAGCTGGTGTGAGCTGTATCACTGCTAAGTGGTTTTGGTCAGACTGGTTTGACAATATTTCTAATCTTTCTTAAGAGTAGACCAAATATGGCTCTGCCAGGAGTCTGGGAAGCAGTCTCCAAGGAGAATGTGACTCAGGCGGAAATTGAGGTGGGCCCCAGATGAAAATGTAATTCAAAATTGGTTGAGTGTAAAAAGGCAAAAAAAGATAAGGCTTTATGAATGCATTCATCTGTAATACAAGTTCTCCTATTAATTTCTTGTTTCCTCTGTCATGCCAGGTCTATTGCTCCACTGCCTTTGCAAAAGACTAAACACCCTCTTAAAAAGAAAAATTCTCACCATGATTCAGTTTGTTTTATTTTCCATATCCCAAGGCACTATTTTTTATGGCTTTTTATGCCAGCATAAATCTCAGAAATTACATCAACTTTCTATGGAGTAAAACTTGTGCGAGCTGAAAATCAACCACCCTGTCTAGTTTGGAAAATTTTTCATTGAGCTAAGGCTTTAGAATAGTGGAAGAAATATAAATTACAACGCATTATTCCATTCAAATTCAAACATTTAGCTTCATGCCTTGAGTCAGGTCTATTTTGTTATGAGGGGTAGGTCTGTTGAGTATTTCTAAATCAAACTCAAGCTTTGCACGGAATCTGCCCTTCTGTTGCACTCAGTTTTTTTACCATTTTGGTTTTGTGGGGTTTTTTTCTCTTTTCTCTATGGCAACATTTAATTCTTTAAAATTGAAAGCCTGAGAGTTGATTACCAACAGACAGGATTATCATGTTAACTAGGTGTTAAGCTTTAAGTGCTGGAGACAGAGTTTTCTAGCATCTTGCTTTCTTCAGATGAAAACAAGCAGAACTCAATGTCAGCCTTGGTGGTGGAGTCTGCCTCAGTCAGCTCTGAAGAGCTCTTATGGAATAAGAAATCCTGTTCTGGCCCCAGGTGTTGTATCACTGTAACACCAAGGTGACTGAAGAAAAGCAGTATAATGATAAGAACGGACCTTGATATCTTGAGCTTAAGGTACTGGATATAATTTTTTTTAATCCTCTGGCTCAAAAGGGCTGAAGTTGCTGTAACACTTTTAGTTTTGTCTGGGTTGTTTCTTTTTTTAATTACCAATTAGTAATTAATTAATTTTTGCTATACATTTCTCTCCACACACATTTCTTGCTTAAATATGATGAAGGTTTTTTCTCAAGTCTGGCAAAGAGTCATACTAGGGAGAGAAAAGCTTTGGGAAAACAATAAGCAATTGAAGGAAGTCCTCCATCTGCAGACAGTGAGTTATTTATATGCATTTTTAAATCTGGAAAGGTAAGACATCAGCAGTTAGAACTGACACCTATCGTGATTTTTTAAAAAAAACTTGAAATTGAGTAACAGCTCAAGGACTATGCCCTTTTCAAATAATAACACAGAATGAAAAATACTGCCTAAAAATCACTTCTCATTGTACCTTTCTTCTTGGCTTCTTGTAATAAATGAGCTCAGTGCTTTTCCAGAGAATTAAATGTTGGCTTATAAGGGTTTTTCTTAATGTTTCTAGATGAAACCGAGGCACACATTGACTATGAAGATAACTTTCCCGATGACAGATCAATACCTATTGTTGAGAATGACCATGGCAATGGCAAAGAGGAAATCAAGCAGGAGAAAATATGGCTTTCCTTCAGTAAAAGTTCAGAGGAAGGAAGAACTGGAAGTACCAAAGGGGTTACTCAGCACACTGACATTTCTGAAAAAGGAAGCAGAGCACCAACTGAGTCCCCTGTGTCACTCCTAAGCCAAAAAAACTTGTTTTGGTTTCCGTCAGAAACTTTCCGTGAGCCTGAGTCAGAGAAAGAGACAGATGATTCCACTAAAGCACAGTTTTCTGAAGGTGATAACCACATTGGAGTGAAGACAGCCTATGATGAACCTGGTGCCAAAATGTTTTATGACAGTGAGGATTTCCCCATTGGACCTATTCTCACAACTAATGATACAAAGACAGTGATAGATGCAGTTGCCATCACTGATGAGTCGTGGTTAGATGGATACCCAGTAACACAAGAGGTGGTAGAGGATGATGAAGAGGAGGGGGATAAAGTTGATGGTTCGATGGGAACAGAAGATGACGTCATTCTCACAACTGACCAGCCAAATCACGTGGAAGTAAGAAAATCGGGAAATGGCAGCCCAGCTCCAGAGGAAGGTCTAACACAGATTGTGGCAGCAACAACAGGGACAGATGATGAAGGGGCTAAAGAGACACCGGTACCACTTACATCAGTGAGTGATCTGGAGAGCTTTAGTGTGAGCAGGGGTTATGATGATGCTGCATGGGAACATCCAGCTACATCTCTGGAAACCGTGACTCAGGAGCCCAGTACAACGATGCTGTTTGACATTACCAGCTTGAAAACATCCATGTCAGAAACCTCTGTGATGGTCAGCCCCTCCGATCACACTCCATACCTAGAACCACAAGACACAACCACCTACCCAGAGCAAGTAGCAACCACTGCACCAGCTCCAGACATCATTACTGACACAGCATCCCAGGAATTAGCTGAGCAAGAAAATTTCACGCAGGGCCTTGGAGAAAAGCCCGTCCCCACTTCTGAGCCGTGTGAGGGAGAGGATTGTCCCAAGTCCAGCAAAGGTGCTATCATAGCAGTAATAGTGATTCTTCTCTGCTTGTTACTGGTTGCAGCTGTACTGGCAGTGTGGTTTTTCAAAAAACGGCAGCAGAAAAATTCTGTCTATAAACTGAATGGGAGGTGTCAACCCAGACATCACTGTTACCACCACTATCACCACCAGCACATCGAAATGCAGAAAGTCTAACCAGGGGCCTTTTGGCAGAGATCAGGAGAAGAAACATATTGACGCTAGGAGGATCACATGACTCATGGATGCTAAAATCCAGCAGTGCAGAAAGCAGAAGAAAAAAAGAATGCTAAAAGAACATAGAAGACAGAAAAGGTTTCATCCTTTTGAAATAGCAGTTTAGCATATTCGACTTTTCAGAGCTAAAGAATCTGTACATTTTTATCACAAGGGTCTTTTGGAGACACCAGCAGGACACAGCGTGCTCAGTAGTACATCTCCAATTTGTTCAGCTTTTACATTTTGCTCCTATTAATAATAAATTAATTGATTAATTTCTGTGTTACCTGGTTACAATGTAATGGTAGGGCTGGTCAGGCCTTTTTGGTCTGTTCTCAGTGGAAGAGGAAAATAAGGAGGGAATAATGGAAGAAGGATGCTTTTGGAGAAACCACACATTTGGTGTTTGTTCCTTTTTTAGAACCTGCCCAAGCTGGTCAGGATAAACCACCATAACAAATTATTACCTGATGTGTCTTAAAAAGAAAAACTATTTGCTACCAGACTTTAATGGATAGTATTGCAATGATTACTAAGGTAATTTTCTTCAACGTTGTGAATTTAACAAGCCACAAATGTTGGATCGTTATGCTACTTTTCTGGAAGGTGTTCTTTTAGCCTTAGTGAAGAAATGCTATTCATATAACTAATCTTCCTGTAGAAATGACGACGTTTCCCTGGAATTCAGAGATTACTGTAAGTGCCATTCTTCCTTGAGTATCAGCAGGAGAGGAGTCAGAGCACCTTTGAATCCAGGTGTTATGATGAATAGCCTCTTATTACAGAGCCAAACACTGATGAAGCACTTTCCGGGGGAACCCTGTATAAGGTTGGCTGCTTTCTGAACATGATGTTGACTGACCAAGATACTGAATTTTAATTCACGGCCAGTAGTGGCAAATGAAGCCATGTGTAATACTTTTACCATGTGAACTCTGTGGAAGGACTGATTTTTCACCATTCTGCTCTTGCATTGACTGAAGGGGTGGACATTGGCTATGGGAGATGGGCAGCCCCTTTGCATGCTGCTTATTGTGGTTTTAAAGATAAAGTAGACCTGGGAAAGAAAGAAATTGCATCTAGTTGATAAAATGCACTCAGCTTCTAGACTGGGTGTGGGTGTAAATGTACTGAGGCTTTTCCAACAGCACGTTCCATTTCCAACAGTTCTGAAAATAAACAGTAAGAGAGGGGAACATGTTTTCTAGAATCCCTTATCATTGTTCATGTGAGTTTAGTATGAGGTCTTCCTTGCATATCTGAATGAACAAGAGGAAGTCTGGCAATTGTGAATAATCTGCAGGTCAGAATAAATTCATCTGCCGTTCAGCCTTAGTCAAAGAGTAAGAAAAGGTGCCTGGGTGGAGTTCATTCCATGTTCTGGCTTGAGTCGCAGTGGTAATCATCTCTAACTCCATGGAAGGTAGGCTTTATGAAATGGAGTGCAGAATTGGGCCCATCTTACATGCAGCCATCACTCTCAGGACTGGTACGAAAAACAAAGCATTTTTAGACAATGGCTACGTGTTATCTTGGAGAGTTTGACCTCATGGTGGTAAGAGTTGAATCTTGTTGCCTGGCAAGAGCCGCAGTAAATAAAAAAGGACAGAACCTGTACAGATTTGTAAATATGTCTCTGACATACGCATGACTTTATGCTTTTAATGCATTCTACACTATGAAATAACCTAGAATTTGTGTTGTAAACTATTTTTTTAATGCAGTTAAAAAAGAAAAAAACAACAACGGATTTCATGCTAAGCAACTTTATGGAGACTGTTAACTCAACTAAAACATGTCATCTGTAATCCCATGGAAATATGCTGAAAAATAAACACAGGAACATCCATTAAAAATATTGCTTAACTGAAAGGTACAAGTAGGTGTTACAGTTCTGTGTAGCATCATTCAAAATGAAAAGCCAATACTATTTGGCTCAGGAACTGAACATGTGAAAATGAGACTCAAAAATACAAACACAAATTGTACAAGGACTTCGGAACACTTGCTATTCATGAACCAGAAGAAAGTGTACATTAACATAATGCTTTGGAGGTATTTAAATAAAAATCACATTACAAAAACACCAGTAAAGGAAATGCGTGTGTGTGTTCTTGTGCAAATCATCCAGTTTGCCCACAAGTTTATGGAGAAAAGACAGGTCTGTTACTTTCATCATCCTTGTAGAAGACATTTTGATATTAAAAATATTAGCTAAAAAGTGTTTAGCTTAGACTGCTAGCCCAGTTCTGCTTTAGAACATCTACCCTCCTTTGCAGCATCATCTGTTTGTATTCACAGTATTCACTTTACCAGAATGATTCAGGGAGTTTGGGAAAACTAATAAACAGATGGGGACAAACAGCTCTTCAATGATACATTTGACTTAGACTTCCTTCTGTGTGTGAAACATGGCAAATCCCAGATAATGGGAATGGCAAACAATATATACATTATACAGTAAATACAAAATCTGAAGATGATAAAGTCAAAATTACAGTAGGAGGTTAATTACTTAGGAATCAAAGCTGAAACTGCCAGCTGCAGGTTGGAATATGGAGGGGAAAAAAAAGGGGAAAAATATCGGAGGAGCTTTTGTGATGGTGACATCCAGCCATTGATCTGTTACTCCGAGATAAAAGTCATGTATCATTCTCTTCTAGGAAAACCACATATTGCAAAAGGCTGGTCAGAATCTGCCCACTGGGATTGAGACTGATATGATCTCCCTTTCCTCCCCTTTCCTTTGTTAACCTGTAAACTTGGCCCTCATTTCATACAGACCTTGTGCTACGGTGTCTGGACAGAGACTGTACAGATTTGCTTCAGCAGGCTGAGAAGTGACACTGTGAGGTGTAACATCAAAGCTACTGGCAGTGTTTGGGGGTTCAAACCCATGCAACCAAAAGGTGTTTGCTCCCCTTTGTACAGAAACACTGGGTTCATGCTGTAGTGGGTTCAGTTCGTTTCCTGGCCAATGCACCAATTAATGTGGTGGTTTAGTTTGCATCTTTTACTTTTTTTTTTGAGATAAGAATTAGAAGAAGGGCAAAG
>VWZT01014177.1:89275-114119 GCA_013397055.1 Pachycephala philippinensis | reverse complement strand
GCATGGCAATGCTCTGGGTAGAAACAGTTGCAGCAGCCATGGCTGTTTCTCAGCTGTCCACGGGCTCCGAGGGGTCATGCAGCACCCCCGGGGGGTGCCGTGCCTCATCCCCGAAGAGGGATGGGGAGAGGGCAGGGGCTCGGCCCGGCCTGGCTCGGCCCAGCCCGGCCCGGCCCGGCGCCGCCACCCCTCCCGGCTCAGGGACCGGAAAAGAAGAGAGGGACTTCCCCTCCTCAGTGCCTTTTTATATGCAAAATCGTGAGAAGCAATTGGTCTAAAACCCTGTCCATCAACTCAGTCTCTTCAAACCACCACACATGCATTTTAGGTGTTTGCTAAGCTCTCAGGCTGGAATCCCCTCAATTTCTGTGCTTGTCCTAGCAATATATGGTTATTGTGTTGTACTGACTTATTGCTTACTGTACCTCAAAAGCTATTATGCTGGAGATTTGTTGTCATGGGCATTGGACCCAGCATAGACTGATTTTTTTCTTCAATGATTTACCTTTTTTTATACCCAATAACTTGTAATGCAAAGATACAACGTAATACATAGCTGTGGAAAATCAGAATACATAGCTATCAATGACCATTTAAAAATTACCCTCACTAAGAAATTACTACACCATTGTAAGACTTGTCAAACCACAAGATTTCCACCAGCTCAGGATAATACTTAAATGTTTAACCCCTTTTCACGTAAGTGATAGTGAGAATGGGGCAAAGGCAGAAAGCCCCTTTTTTATTTTTCTTTGAAGTTAACAGTCACATAAAATTACTCCTCTGACTCCCGTGTTTCCACTTGAAAGTAAGCAAGTTCCATTGCTCTGCAAAAGAATTAATCAGGGAAAAAAAGCACATTTGTTACTTCATGATGCTGAAAAGACCTACCCATGAGATATATCAATGGGAAGAAAAAGTTAAAAATAATCAAAGAGAACTTAGAAAGTTTTTCTACAGGAAAGGTTAACATTTACAAACTTCAAAGTTTGAACCCTCTACAGAATTTCGTTTCCATATAACATCAGTACTTTAAGGAGAGAGAAGAGGGGAAGGAGGAGAGATGGATGCCTAAACCACTGAATATTTCCTTGCCAAAAATAAGTAAATAAAAAGGTATCTATTTATTTCAGTATTTTTTCCTAGGCACCGAAGAGGACTTAAGATACAAACCCCTGATTTGCTGGGGTGTGCAACCCAACTTACTTTGGCTATTTCTTACTTAACTCCTTTTTTGTATAGAGCTTAAACTCTCCACACTGGGTCATTCAAGTCTTGAGTCACCAGGAAAAAGAAGTCGCTGTTTAAAGTATGGCAGACAACCAAAAGCTCAGACAGCTGCAATGAAGGATTAGTTGTGGGTTTTTCTCACTGCCTTGCTACAAACTGCATCACAGCTCTATGTTCAAACATTATTAAATGGGAATGTTTTCTCTGGCACTGACTACTTCTCCCCACAGTTTAAGTATTGAATTTTTTTAACTGAAGTAGCTTTGGTTTACAGCTCACATTAGAACTTAAAAACATATTTCCATAGTAGCTGGCATATGCAGGCAACTGTTTATTCTCAGTACCAGCCATAATAAACACTTGTACTTTTATAATCCTACAAATCTTTGTCTAATCACAACTCTGTTTTCAGAGCTGTAAAATTTGCATGCTAGTTAAACCATTTTTCGTGAAGACCCTCTTGAAATGGAAAGATTTTCTAAGTGTGCTTCCATTTTCAGTACAGACCAAGAATTCACTGTAAAGGATGTGAAGATATATGGTGGGTATTGATGGCAGCAGTCTACTGAGAAAAAACTTTGTAAAGCAGGACATGCTATCAGATTTTCAGGGGGATAGTTTGTCTGGGAAGTATGGAGAAATGACACCTCCTTGGTTGGATGGGCACTTCGGATGAATTAAGAACAGCAACTGACTAACTTTTGGGTTTATATTCTAGCATTCCAAAGCAGTAAACCTCTGGAAAATGGAGCAATTTGAATTTGCATTTGGCTCATGCCTTGTCAACAGAAGTAATGAAGGTCTGCTTGCAGAATTGCTACAGCAAATGAAAGGGCCCAGCAGGACATTTCTATTCCCATTTAATTTGCCAGAACTGATCATTCTAAAAGTATTTGTTTTTCATAGTTGGTTTCATTGGCAATTGGAATTGCCAAGGCACAGAAGTATGGAGCCTGAAATGCTCTTTTATGGGAGCAAAATTAAGCTTTGAGGAGAAAAATCACTACCACCCTTCGTCCTTTTTTTAATGAATGTTGCTATTTATGAGGATGAATTAGCAAGGAGCCAGTAATAAAAAGAATTGCTATCAATAAGAGTAGGCATTAATTTGAAAAGGACTACACTCTTAGCAGAGTCTGTGAAATGCACTGATTTTCAACCTGTGAATCTCCTCCCTTGTCCAAGTTTGAGCTCTTACATAAGAAAGACTGTCCTGACAGCCAGCAGTCGTGTTTTTCACCTAAACAGGTATCCACCTCAGTGTGACACTGTTTCTGACTCAGTTTAATCTTCAGCTTCCAAGCAGTTCCCTGTCATGCAGGACCCCATTCAACAAGAAAACAAGCCCAGGACTCACGTGCGTGCAGCCCCCTGTGCTACAAATCTGCCAGAAGATGGACTTCGCCCACCATTCGCCTCTAAGTGGTGACAGAATGACATTCAGATGGAACTACTGCAGACTTGCTTGTGGGCAGTGACAGAGCATCAGAGGCCAACAGCAGCTACCAGAATAGCCAGCTGTGTTACTAGAAATGTGAGTAATTATTCAAGTGTGTAACTGTACAGCTCTACAACAGGCAATACTACCACCAAGGTGGACAGAGACACAGTACCAATACTGTGTTCACGGTGTGTTCAACAAGATGATGTTTCCACGAACATCAGCATCACACTGTAAACCTGGCCACAAGAAGAAATGGAGACAAATGTAAACATTCCATCGGGGTAGGCAGAAGCTGCTAATGTCTGAGGCAGACAACTCACAACTGCAGGAATTTGGGATGGCAGAAGGGAGGCAAGAATATTCATACAGCCTCACAAGAAGAGCTGGCAGGATCAGAGAAGTGGAAGAAGAGACAGTAAGTTATTACAGTCACATGTAAATGCTGGCATTTAACAATAGCAGCAGGAAAAGAAAAATCAGTTAAAAGAACCTGAGAATGCTGAAAAAAGCCACAATAAATACTGAAGAACTGGAAGAGGAGCAATTTCTCATTAGAAAAGAACAAGGATTTGAGAACTACTTGTACTTATTAAGATGGAACTGGCTTGGGACTATATGTAGTGGAAATTAAGAAAGGCAGAAAAAAATCCACAGACACTTGAACAAAATGAAAAAGGGATCATGGTGCCATTTCACAAGGCCGCAAGAGTATCCGTTGCCTCCTCAAGTTAAATGGAATGGTAAAGGACATGAGACTAACTTTAAGCTTAAGAAAAATAAATCACTGGCTAATGGACATCTTAGTAAATAATGAAATCCCCACCTGAGAAGGCACAATGGCAGGGGTTTTAGCTGCCAGATCAAGAGCTGAGGAAATGAATGAACACGAGAAGGGATCAGCTAAGGAAGCCTTGAAGACCAAATCACAAGCTTGCCAGAAAACTGGTAATACCTGAGAGACTTGCAATAACTGTTGAAAAACTCTTCGATGGAGGGGAAAAATCAGGGTTTATAGGCACCCAGTGTAATCGGTTGAAGTCAAATGAATCACAAAACAGGTAACTCTGGCGCTCAGTTTTTACTAGTGGAGTGATAATATGGCAGTATTTTACTTTGTACTTTGCTTTTTAAAAGAGATAATAGGAATTTCAGACAATTAGTGCCAGAAAGGGGAATAGAGTTCTTTAACTGAAGAGAAATAATTCTGGGTGGCAAAACAAAGAGGTCCTGGAATTTATTTTCTGTTGTCTTGTACCTACTGCAGTCTATGCTACCTGCTCCACCAACAGGCAAAACCCGATTAGAAGCTTTATGCACGTGTTATTTCCACATGGGATGTGCAGTCATGGAACACCTCGGGCTCTGGAACCTGAATTACAGCCATCGCTCTTGGAGCCTTTGAGGCTTTGCACTGCAGTGCCTACAGACAGCACACAAGAGCTGGGGCACCACAGGGCACCACAGAAACAAACAGCCAGGCAACAGCCAGAGCTTGGCAGAGCTCTGAAGTCAGTTTGGTAAATGGTGATAGCAAAAAAGTGAACTAAAAATGCTGTAAAACAAAGGCAATGTAGATGGATACAGACATCTCCAACCAGCTCCACACCCTCTAACAGTGGACTTTCTGGATCTGAATGCTAGAGTATCAAAGATGTATTGGGTATCACAGAATCATGTAATCGCCTAACCACAGAATATGCTGAGCTGGAAGGGACCCACAAGGATCACGGAGTCCAGCTCCTGGCCCTGCACAGGACACCCCAAGAGTCACACCTGGTGCCTGAGAGTGTTGTCCAAACACTTCTTGAACTCTGTCAGGCTTGGTGCTGTGACCACTTCGCTGGGGAGCCTGTTCCAGTGCCCAACCACCACCCTCTGGGCGAAGAAGCTTTTTCTAACACCCAACCTAAACCTCTCTGGACAAGTTCAGGCTATTCCCTCGGGTCCTGTCACTGGTCACCACAGAGATCAGTGCCTGCCCCTCCTCTTCCCCTCACGAGGAAGTTGTAGACTGCAATGAGGTCTCCCCTCATCACCGGCTGAGCTCCTGAGGACAAAATCCAGAGTTGTCCATGCAGGCTGGAAAGCAGAAAGACAAGAGAGGACTCCCGAGCTGTAACCTCTCCTTTGAGCATACACATACCTCCTACAAGAGAAAACTAAGGATAAATTGGAGAAGCTACCCCAGTAGGATATTACATATATTTCATGGGGTGAAGTGATGGTTTACAATCAACTGCTTGTAAGCAACATTTAAAAGCCAATTTCAATTCTTACATAAAATTAAAATGAGCGGAGTGCTAATATTGTGTAAAACAAAACCGTGAGGAGATGTGACACGCCCTCTGCCAGTTCAAGGCACACAGCAAGCCAGATTCTGCTCTCCTTACCACAAGCCAAGCTGGGCAAATCTCCTGAAGTTAAAAGGCTCTCGATAGATTTTCATTTTGAGATTAAAACAGTCTGCCCATCAACTTCAGTGGCTTAGTTGTGATTTATATTAAAGCAGTTTAAAAAGCCAATCTGATCTTCCAAACATCTTTCACACTCAAATTCAAGTGTTTCACTGCTGTCATATGATGAAGGACACTGAAACCTCATCCAATGGACTCTCCTTCTTATTCCCTACAGACACTCAATAGTGTAGACTACTACAGCTTATATAAACTACGGCAGCCACAACTTGGCAAGCTAGTGAAGATCATGTTTTGCCTTTTTAAAAACTCAAAGCCAATTATGGGTTTGTGATTCACTTCCATTTAGCAGAATTACAGTTCAGTCATAGGAGGTGAATGCTCATCTGAATGCTCATATGCACTGAATGCTCACCTCCCCTTGACGCAAGCAAGATGAAACCACTTGCAGGACTTGATCCTTGAAAACAAAAGAGGAAGGCACAGGATGAAATCCTGTATCCTTCTCTGAGTTCAAGGAGATTTTTCCTCTTCAGTAGATTTAGGCACTAATTCATTACTCTATCACACTTTTTTTGGTCTGTACCAATACTTCTGTATTGGACTCCGCTGTACAGTTAATAAAAATGACATGAATTCACAGGTAAATGTTTTTCATAATTCTATTGAAAATCACCTCAGTTTCCACCTGAACTTACCTTTGGATGAAAACTACACAGATAGTCCCACCAGTCTGAAAAAAACCACAAACTGTTTTGTACAGAAGGGAATACTAAATCCATCAATCATCAGTATTTCATACAAGATTGGCCTCACCTCAACAGGGACCACAGGTTGTTTCAACACAAGGAGTAAGAACTGGTAAGAAGAAACAATTATTTTTATTCTCAGTTTCACATAGTGGAATTTAATTTAGTTTTCCGGAAAGATCAACACTGCTGTCAGAATTCTTTAAGCAATGTTTACAAGATCATTAGTTGTGCTTTGTTAATCACCTTATTTCAACTGTTTAAATGTACCTTAATATCTTTCAGGTGCACTGGGATTCATTATCATTTTATTCACCATCACATAAAAAGACATATATAAATAATACAATTCATAGCTCAGAAAGAGGAACTGTCATGTCTTCATAGTTCATAATCTGACAAAAGTTCTTGAGAATTTAGCTGCACTGCTGCAACTTAGTACAACAGCACCGAAATGAGGAACCTTAGTGCTATCCCAGAAAACAGAAATAGTCTGTTTTGTTGTGTTTGTGTAAGGAAAAGAAAACTCAAGGGGGAAACTCATATGCACCAGTTCTGCACAGTGAAAAGCCATGCTCACAGAAGAGTCCGTGCAGCACGGAAGTGACCTTTCAGGAGTGGATCTTGGGACAAAAGGTGCAGAAGCACCTGTGAGGTATATCTAACTGGAACTACAGGTGATCAAAAACAATAGTAAGGAGCAATGGTGAGTCTTCACTTCTGTGAAATACTTCGTGGTGGTTTCACTCATCAGGATTCCTTCTTTTCCTCCACTTCTAACAGCTCATCAAGGAATTCCACAACTTCACCCTAGAAATGATTAAATTTAACAGAAATAAATTAACCCTGTACTGCAAAATTGGTGGGAAATTTCTGCTATTTTGATCAAAAAATAAACTGTAATAGTAGGTGTCCAAATATTGTTAATGCCCTCTATGCAGACACTAGTAAAACAAGCCTATAAAATACAGGTAAATGGCCCATACAGGGTTAGCACAAGCACTTGCAGTGACACAGACCTTAAAAGAAGAAAATGTTATGCACATCACAGTAAATCCTCTCCTAATTTTACAGGTACTTAAATAGACAATTAAATCCTCAAACTTACAGAGGAATAAATGTTTAAAGCATCTGTTAATTAGGAAGTTGCTAGAATACCTTAAAACATTAAAAAATTTTAGAAAGCTTCAAAATTCAAAGCCAAAGCATTTTGTAGAACCATAACTTTGACTTCGTATGTCTGCTCTAACCGTTTACATCCCCTCTCACGCCCTTCTACAGACACCTTCTCCATTTTCAACCACAGATCTTCACACACCATGCTCCAATGCAGCAAAAATGTGAAGAACCAGAGATACCAGAATGTTTTCCATACTGGAAACAAATACGCTGAGTTTAGATTCAGACCAGAAAATATTACAAGCTCCACTCCGCTAACACAGGGGCAGCAACACAACGCAACAATTCAACTTTCTTTGAAGTACTACTAATGCAGTTCTGTGTCCTATACCATAGAAAGACAGCATCTTCCAGACATATTTTGAGACTCAAAATTTTACAGTTTTCTGCTCTGGTGAGGAAAGGGCATTAAAACCGCTGTCAACTAAAATAATAAGAGGAAATAGAGAAACTTTGTCTACTTTGAACACAGTAATCGTATTATGGATATTGTGATTAAAAAGTATTAACATCACATTTTTAGTAAGTATGACCAGCCAGGAGAGAAATAATGAAACTAAGCAAACAAAAATAAAAGCAGGAGGAAAGCTGGCTGAAATAACTGCTGTTCTTGTTCCCTGCTTCACAGTTCCATCTCAAAAGACTACTGAGTTTTTGCAACTATGAAATGCTTTTAGCAAGTCCTGAAGGATGGCCATTTTTTGTGGTTTGAATTTGTTCAAAAGATTCAAGTATCCAAATTCATAATATTGTCCCATTCACCAGCAAGATAGAATGTTTCAGAAGACACACAACATACAGACAAAATTCAAGTTTTTTATTTCTGGTACGTTTTCAAACAGAGAAACATGTAAGAAGTGGAAAAGGATATTTAAATGCAACAATATTAGGAAAAAAACCCCAAACAAACCTGAAATCTGAAGTGTCTCATGCCTGAAACTGAGCTCTAAAGGAAAGCATTGCAGAAGCTGTTGTGGTCTAATCAGATGTACTGAGGAGTATGAGAGGTTGAAATACGGCAACAATATAAAGGCAGTGTCTGAAACAATATACATATATAAAACACGCTGCAATAGAACTGAATAATTGCCTGGGTGTTGGTTATTTTGGAAAAGGCAAAACCTCCAGATTAAAGACAAACAAAACCCCAGTTAAAATATTTTTGCCTGTGCCTTCACAATCAAAATGTAAAACATTTGCAAGTTGTCACTGGAGTGGCTGGCAGCCCAACGAAAAGGTGATAATGCTGCCTCAGAGGAGGCGATCACTTTGTCACACTGGCAGCTGTGACCAGGCCATCACTGTCCTTGTCCCATTAGCACCCACTTGACACCGCACCGGCTATTTAGCATGGCTGAAGTCAGTACATATTCCACAGGTGCTCATTCCAGGGAAAAAGCCTTCTGTCTGCTGATATCTAGTAACTTCGTTACTGATCTATGCCTGCAGACCTGGAGTCTGCAGTGAGTTTTTGATACGATTTATTCCCTCATTAAGACAGAGTCCGTCCTGTTACCTGGTGTGCTCTTCGGCTCCTCCCTGCCTTTACAGAAAGAACATCCAATTTTCCATGCAAAGTCGGCTGCAAACCCGTAATTCTTTCCACTGCCAGCTACTCGAGGGCACAACAGCCAGCAGCTCCAACGCAGGTAACATAAACACGCCGCTCAAGCCCAGGGCTGATGTAAATCATGGTGAGCAATCCATGGCCCAAAGCTCAATGCAGCCTTCTGGCTGCGAGGTAGAAAATGGGGATGTGAAGTCTGACTAAGCTCGGGAAGAGAAGGGTTTGCTGCCAGACCAGCACATGAGTGATAGTCAGGCAGCCAACAAGTGGAAAGTACACACACCTAGGATGCTTGGTCAGCTGCAGGGAAGCACTTCCTCTATTTCTGGCCCTCAGTCCACATGGTGTCCTCCAGGTTTGCCAGGTTCAGGTTCAGCAGCTCTGTGGCACCCCACAATCTCCCTCCCTGTGCCACCATCCTCTTCCCTCTCCCAGTCCAGGGACAGCCAGTGGAAAGTGGGACTGACAGACCAAGGATGTATGGGAAAAGATGGAACAGGTATAGCCTGAAATATGGGAGGCATGATATTGAACAGAAAAAGGGGAATGTTCCCAGACTGGTGTGAGTGGTAGGAGGAATCAGAGAAGCTGATCTGACCAACTGGAACCTCTAATTATCAGTTAGATATGCAAAGTGAGCACTCTTGGCATAGATTAACAACTGAACAGAGGCACAGACAGAAAGAACAAGTTTTGTGCCACAGTAATTAATTCAAGAATGTTTTACAGAGGGTATATGAGTAGGTGGATTATAATGAAAAATAATTTTAAAACAGAGTTCTTGGTCAATTCTAGTGAGAATTGACTAGAGTCTTCAGGCTAGTGAGATTGGGGCAGTGAAGTGAAGCTAGAGCATTGGGAAAAAAAAGACCTAAAAAGGAGAAGAATGCAAAACTCCTCACTTAGTACCTCAGTGTACTGAGCGTCCAAGACCACAACTGGGCCAGGCCCTTCCTTATGCAATACTAAATGTCGCATTCATACTCACAAAACACAGCTTTTTTGAAGAAACTTTGGAGACTCCTAACCAGCTATGAAAATAAAAGAGCAAAGAGGAAGAGCTACCAGTACCTGGCTCAGTTATGGCACACTTGAGGTCCATGGTCCAGCACCAACTTTTCTTTCAACAGCAGCATTTAAAACCAGCAGCAAGCAGCAGTTGCACTGCTCACTGACAGAGCCAGACACTTTGCCATTGCTTGCAATGACTGCCTTCTGCAAATGCAAACATTAATCATTCATGGATCCCTGCCTCCACCTGCAATCTCTTCTGTCCTTTCTCAGTGTGGACTGGAAAAGTTATGGGAAACAATTAGCTTTCTTGTAATAACCCATACTTTCCAATCAGATCTGCTGATGGCCTTTCCTATAGGTATTCCGTATGTACTGCAGTGGGATAGCCTGTTCTTCAGGGAAGCAACAGAGAATACAGAAAATATAGCATTCTAGAATGAATTCAGATCTACAAAAATCTATTAATTCTGGACATGCTTTTACGTGTGATTACCAGTGAATTACCAGGAAGCAGCTTTTATTCTAACTCATCCCACAAACAGCCTTAAGAGACAACACACAGAGCATGAAGAATTGGCTGGATCTTTGTTTCTGTATAATCTATGACCTAGAAGGAAAATACGTATCTCACAAAATGTCCCCCCGTTGTCCTTCAGAGCAAAAATTCAAATTTTGCTAAAGTTCAAAGACCTCAATGATTGGAAACTTGTTCAACAGTGAGAGCAACAGATTTGATTCCCTTGTGAACTGGGTGTAGGGGATCGGGTTGTGGTAGTGGGAAGGGTTGCACGGGTGGCCTCTGTGAGGAGAGGTCAAGGCTGCCCTATAATTAATGAGTAATTGTCCAGTAACTGCCCTAGTAAGTAATGGGAGTAGTCACAAGGATTAGGTTATGAAAACCAGCAGATTTCATTCAAGAGCAAATAATCACCTTGCAAGAGTGAAGACAAAGGTTTGATAGAGATGACTGTGGAGGACGTGCTCCATGGACCTGACAGAGCCTGCACATACACACCACACAGCCCACTGGCCAGCAGTGTTTTGGAGGGGGAAAACATTATTTCAGGATAACAGTAAGGCATGTGTCAACGAGTGGCTCAGACTGAAAGGTTTATTCAGCCTTCAACCAAGAGAAAGTTTCTTGATCTAACCTTCAGTTAAAGCCTGAGAGTTCAGTGTAACCACCTCAAAGCCCTGCCGGAACCTCCATGAGCTGTACAGTCCAGGCTGGACATTCCTCACATTCTAGCTGGGGAAAAAATAAGAAAATCCCTCAATTCTTTGTGCAGAAAAATTATTTGGCCCTTAACTTATTTATTTTTCAGACACTTAGTCCACAGTGTGACCCAGTTGCACATGCTTTTAGGGCTTTTTCTTTCAATATTAAAAGAGCTCAGTTGTTTTTCACATGAATATTAGCTATTTTCTCAAATATTTTTCCATTTCATTTTAACGATATATTCTGAACTTTTAACTGTTCTTTTCCCATATATTACGGGAGATTACAGTACACTGCAGTTATTACAGTAGCATTTTACAGTAAGCCAGTAAATGTGCTTTCCTTTTAACATATTTATAATGCCTGTAAAACATGAATCAACCCAATTTCAGAGGAACTTCAACATTGCTCCAACTGCACTGAAAGCAGAAGCCTTCCAGTGACTTTGTTTTTTAGCTCTACTTATGCTCTCTTGCCTGCTTTGTGCTGCATGCAGAAGCTTAAGAGAACCTGGGCAGTAGAAGTTCCTCCTAATGCCAGTACCTTCACCTTGGGGCCATCCTGCCATTTAAGCCCAACCATGCTGGCAGCTTCCCATGCAAAGTGGCTTAAATGGAAGAAGGAACACCTTTGACCAAGATACACATCTACTGGTGCAGAAGCAAGAGGAGAAAGCAGAAAGACCCAGCCATGGGAAGAATCTCCACTAGGAAATGATGATGGAAAAAAAATCTCATTTTCTTTTTCCTTTAAAAAAGTATATGTTGAACAGGGACCATAACACTGCCCATTAGCTGGCAACTCTTTCTGAAACAGCTGCCACCAGCTCTTCTCAGGGCAGCAGTGCTGCTGGAGCTGTGCTGGTCTGAGGTCACAGGCAGGGCAGGGTTTACAGGTCTGCTCTTACAACTTGCTGTTACAAGCACACTTGTGTAAATCATTTGAACACATGCAAGAAGTGAGTTAATAAAGCTCAAAATACACTGTTACCAATTGCCAAACAGAAAAATAGGCTAAATTCAAATTACTATTTGCTGTCAGTACTCCACTGGGGCCCTTGAGTTTTGATGCTATTCCATATGTTCTCTTTCCACCCATCACATTAGTTCAGTACTTACTCTTCTTTGCATCACATGGATGTGATGAAACAGGGAGCGTTTCAATTTCACCCATTACACAAATGAACACACATTATATACAAATAAAAAGAAAGAGATGTCAAAAAAAGTGGGTCAGAGCTGCCAACAGCTTTTCACCTACTGATTAAGTACTGAAAGAAAAATCATATTGTAGGCCCATCCCCGCCAAATACTTGTGGTTCTTATGTAATTTAGAACAGCTAAGTAGCTATCCCCCCCACCAAAAACATTCCATAAAAGCACTGATTTTATGGGCCAAAAACACGTCTCATACAATTAGTGTGGTGCTGAAGTTACATCTACACTAGCTGAGTGTCTGGCTCTTAACAGCATTTCGGTTTGCTGCTTAAATCTGTGCAATACCAGGAGCTGTATCCATGATAGCCTTGATGCATTACACATCTGAACAGAAATCAGGAAGCTTGCCTACCCATGGCCAACTAAGATGACAACACTGTAATGTTCTTTTAACTTCCCTGTGGAAAACTGCAAGGATATTTAAGAATAATTACTTTTTCTTAAAAGTAATTTGTAGCTAGTTGGCACTAATATTCTCTGTCACCTCTACTGTGTTAAATGTTTGAATTAAGAGTTTTTCATTTCCTTGTGGAAAAACATTAATGAAGTAACACAAGCAGGACAGTATTTCTTGTAGTAACATATGCAAAAATCATTACTGCCTGTCCCAGCCTCTGCTATTACTGCTATGTATTCCCGAAGAAGCCACAGGTTTTCACTCGCTTTGCTAACAGGATTTAGAAAGACACATGGACGATCTGGGATATGGGAGCAGTGAGAAGTCTGAATAAAATGAGATTCTCCATTTGAAAATAATGACACTCACAGAGGAGGGGATCCTCTTGCCACATCAATCCTTTTGCTTCCATCAAGGAAAAAAGGATTTTTTTTCCTGCAGATTATTTTGTGGGCTATCTTACTGGCCCACAAGCGACTTCACAGACGGCAAACATGGACCACAGAAACTCACAGAAGGTATGGCCTTTGGCCCAAGAAGCACATGTTTTAAATAAGCAGAATGAACTTAGAAGAGAGCTTGCCTCCATCCTTAACAATTTTTAATAAAGTTTTTACTGTAATACCTTATCTGGGGTTTTCATCAATTTTCAGCATTGCTATGGAACAAACTTTTCTATCTGCGCCAGGAGAAATATTAAACAAAATAAAAAATTCCACTTATACTACCAGGTCCTGCCCATACAGCAGAAACTGCAAGGTAGTGGTTTTACCTTTGTGCTATTCCTGCTCTGTCTGCACTCCCTGGAAGTCTCCTGCAGCCCAAGACAAATTCTGGTAGCCAGGGATTTATGAGTTCACTACCAAAAGCCAGAGCCAGGCCAGAGGCATGGACAGCCTCCATCCCTCCCAGGTTTTTGGCCCCTAGCACAGAAGCCCTTCCACTTTTCCCCTGGGAAGGAGAATGGTAGTTTTCCTAATACAAAGAGACTGTGAGGTGGGGATATCTGTGGCATGAGCAGGCCCAGTGATTTTGGTTGTTTAATCCAAACATATAATCCAGTGTGATGTGACTTCCTTGTCAGCCCCAAGGTTTAACTGAGGTTTCCACTGCACCTCCCTCCTGCAGATTGCAAGGTCATTTGTAATTGCCCTGGTGAAAGGGGCTGCAGGAAGGAATGCCAGCAAATGAATGCTTGTTTATTCTACACACAGTGCTGGAGGTTGAAGATTGTTTCTGTAACTCCTTCTTCTAAAAACGTATGGTGAACGTCCTCAAAATGGACTTCTTCACCCCCTCCTTAATTACTCATCCCTGTGTTTTGAAGCAGCAGGTAGGAAAGAAGGAAAAACGTACAGTTAGGTTGATGCCTAACGTAAGAAAACATTATGGACAAAGCACAAACCAACAAGGGAATATAAAAAGTGCTCAAGTATTTCACACCTTGATGAAAATCCATACGGACTAGTCCTCATCTAAGCTTAACCTTAAAGCAAGCTTATTAAACTGTCTTTCAGGGGGTTTTATCACAATGGAAAGTCTTCCTGAAGACTGTAACCTTGCAATGGAATATTACAGAGAGTTGTTTTCAGATCACAGGAATACTGAAGGCAGCACAGTATAAAATATTGCTATAAAATATTCTCTCCCTATGTGTTGGATAACATAAAAACTGCAAAGGTGATTTCATTTTTTAACATAAACCATCTTTGTCATTTCTAACTAGAGAAGACCACGGCAGTGCTCATTACAGGTACCCTTGCCCCATGTAGTAATTGAGTACAGCTCTTTCTTTGTCAATGCCAGCAACACTTCATCATTTGAAGATTTTTTTAAATCTGTAAATGAAAGGTCCCAAAAACAAAGCAAAAGGCAATCCAAAAACTCCCAAGAATTATACTTTAATTTCAGCTGTGGAAGAAAAAGAAATGCCTTTTCAACAATTTAACTACTTTTCCTGCACCAAAATAAAAACTCCCTTTTACATATTTTCCAGTGTAAATAGTAGTCATTATATGTTATTTGACCACGAATTCCAACCATTTAAAAAGTGTAACTGGGTGACCAAAATGCCACTGAGCAGAAAAAAATAACAGATAACAATACTTCCTTTGGACAAAAATTACAGTTTAGGTGGTTACTTCTGGACAAAATCCCAAGGATCTTTAAATCTAATTTAAACAACANCCCCCAAAACACCAAACCCAGAAAAACATTTGGTTTGAATATATATACACCATTTCTCTGCCCCCTGGTGTTACAACACGAAAATTGGGGTTTATTTTTTTTCTGTGCGCTCAGTGCATTATATATTTAACTTTGTGTTAATTCTGTCCATGTTTTTCTGAATGGTACACGATGTTCTTTGGGTTTGTTCTTATATTCCACTTACCATACTATAAATTGGTCATGGTTACAAGAAGATTTTTCCGTATTAGTGAAATCCTGGAATTGCAGCTATGTATCATCTTCACTTTAAACGTGATTGCTGCTTTTTTGATCATGATTTCATTTCTAGAAAACTCACCTCATCGTCATCCATCAGATGTTCCTTTGCAAATGCATACATTTCCAGCTGGAGTGTGGTAATGTTGTGGTATCGAACTGCCTCCTACCAAAAAACCCCCAAAATTTCTGTTATTTTAGGGTAGTAAGACAGGGGAGCATCATCACATGCCACCTGAAATTTTCCAGTGAAGACCCAGACCTAGGAGAGGTAGATCCCAGGCAGGGTACAAACTGTTTGAGAAAGGAAACAGCAAAACAGCAAACAGCACATTCCAAACCCTTCCGTGGATCTTCCTAAGCACAGGCTCCCTCAGTGCAAGAACAAAGCACTCTCCTCCTTCTCATGTTTCAAAGCACTGGCGAGTCTGAGAAAAAGGAATGAGACTGCCAGGGCTGAGCAGCAGCCTGTGCCTGCATTCCAGTGGGCTTTGGACAGGAGAGAGCCTCTGTCTCCCTGCGCTGGCGTATGGCACAGGCAGTTCTGGGAAAGAGACACACTAAGCTATTCTGCATGATAATGACTCACCAACCCCGCCTGAGCCTGGCCTAGGGGAGCTCTGCACGGTCACTCACCTGTCCCTCCTCACTCCCTGGCTGTGTGCCTGAACAGCTCAGTCACATACTCTCATATTTGTGAATACCGACTGTAATCTACTTTGATTATCCCGTTTAACTCCTTTTGGGGAAGAAAACAGGAGACTCCCTCTTTCATAAGAACATCTAAAGATTAGTGCCAGGGCCAAATGTTGCTGTCACCCCATTACCACTTTTTGAAAATAAACTAGAGGCATTATGGTTTTCATGGCAAGTGATTAGGACAGCAAGCAACTTCTGTTTATAGCTACATAGATCAAAGTACAAGAAAATATAGCTGTGTGCATTTAATATTTTGTATTTAAAAATCAAATTATCTGTAGTCCCCAGCTACAGAAGTTACCAATGAAACATTCAGCGTGCATGTGTAGGGCCCTTGTTCTGCCCTCTCTGCACAGGTATGCCAAATCTGTCATCGGTTTGCAGTTTCATACTGTTGCTACCCCTCACTCCCACCACCACCAAACATTGTCTCCAATATGGTGATAAAGCACGGTTCTGTTCCCAAAAGCAGTGACAAAGGAGCAGTCCCCTCCCCCTGTGAGGTCAGACTTGCTGCTGCCTGAAAGAACCAAATGCATTTTTGCTGCCTTCTGTCTCAGTTGGCCCTGCAGGGCAGGCCTGGGCTCCCACCGTGCCAATAAAGTGTGTGCTCTAAGAGGCATGACCAGAAGGCACTAAATCTATTTTGTGGAACATGTATTGCTAATGACTAACTAGTTGTACAGCCCATATGACTGATGCCTAAGCAGTCACAATTTAGCTGCATGACTTAAATCCTGGTAACAAGAAACGCTGGAAAATCCAATTTGATGTCACAGTCCAGGCTGTAAAACTTCCTTGGACATGGAAATTTAAGAACAGCACGGAAACCCATTTTTAAAATAGTTTTCCAAAGCCAGATGATAATTGTTGCTGGATGGGCTGGTGTCTTCTTTGCAGCAAGAATTTTAATTTAGATAATTAGATGCAATACAGTCCTGAGCCTTTTTCCATCCTCATCCACCCAACTATGTTCTAAATGGAGTAAGTGGAAAGTCAGTTTAGCTGGAGTTACCATATCCAGACACATTCCAATGCCCACAGAACCCGAAATAACAAGCGAGTGGGCAATTATGTGTTGGCAAATAATGATTCACAAAAGCTTGAATGTCACTCAGAGATTTCATCATCAGAGACTTCAGGGGCCAGCTGCTTTATTTATAGAGGTACATAAAGATATAAATATGCCTAAGTGACAGAGAAGTACCAGCATGAGTTTACTTCTCATCATATATTATATCCTATCGTAGTACATTTCAACAGAAAGGGAAGAGCTATAATTATACTCACTGTTTACATGACACACTACACCTCTGTGTACAACCTTCTATATGATTTTAATAAAACCGTACATGTTAAACTCCAGAACCAGCAGATATCCTACATTTTCCCAACCTCTGACCCACTGAGTTTCAGAGAAATATTTGAATGTGTCTAGAAGACATTTTAGGTAATTCACATACCGATCTGGGCTGAAAATCCTCGTCTTTAAGTCCCCATTTGTCTTTGTGGTACTGGTAATAGACCATGTTCTGTTTCATCACTTCATCTTTCTCGTCAAACAGAAGGTAACTAGCAGCACAAGAAGCTGCATTCTTCATGTCATTCACTAATTAATAAACACACACCAAAAAAATCCAGGTTAGGTAAATGAACAAATTCCTACTATTATCTCAACTCTGGAAAACTCAAATGGAAACACAGCCCATACTCTACCTCCTCACCAGCTACATAGAGAAAAAAAATTTGAAACAGAAAGGATATGTTATTTTTGTGTCCTGAAACACGTTAGGCCATGATTCAAAAACCAATTCATCATCAGCCTCTGATGGTTTTCTGTGAAAATCCTAACCAAATGCTCCTCCCATGTATCCCAGTATCATCCCATAGCTTGGTGATATGCACTGGGGCATTTATTTAAAAAACAAACAAAAATGTATTAAACCCCTCCCCACTTCTTTGTGCTAGGATTGATAAAGAGAGAAGAGTCAAGGTGTAAAGTGTGTAGTCAAACAACACAAGCAAAAGTCATTAATGGCTTGATGCTACGTGACTGATGTGTCTTCACTTCAATATTGGAGCCTGCAGGAACAGCTGTAAGGGTTACATGTGGTCTTTACAGTGCAAGTAGCTTCTCAAGAAACCAGAACTTTGACTGAATTATTTACCTATCAAATCTGTCACCACTGAGCACCAAATACTACAATTTCTGTTAAGTGGTCCCCTCTCTCTTCAAATCCCATTTAGCCCCATTCTAACAGGATTATAAGAATCCACCAGGAAAAAGCAAATAGTGTGAAATACTCTGTAGGTTTGTCTGTGGAAGAAATTCTGTCCCATGTCTGTTAACTACGGTGATACAGGGAGCAAAAGACACCAGGAAACTCAGATTTTCTGTCCCAGAACAGTTTAAAACGCAGATTCTGGAGGACACAACTTACATTTTAAAGCATAAAATTAGAGAGAAAAGATTATGAATGGAATCTGTCCCACATCATCCAACATCAATGTTATTTAAGCACACTAAGTCACTACTTACATTTATAATATGCAAACTGCAAGTAATGGTACATGGTGGCCACAAATTTTTCAACCACAAAGCCTCCTATAATGGGTGTCAGATTGGTCTCACACTGCACTTTGCATCCAAGGACTTCAATATAATGATCTGGAAGGAAGAAAACAGCAACAGAGGACATGGATAGCTCAGAGCGAATTGTCATAACCCCTCCCATCAGCCACCCACCAAACTTTGGCCTTATAATGCTCTCCTGGGTCCTGTGCATGTGGACCTTGCTGCTTGGAAGTACTGACAATCTACAACTCCATCTGAAATACGCTTCAAGTGTTGGTACCAGGCCCTTCCATAAAAATCTGAATTACATCAAAGCTGGAATTCCAGAGAACTGAGCACTTAGGTTTCACTGACACCTACAGGCAGCATGTGGTGGTGGGTTTTATAGAGTATTACAGAGTACTGCATTATTTCCTAGCTGTAAACCTAACAGTGCTTTCTTTCCTTCTTTAAAGTTTGCAGGCCTTCACAATTTCATTACATTATTGCACAAATAAGGTCCCCACGCTGCTGAGTACAACTGTGTCACAGACAGATACAGCAGGTGACTGCAAAATAAACCACAGATGGCTGCATTTTGGGCCCAGAGTTCGGATGCTCTAAGAAAGAAGAAAGAGGAGAATATGCTGCTCACCACAGAACAACTTTCAGCCAGGAACATAAAAGTTCACAAGCCTACCCAGTCTAAAAAAGGTTGCTATAATGCAATATAGGACTACCTGTGATTTTATCTTCAAGAAAATACGCTTCAAGAAAACCTTCCAACAAAAAGTTTCAAGCATTTTCCGGATTTATCACATTCATCAACAGCATGGAAAAGAAATATTTTAAAGTCTTAGTTTTCCTGTTAGCCACATTTGGCAGGTGAAAGAAGTTAGCTAACCTTGTGCAGCAAATTTCTGACCAAGACAAAAGAACACTTTTCATCCCTGACAACTCCTAACGTGAAGAACACTGGCGTTAACTAAAAATAACTGCTGAAGCTAACTAAAAATAACTGGCCAAATGAGATTACCAGACCCATCTTTTACAAGAGCTGTGGAATCTCCAGACACAGTAGTGTTCAATTCCAGTCAGCCCTTAAAGCCAGAGATGTGAGTCCCTCAGTGAAGTGATCCCATGCAATGAGGACAGCTGGCTTCCAAACATAACTCATTGCTCAGTGATCAACACACACCTAGTGCAAGACCCAAATACTTCTGGTTGACACTTACTGCTACATCTGCTTTCTGCAGACCCTTGGAGGCAGAATATCTCTCCCTGAAACATGAGCACAATTCAGCCCAGGCAGCGCAAATAAATTTGAATGTTCTTATCTCAAAAGAAAAATACTTGAAATGCATGCACATGGCCATGGTGATATCACGCAGTAATTCCTACCTTTCCTTCCCATCACTGCTGCTGGGAATTGTCCTTCCCTTCCAAGGAGGAAGGGGGAGGGTGACAGTAAGTGTCAATCACAGCTGAGCATGGACACTACACTTTACAGTGGCTTGGGGATTGTTCTGATGTCAGGGCTCTGACCCACTGGGAAAAAAAATCTTGTGTTTCTTGCTTTACCACCTGTGATTTGCTCTTCACTCCTTATTTGCTGTCCTAGGCACCTGCCTGTTTTGCCCAAGAGCAAGTTGAGGCTTGAGGAATAGTCTGCAATAGCTATTCCATGTCAGCTGTACTTGTGGATACCAGCTGCACACCGTGAGAAACCAGAGCTGCTCATGTATAAACATACTTCACCAAAGTTTCCCTGCACCAAGACATATGATGGCTTTAGGACAAAAAGTTGGAATATTTTTCCTTAGGGCAACTTAAAAACATGAAAAATGAAAGAGAAATTCTAAGTTTATTGAGGAAATATGCAGGTGTTCTGCACACAAATATTGTCAACAACACAGAGCTGTCAGAGCACTGGAGAAATTACTCGTTTCTTTCACTGCCAAAGAGCATAGGAAATGTATATGTGCCATTTTGACAACAATCAGAAAAGCTGATGTCCCTTTTCCTTTGAAAAGCAATAGATTTCTTTTTTTTGGCACAAAATATAGATGTTACCTACTAGTAAAATTCTAATGTAGGAAAGATTAAAAATACCCAACAGAATCTTGTCACATTTATGAGAAAGGAGATATAGCTCACCAGACCTATACAAACCACAAAGCTGATTTCAAAGGCAGGCTAACCACGGAGCCTCAAAGGTGGCCAAACTGATACTGATACTGAAATGATGGTCAAGAGACCTGGCTGGATGACCACTGCTACCCAGATGGAGCAGTTGTTGTTATTTACAAATCTGTGCTACTCTGACACAGAACTTCCATGTTAACATAAGATCTCTGTTCCGATTTCCTGATAGACCTCATTTATGTTACTGAAGAGAGTAAAAAAGTAAATCAGATTGCAAGCAGTTTTCAGTGAATCTAATAAACCCCTACTGTCCCAAACTGAGGAACAGGACTTGGGTAACCAGTCCTACGGATAAATTGTAATGTACCTTGGGGACATCTTTCCTTCGTGTTTCCTAACCACTCACCTGCAATGGAAAGATAGAAGTCTTTAAAATCCGTGATCTCTCGGGAGCCCTCACAGGCTGCTATGCAGTCATCATAAGCTTTGAAGAAATCAGGAAGAGCCAGTTCCATGTCTGAGATGGATGTCCGCCAATTGTCACCATTGTACGCTCTCACAGCCCTGACAAAGAGATTCTGAGAAATTGGCAGGAATGAATCAGCAGTAACTGACCTGTGAGAAGTGTTGTGTAAACTCAAATACAGTAAGTGATGTCTCTGCATTTCTGGATGACTGTATGAGCTGCTCTCCAGGTGATGTGAGGACAACAAATACAGGAGACTAATGGATTTCACCAGGTATTTCCTAGAGAGCAGAGTATGTAATTCCATTTCCAATCAAAAGAAAAGCCTGCTGGAGAGAAGTAACGGTCTAAAGCACAGGTTGTGACAGAGATTTTCAACGGGATCTTAATGCCAAATGTCTGAGATCTTTTAAGCTGTGCCACTACAGCCCTCATGAATTTGGAAACTATGCACCTGCTTAGCTCCAGTAGTGATCTGCATGTAGCAGCTTTCAGGTACACCACTGTGTGATTTGCTGTGACTCATTTATGGAACAATGAAGTGCAGGAGAGGTGAGAGTTACTGAATACATCAAGAAGGCAGAACAAAGATGACTGAGATGACAGAAAGAGGGAGATTAAGAACTGAGAACACATAAGGAAATGAGATGCCTGAATCTCACCCAATAAGAGGAGCAACAGAATAGTTCCAAAAGAACAGACTCTTCTGAATAAAAAGCATACCTCATACGGCTTTGTCTCCAAGTCTTTAATATGCTCCTCAGCATCAGGTATGCTCTTATAGTAGGCCATATTTCTTTGCATCATTTCATCGTCTGGATGCTTCAGAAGAAATGTGTGAGCTGCTGCAATAGCTTTTGGAAGATTATTAGCCTAAACAGGGATAGGGAAAAGAAGGTATTAAAAAAGATTAACTGGAGAAGAAAAAAAACAGTTCAAAGGTTCCTCAGTTTTCTCAATGAATTTTCCTGCATTCTCTATAGTCACGAATTTACTTCTACTGAAAGCACAGTCTCAGTAGATACAACAGTACAGTAAAACTGATACAATTCTTCTCAGTTTTACTCCCAGCTGCATCACTGTGAACTATTTTTTTAAACTTTAGAAGTCTACTGTTTTTGCAGATAGCATAGATGATTGTTGTAAGTTAAAAAGATTAGGTTTTTTCCCTTCCCCCTCCCCTGTTCATAGAGCTAACAAGGCAAAAGTCTATACCGGGGCTCCTAGGAGGGAATCTCACAGCAAGTACTGATGCTAACCTACGGATGCTGGTCAGGAGTCATCACTGTTTATATGTGTTTTTGTCAGCTACTTGCCTAGCAACACAGAGGACATTATCACAATAATGTATCTTCCTGGTGGCATTACAAAGTTAGATCAGACTGCAGAGACTTGGTCAAAAATTGTGTCCTAAAGCAATTTTCTGTGCCCATTTTTAAACTAACTTTGATCCCTGTTAGATATACTTTGTGAAGTGTAGATTTCTCATTTACAACTGCATGTACCAAACACATATGTAATTCTGTGTGCATGCAATTTATGGTTTTTTAATATTATACATATATATACACACACACATATTTTCATAAATTATATAGTATATATGCACATATTTAGGAAGAGTGAGAGAGAAAGAAGTAGTCTGGGATATTTGTGAAATGTTAAAACCTTTTTTCTAGGCCAAGATCCACATCAGCCCGTTCAGTGTATCGATGTATAGGTGATACAGAGCTCCCCACCTCACATATGAAACAGCTTCTGGCAGTGCATGTTTGAAACCACAAGAAAGAATCACAGGCATGTGTGCACACACACCCTTCTGTTCACATCCATAAAAGGTGCCCTTTTGTTTCGGAAAGGAACCTGAGTGATGGCTGCACCAAAGCAAGACTTCAACCCATGCCCTGCTGCTGTGCCGCTAGGAGTGTCCCAGCGCTGGAACTCTGACAGCAGCCCTTCCTGCCTGTCCCAAAACTACGTGCTTCCAGTCAGCCCAGACCGTGCCGAATTCAAAGGGAAATCTCAGCTGCACTTTCGTCAAATGCCTGGTTTCTTATGTGCTGTAGCTGTAGCCCTGCTTCTTTGGCAGGCTGACAAGTCTCATTTTCACTTAGGTCCATGATTCACTCTTGGTTTCAATTTTCACCTCTTGGAAAAAAATAAGGGAAGGTTTTGCAGAAACACACCCCTAAGTGAACTCAGTGGCTCTGAGAAAGCTCCCTCCAGAGGAGCAAGCAAGAGCACAGGAACAGCTACTCCCAGAATCTTACAACGTGGCAAATTTCTCTGTGGAGACCACCTGAATACATACATGGTCACTCTAAAAAATTACATAAAGCGTTTCCCTCCTGCTTCTTCCTATACTATAAATGCTCTTGAGGGGGTGGAGGGGTGGGGGAAGGGACATTCCTTTCGCAGAAACCACCAGCCAGGAAAAAGTCCTTTGGATGCAGCGGTTTGTAGCTCTAGAAGGCCCATTCAGAACTCCCCAAGCGAGAGATAAGGGCTCAGAGCTGGACTACAAACCCAGTATGAAACACAATATAAACAACAGACATGAAAGGCAAAACCACCAAACTAAACTGCTCAAATTTACTGCAAATGTGATTGAAGAAAACAGTTTAAAGGGAGAAGGAGGGGTTCCTCCAATTTCCCTCTCACACTCCTACCTGGCAGTTACTTGACTGTATTTTAAATGGTAGGAAGAAATTATTTTTGGTGTTACCCATATGTTGCAAACTTTGTACGTACCACAAGGGGGGAATTAATAGCTAAATTAAGATAAGAAGAGGAAACAGTTGTGGTGATGTCATTTTTGTATCCATATATGGCTTTGAGAATTCGAGGAATTCCTGCCCTCTCAATCAAAAGAAAAGGCAGAGGCTTAAATGTATCAAGCTAAGTTGTTTTGTATGGTCTTAGGGAAGGCATTAGACAGTGTGATACTGTGCATGTGGATACTGTTCTGGTTTTATGAGAACACATTTCCCTGCATCTGTTTGGAAAAACTGCTGAGAAAACAGCACTCCTAAAAATAGGACACAGCAACAGTTAAGAAGATGTGTGTTTTCGAGAGGCAATCTCAAAACAATACACAAGCATACAACCCTATGTAATGTATAGTGGGATACGTTGGGAGTGAATCCCTAAAAGAGAAAACAATCTAACCAAAGAGCTCAGCTTGTTTCCTCTCCACAGAGATGCCCTGTTTATTTGAAGTGCAAATAATTGCAGTATCTGAGGGAATGGCAGGAGGAATGGATCTTGATGTGGAGAACAGAAGACGAAGATGAGAAGAGAGAAAATAATCAATTAGATCCTGGACAGAAGAATGACAAAAAGCTGGAAAAACAGGGTGAAGTTAAGGTGTTAAGAGAGGAGTGTGTCCCCAGTCTTGGCTGACCCAAGAGCAAAAGGTAAATACCATTCCAAGGCTAGCATTACAGTGTCCCATTTCAGCAGCCAATTTTTGCTTCATTCCTTCTCGCAGCCATAACGAAACTGGAGTTCTGCAGGCATGAGGCTGGTTATCTGTAAGTCATAGGCTGTGAGCTGCTGCACTTGAAAGAACTGGACCAGAAACGAGCAAGTGAAGAAGGTGGACACGCTGAAGGAGAAGAAGTAGTGGAGATCGTTTGCGATAGCAGAGCTGTGACATGAAGAGTCTGAAAAAGGTTCCAGAGAAGTTTAGAAAGTAAGGGAGATGGAAAGGTGAGAGCGGCAGGAATGACAGCTACAGGACACAGAGGCAGGGTCCAGTGGCCGGATGTCTAGGAAGAACTGGAAGGGCTGATCTAGGAGACATGCTGGATGAGTTGTAAAAAACGGGTGAAAAGTGAGCTGGATGGTACGTGGGCAAGCAGGGGGAAAGACAAGGCACACGCTAATCCCAGTGTGGGTTACAGGATGGGAGGAAACAACTGAAAGGCTTGTCAAGGAGAAAATTACAAAGCGTAGGGTTGGCAGCCTAGTGGGGCAAGGACTGACCACGGGGCAGGGAAGAAATGGAGGTGAGGCGGATGACAACTGGTGTGGAGGAGGTGATGGGGAATGAGGTTGTGGCCCAGAGTAACCTGCTCCGAGGGCCAGGCCAGAGCCTGGCACG
>VWZT01014177.1:69204-88902 GCA_013397055.1 Pachycephala philippinensis | reverse complement strand
CAGCCCCTGCTTGCAGCGCCGCAGGCACTGCGCCCGCCGCAGCACCCCGGAGAGGAGGCGCAGCTCCTCCAGCGCCGGGGACGGGCGGGACGCGGGGGAAGCGGGGGGCGGCTGCCCGGCGGAGCTGCAGTTGCGGTGGCAGAACGCCTCGCTGTCGCGCAGCAGGCGGTACAGCCGCATGCTGACCTCCAGGTAGCTGACGCTCTCGGGCCAGTTCTCGGTGCTGTACTGGTCCAGCCCGTAGCGATAGGCCGACTCCAGCGGCATCAGCTCGTCCCGCGGGAAGCTGCGGAAGCTGTAGCGCTCGTACTGCGCCCCCGCCGCCGCCAGCAGCGCCGCCAGCGCCGCCATCCACATGGCTGCGCCTCCCCGCCGCCGCCGCGGCCCGCACAGCACCACGTCGCTGCCGCCGGCGGAGGCGGCTCCGGGGCCGGGCGGAGGGAAGGGAAAAGCGGCTGGGCCGGGGCGAGGACAGGACAGAGGCGGTCCCGGGGCCGGGGCCGGGGCGGAGGGAGAGGCGGCCCCGGGGAGGGAGCGCGGCCGCGGCGGGGCGGGGCGGGGCGAGCAGATCGCAAATCAGCCCCCGGCCCTCGGTGCTGCTGCTCGGCTGCAGCCGGAGCTGCTGCCAGCGGCAGTCGCGTCTGCAAGGAAACTTTTTGTTAATGTGTTTCTGGTGTCTTTTCTATTTTATTTTAGTCTTTTTTATGCGTTTTTCCAGTGTCCACGAGAACTGCTTTTTTGCCATCCACAATTTAGGGGTTTTGTTTGGAAAATGTCTATTCTAAATGAATCTCTTGTACCCTTCAATTTTCGTGCGTGTGTGTTTATCTGCAAAACCTGTGACATAGGTTCACACATTCATATTGTGATGAAGAGTAATAAGTACATTGTTGGAATATTCCTAGAATTCTGGGCGTTATTTCCCTTGAAACTGGAATTTTAGATACGGTGATAGAAGGCATTGCAGAATTGTGAGTACTATTTCTACCTCTTGTTGCTGTTTGATGTTTGGTTTCCTGAGGAAAAATAATGTAGGAGATCTATAAGAAAAGTGGTTTTGCATTTTTTTGAATACTTGCCAGCTACGTATACTTCAAATGTGAACTATAGAGCTATAGAATGCCAACAGTGCCTCCTCCTCTGGTTCTGTGCAGTACTTTGGGGCATTTTCTGATGTCCAGCTACATTAATTAATTAATAATCATTAGTAAGTGGGAAAAGCTGTGGCTGTAGGTCCAAAGAATTTGAAAGTTCCTAATCTAATCAGGCAAATCTTTAGAATTGTTCTTTCAGTCTGACACATAGAGATTATTTGCATTATGACAATATGCAACCTCCCAGATTTCACAGTCAGAGTTTGACCAGCTGCTCTCTCTTCACTGCTCTTGGTGGACTCATGCACTGATCAGTGGTGATCTTGGGGCTGGAGAACCCTCCAGCTTGGAAAAAACTTGTGTAGAGCCATTCAGAAATGCTAGCATGGCTTCAAAACTAGACAAACAGCAAAGGCCCAGATCTTTGTCTGTTCTTTTTATTTTTAAACTGAGAAAAGAAGTCACAGGTAATTAAAAACAAAACAAAAAACGCACCTCATAAAATAACAAAAAAGACCTGCAAGCCCCTGACAGTTCCAGTATTTACCTTTCCTTTAGATGATGTTTAACCCTGTGCTTTCTGGATCTAGTAAGAATAGTTCTCTATCCCTTTGCTTTCTTAGGCTGGGTATCAGTGCTTATGAAGGTGTGTGACCTAAATGACCAGTCATGAAGAAAATTATTCCTTAGAAACACTTTATACTTGGACTGTTTTCTAAATTCCTCAGGAGAGGCAGCTGCAGGATGGAGGCTGGTGAAGTGCTCAAGAATTCTTCATTGCAGTGGCTGCCTTTATAGCAGGGGCTCTCATAAATTTCTGAGCTGCGCCTGCCTTTCTGAGGCCAAAATCACCTGCAGGTGCAAGTGTTGGAAATGTTGTATCTAAGCAGTTATTATTTTACACTTCAGGCTTGAATGGCTAAGAAACCTGGAACTCCAGATCCTCTTCCTGTGGGAAGACCAACACCAAAAGCCAAAACCAAACCAAACTAAAACATCCCAGGTCACTGGTGTGTTGTTCCTTTCCACAGGACGGCCAAGCATCAATGTTTCCCCAGCCAGGCTTTGAAACTTGGCTTGTTGCCAGCCTTTTGTATCAGCTCTGCCAGCCTGCACTCTACATTTTATCTTTGCATGGAATAGGGATGATTTTCCTGGTTTTCCTGGCAGATTGCTGCAAGCACTCTGAATTCCATTTTTAAACCTTCTTGGGTAAAAAAAAATGCAGTTAGGAGCTTACACACCGTGGGAGCAACAGCCAGGAGGAGGAGTCTGCCTGTCTGGTTTGTGTGTGTGTGTGGATGTTGCTCAGTTTGCCATCATTCCTGCTGAATTCCTGCTGTCCTGTTCCCAGTCACTCCTGCTCTTACTCACTGACAGTTTCTGGAGTTTTGCTGCCAGCTGATTCCCAGAGACTTGCCAGCATGTTGCCAAAAACGTCAGGATAAATGAAACTCTCTAACACTGTTTTTGTAGTATTAGGGAGTAGGCATTAATTTATTCCAGGCTGGGGTGCTCCACCTAGATGCACAGGACTTTCAAATTTTTTCACTTATACATTTTTAGCAAAGAAATTAATGTTCATTGGTTCTAAAGTAAATACTTTTTTGCACCAATTACTCCGTCTTCTATTGGTTATTGATTTCTCACTGCTCATGCTAATTAGTCCACATCTCTTAGCCTTTTTATTATCTTTTTCCCAGACAGGGAGTCTTCAGCACATGTTGAATTATCTTTGTTAGCATCTTCTTTATCTTCTGGTTACTTCAACACGTCCTTGGAGGGCTATAAATTCTGGATTCCAGGTGTGCAGTCTTTAACTCCCCAGAGCTTTGTTCATTGTTACTTGGGGCAGGTGACATCTGGAATGTGGCACATGACTATAAATTTATGACAAAAACAGATAGCAAAGATCATTAATTTCCCGGTTCCATCTCTAAGCCCTATTAGCCCCAAAATTCTTCTTTAAGTCTTGGCAAAAGACTCTTTCTTGTCCTGCAGGTGATGGCTTCTCACAGAAGTCTTCCTTCGTCTCCTTTATTTCTAATTCAACTTCTAATTAACTTTCTGAATTTCTGTCTGGTATGGGTGTGACATTTTAAATTTCATTATTTAATAAAGGCAAAAAGACCAAACATAACCCCTAAACTCTTACATATACTAATCAATAACCCTTGCTAATAAACTAAGTAGAAAAGCAATCTTATGAGTTTCCCTATCAAACTCTTTCTACCTCCAGTAAACCCCCAAATAAAGCTTTAATCTTCAGGAAAGAACCTTCCTCCTCCCACAGGCAATGACTTCTCCTGTACATGTTCCTTCCTCTTGCTGTGTCAAGCGCCCTGGAAGTTAGAAAAAACAAACCTTCATTCTTAGTTCCTTTAATTCCATAAATGCTGTTAAACCCAGCAGCGTTATTTTGACCTTTACAAATTGTTGCCCACTGTGGGTATGCCAAAGGCTGAGGTTTCAGTAAGATGTTTGAGCTATGAGGGGTGGTCCTCCAACTGCCCTCAGCCTCACTCAGGTGGCTTTGGAAGTTTAAATCTGTTTTAAGTCAAAAGCAGTAAGTTTCTAGCAGAAAAAGGAACAACTTTCATATGTCTCAAACATCCTGCAGAGAAATGAGAGGCATCCTTAGACTTCTCTATCTCCCTGTTTTCCTTCCTTGGTGGATGGCAGTTCCTCATTTGGCTGCCAACAACCTGGAAATCAAAGAGTCTTTATTAGTTTTCTCTTCTGTTCAGAAAGGTGAAGAACTAAAGGAAAATAACAAGTTTGAAAACTCTCAACAGCCCAGGCAATTACAACATCCAGCACAAACACGGATCAGCCCATGCCAACTTTCCAAACACTGAAGAGCTGAGAAAGAATTTGGATTTGGCCACAAGGATGGGCTGTGACCACAGAGCTTGGAAGAAAAAACCTCTAATTTATACTGCACTAAGTGGTCAGATAAATAGGTAAGTGTATAGATATACACTTGCATATAGCGTATAACTACTCACCTCCTCCTACAGCTCTGGCACTAAGTGGAGTTCCTGGGCTCACCTCCCACAGCTGTGCTCACTGCTGCTGTCTGGGACTGCCCTGAGAGCAGGGCACAGGCTGCAGCTGACACCTGGCTGGCAGCAGGATCCCACTGGAGCTGTCTCTGGACAGCTGCTTCAGTCGTGGTGGGTGCAGAGCTTAGAGAGGCCGTGGCTTTCTCCCCATTGGGTACTGCTGCTTCCTAGTCAAGCTGGCAGAGCCTCAGTGCCCTTCCTGCATGCTCTTCTGCATGACCTGATGTGCCACAGCCTGTTTTCCTGCCCTGGATGCTGGTGCTCCCCAGGAGCTTCTTATGGGGCTGGGGGGATGGACACTTGCCCACCACTGCTCCTTAAACACCCAAATCCCATTAGCTACTGTCGTGCCAGCTGCAGGCTCCTGGCAGCTCTCTCAGCTTCCCCTGGGGATCCCCTGTGCAGGAAACCAGAGCTGCTCACCTCAAGCAGCCATCTGAAAAATCAGGCCTGTTGTGCTTTCCAGGAAATCAGGGACAGTTAATTAATATTTAGCTGCAAGACTCCCAGGAGAGCAGCCTCCTCAGCAGTGACATCACCACTCCCCTCTCTTCGACGCTTCTCTACGCCTGCACAGACTCAAGGTGGCCAATCCCACCAGGCTGTGCTGTTCACAGCTTGTTTGCAAACAAACCAGTGGGAGATTGCAGGTCAGAATTATAATTTAATAGGAAAATTAAAATAAATGCAATAGTACAAGAAAACTGACAGACTCAGGATACAACCTGACACCCTATTAGTCAGGGTGGTGGTAGCAGTCCAGATGAAGTGGTCCTGTTGAAGCGGTGATCCTGTAGAAAAGGGTCTGGTCTTCACCTGAAGGTCCAGTGGTGTAGCTCTTGTCCTCTGGGAATCCCATAGGCAAGAGCTGCTTGTGCTGTTCCAAACCCCAGATTATATCCAGGTGGGAATGCTTGTCTCCTCCCCCCTGGGCGGAGCATCTCACAATGGGCTGATGTAATTCTATGACTTATGCTGTGGGTCCTTGATTGCCCATTAAACAGCAATAGCCCCCAAAGGGAGTTATCAAGGATGACTCATGGTAGGAGATAACGAACATTTCCCCACCTGCTTTAACAGCTTGTGAAGATGATAATAGATTACATGCTTTTGGTTACATCTTACATTGTAACCTAGGACAAGGGCAAAGCTACGATTCCCCTCAGGAGCAGCCCACTGCCAGTTTGGCTCTGATATGCGATGAATAGTCTGGTCCCAGAAAGAGGCAAGCATCCAGGGCTGATCTGCTGCTGTTTGCTGCTACAAACTCCTTCCAGGCTGCGAATGCTGAGGCTGCCCTATGTTCTGTCAGGGCTCTGCTGGGGCTCAACACCGGCCACGGCTGGGCCCACTCTCACCTCATGTTTCCATTGACAGCTCTGCATCAGATGGGCCCTTTCAGAGCACACTGACTGATCTTGCTGCTTTTTCATTTGAGTAAGACTCTCATCCAGGCAAAGAGATTGATATTAGTTGTACAAATCCAATGGTTGAGAGCTGAAACCCTCCAGAGCAACAGCTGAAATGCTGTATCTCCACATGATATTTTGTCTGCCCCCCTCTTCATTTGTGTCTGGTTGGAAATGCAAATGTGCTTTCTTCCTCATCTAGGAGTACCATGACTGGGCAAAAACCATCCAGTGGGCTATGTTCCAAAGGCAGTGCAGTCTGGAGTTTAGTAATGATAGAGACCCTTCTCCAATACCAAACCATACAGAAAACCCCCATAAATTAGACTTTCCGTCTTTAAGAAACAAGTGACAATTAGAAAGTGAATGTACATCTTAATCACAGGAGGAGAAGGAAGGATATTTTCCAACTGAATTGAGGTTTTAAACAATTTTTATTCTGAGTTCCACCCATCGCTGGGACTGGACAAAGCAGTTCCATCACTGTTGTATCTCCTATCCTCCCTCAGCTGTCTGGCTGCAATGATCAGAGGGATGAGGCTGGAGAGTGGCTTCGCTGAGAGTAAAAATGGATGCTGCCCAAAGGAAAAGAAAACAAATGAACCATGACTTTACAAACTAATTTCCTTACAGGCTCCAGCACTATTCCTCGAGATACCAGAAAGATCTAGAAATAGGTCTGAGGGAACTATCTGCACCTCCGTCTTCATGTTCAGTACATTGCTATCCCATGTCCAGTACCTGGAATACTTGGCCCATAATTCTATTAATCCCTTTGTCAAGGTGTCTCCAGCTTGATGCAATATTTGCCCTGCCAAGACTCTAGGAATGCTGGTTGCAGTCAAGGAATTTTCCTCTTTCAGGAAGCACAAAATATTGACTTAGTGGTCCTCTTTCTTGTAGATGTGGGTTATTTTAGTTGTCAAAAAAGATGAGGAGCATAAGCTGTTCTTCAAGAAACTCAAGGACAGCTAAGAAATATTTATCCCAGTACGATCTGGGCCCATGTGTTGATGTGAAGACCACTGAGGTTTTCAGCACCAAGACAAGAGCAGGGAGACAAGTAGTGGAGCACTGATGGACTCAGCTCTGGCTTGCAGGGAGAGCAGTGTCTACCTTTGCATTCCCTGCACTTCCTATGCTGGCTGGCACCTTCACAGCAGGGACAGCCAAGTGGCACATTCTGCAGCTCCCAATCTGCCACAAAACCTGGCAGCAACCCTGTAGCAGTTCTCATCTACTCAACTGTGCCAGGCAGCAAAAAAGGCTGTGACAAGTCCCGCTCAGCTGTCCCTGTTTTGGTGGCAGAAACCTCTAAAAGCGTGGCTTGGCATCAGAAACCTCTGAGAGTGGAGTAGGAGGGACAAGCTGAGGCCTCTCTGATGCTCAAAGGGAGCCTCCCAACAGCCAAAATCTTGGATCACTTGGCTGGGATGGCTTCAACAGGTTCCATCATCACCAGCACCATTTCAGGCCTCCATACTTGGGATCATCCTACCGCAGTTCTTTTGCCACCAGGGAAAACTGAACATGCTACCAAAAACACAGAATGGGGCCACAGAAATGATCAGAGGAGAGAACACTTCTCCTATGAGGAAAGGCTGCAAGACTCAGGGTTGTTCAGCCTGGAGAAGGCCCCAGGGAGAACTTACTGAGACCTTTCAGTGCTTCTTAGTGCATCTAAGAAAGATGGGGATGCATTTTTTATTAGGGCCTATGAAAAAGGGGAAATTCTTTCAAATCAAAAGAGGGTCCATTCAGATTAGGTCTAAGGAAGAAACTGTTTATGAGGAGAGTGGGGAAACACTGGAACAGGTTATACAGAGAGGTCCTAGGTGCCCCATCCCTGGAAATATTCAAAGTCAGGTCAGACAGGGCTCTGAGCAACCTAATCTACTTCCAGATGTCCCTTCTCATAGTGGGGAAGTTGGACCACATGACCTTTAAAGGTCTCTTCCAACCCAAACTATTCTATGATTCTACTCAGTTTTCACTTGAAAAGCACCTAGACTGGGCATTAATGTGAGGGGAAGGTGCTCTGATGCCTTTGAGTTTAGCTGACGAGAAAACCAATCCATTGGACAGCTGTTTCACTTGCAGCTGCTTCACATTGTACCTGCAGAAGTTGCTCAGCAGACCATCGAGTGTCCTCATCGGTTTGCAAGCAGCAGTTCAGAAAGTGCTGGAACACAGCAGACATTTTCTCGATGCTCTCCAGCTTCGGTATCCCTCTTTTAGCTATGAGATCCAGGGCCTAGAGAAAAAGGAAGCACGAGACTCCACCTGTTTCTTTCATAACTGCTCACATAGACCCCATTTTTTAAGCTCTAGCCTCCAGTGGCAGTTTCTTCCCTGGCAGAGGGTTAGAGATTATTTTTCTGCACCAACAAAAAGACCCCACAAAATAGCAGCCACAACTATCCCAACATGCAAAATGATCTTGCCTTGACAGCTGATTTCATGGGCTGACCAAGTTAGTAGGAACTACATCAGCCAAAAGCACATTTTGCTGCTCTGAGGATTGACTTTACAGGCTTTGCAGGCTCTTTTAAAGAGTGAATTTGGTCTAACTACATTATTTCCCAGCGTTGTTACATACAATTAATCTCTGCAATGCTCACTGGTCTCTGCAGTACAGCTTCCATAAAAAAAAAGGTTGTCAAATTTTTTGCTCTCTTCCTGATAAAAATGGTAACCAGGATGTCAAAAAGGAAATCCATCCACTTATTCCTTGCTTAAAGGAATAGAAACATTTGGAACCTCAGTTCAACCCAGACACATTTAGTTGCATGCACAAATATTTTATGATGAGAATGCCTAATCAGGCAGACAGGAACCACCTGCAACTCTGTCTTTCATCAGACTCCAAATTCCCAATCAGCTTCACTTCCATGGTCAAAGAAAAACTTTCAATGGTCTAGTCAGAAAAAGTAATAATTTCATCCCTATGGTAACTCTCTGCTAATTTTGATACTCAAATAAATGCATTAATGAAGCTAATCCCTGTGCTAAAACATACTTTTGGAAAAGGATTTGGTAATGAATAATTAAGGCATTCCTAGAACCAGAGGCACTTCCTAAAAGGCTTAGGTAAGTAATTGGCACTGGTGCAAGACTGAAAACGGTTTCATGCCTGCAGACATAGTTGAAATGCTTTTCATACAAATTCCCCAGTTGGAGAAACTTGCCACTGAACATTTCTTGTCCTTCTGAGACCCAGCTCAAAAAGAGTTCAAAAAGTGCATGAGAAATTTGAAGCATCACTGCAGGGCAAAATGGGACATTTTTTAACTGGAACATGCCACTCTTCTTCTGAGGTTCTCCCATTGATGTAGCCAAAGCTACACCAGATGCTGATGTGCTCCAAGGACAGCTTTTGGTAGATGGGCCTTGGTTTAACTAGTCCAAGCTGAGGTGAATGGGATTTTGTCTCGTGGGAGACAAAACATGGGACAGATTAGAGAGACAGTGGGACCTGCTAGTATTTGTACCTTACCTTGACAGGAATTTCCTTAGAGTAAGGAGGTTCTCCTTGTAGCATTTCTATCATCACAATGCCAAGGGACCAAATATCAACTTTGGTCCCATATGTATCCTTATTCACATATTCCGGTGCCATCCAGTGAGCTGTCCCAACCATCGAACTCTGCCTGCTCTGCTCAGAAGTCATCTGAGCACAAAGGCCAAAATCAGCTGAGGAGGAAACCCAGTGTTGTTAAAGCCAGCTTGAATTAAAAAACTAAACAAAAGCATTTCCCACTCTGAGTCTGAGAATGTGGTACTGAATCTAGCTGGAAAAGAAGCCGTGCTCTATTTCCTCAGGGCGGTAACCAAGGAAATACGGAATCAGCCATAGAAACCCCCCATCATAGAAACCCCCCATTATAGAAACCCCCACATCTCACTCAGTGGCTTTTACTCACTTGAAGCTTTAGATTGTAACTCTCTCCCTCTGGAAGGGTCACACAAAAACCAAAGCCACTCTTGACACCTTGTTTCTCTCAAGACCTCTCTGCACATTGCAGCTGCACTCAGCTTGCAGCAGAGGTCCGTGCACTCCCACAGGCACCACTCTTGGGGAACTGGTGGTCAGTCTTAACCAGCTCCACACCCCACATCCCAGGAATGCTGTGCCTGACCAAGAATACCTACCCAGTTTGACAGATCCATCCATTCCAAGAAGAATGTTTTCACTTTTTATGTCTCTATGAATCACAAAGTTGGAATGAAGGCAATTTAGCGCTTGCAGGCACTAATAGATAAAAACAAACAGGAGGGTAAAAATTAATGACCCAATTTCACCCAAGAAAGGAAATAGCTCCAAAGGACTTCAGTTCTAGCTGAAAGGTGAGTAGTGGCAGAACACGGTATTGTCAAGAGGAAGAATCTGCTGCTTCATCAGTAGTAGAGTAGTATCTTTCTAGGTGAAGACATATTACCTCTTGAAAGAGAAATTACAATTGTTACAGACTGTCCCCTGCAAACACAGACAGAATGACTGCTGCTGCAGGGCATGGGCTCTGTCCATGCAGGTGGCAAACAACTTTTTGCTGTTAGTTTAAACTTCTGCTACCAGCATGTTTGCTTTTACAGGCAAGGAATGCAATACAGGCAGGCTCCAGGCAAATGGTCAAAGAGGAGAAGTTGAGAAAAGTAAATAAAATTTTAAAAAAGAGAGTACCACAACAATTGTGCTGGCAGGCTCTTCCCCTAAGACACTCCTGCTTCTCCATATCATCAAAGCAACACAGAAACAAAGCTCTGAACATGAAATCACTCCTGTTCTTACCACCTGTCTAGAAGTACCAGCCTGCCCAAACAATCAGAAGCACCAGTGGCATCCCTTACCTCTCGGGAGATGGTTGCCATCTCTCCTTCAGCTATCTGGACTTCTTTAATGACACTGCTTAAAGATCCTCCATCCATGTATTCCATAATTATCCAAAGTTTATCCCCAGTAAGGTAGCTGAAAGAAGGAAACAATTGCATGGAGGTGAATGTGCATAGCTAAATTACCTTACAAAAAACACTATAGTTTATTCCTGTGTCCAGGGCACTTGTAAATGAACACAGAATAAAATGAAGAGGCATTCCTCCTAGGTTATACACTATGTGGAATCTGTGCAGTCTAAATGAGAAAGGCCCATCCGTGAAAACTGAGATGTCTTAGATGTCAGGCAAGGGAAAAATGCAGGGAAATAATTTCTATGAGAGTTATCAGCACTTATCATAAACCACAGAAAATATGTTCAACTTTAAAAAAAGAAAAACCCGAACCAACCCCAAAACAACGAAACCATGTGGAGGTAGTGAACTTAGAGGCTGTTGTTTTAGTCAGATAGGGCTGACCCAGGTTTTTCAAAACAGGCTTCCAACGATGCATGCCAGAAAAGATTAATGCAAACAAAATGCACTCTCCTGCCATATATTGTATACAATTAGATAAATAAAAGTAAAAAGCTCAATTCTCCAGCAGTGACCAAAGGGGTTTTTTTAACCTTTGTCTTGCAGTACATAAATGAACATTCATGTGATAATACCAGAGCTACTTACCTGTCTAAATAGTTAACAATGTTGGGGTGCTTATTGTTCCTTAAAACTAGGAGTTCATTGACAATTAGTTCCTTTTGGGACTGTTTTCCAAGACTCGCTTGCTTTACGGCCACCTAAAATGACATTGAAAACCATTAACCTGAGAAGTCTGTCGCATGAGATCAGAATGAACATGGAGCGAGTGTTTCTGGAGTAATGGAGCCCACTTATGCCTTGTGATTCCCATCAGAGCTTAGTCATTGACATTTCAACAGCCCATGTCTCTGCTAGCTCAGGTGCTGGTTAGGACACACGGCCATAGACACTTTGCCTTGTCATCTTGGTAAAAATGGTCTCTTACGCCATAAACTCCAAAGCTCTAACAACACTCGCTGCACCTAAATTCTTTTCCAATGGCCTTAGTTTATCACCACTATTACCATTCACACACGGTTTGCAAGCACAAAGCAGTTTTGTTCCTGTGAAAATATCACAAAATATCTGAGAATCCTCTAGGAATTCTACAGAGTTTGATAATTTTTTCAGAAGCAACTGTTCCTCTTCTTGATGGCATAACAAAGTAAACACACACAGACATTACAGATAAAATGCCATTTTAGAAGGATCATTAAGGTTATCGCCCAAAACCACAATCCTACCACTTCCTAACTTGCTGAATTTTGAATTTGCAACACTTAAGAACATTCTTGAACAGTTTAGACTTGCAGATGTTTCCTAGGTTTAAAAAGAAATAATCCACTTGTCCTGGGGTGATGTTATGAGGCTCCTTTATTCTATAACCATCTGCTTAGTGCCCCCAGTGCCTGTATGTTTAAGGTGGGCCCGGGCGCGGGGCTGGAGCCGCGAGGCCCCAGGTGCAGGGCAGTTCAACGGCTCCGCCCAACGCCCCGGGCAACGGCCGGGAGCCGGGCCTGTTAGAAATGGTTTTGTTTGTTTTCCCCTTTTTATTCCCCTGACCTCCCTGCTTTCCTTCCCTTATCTCCTGCCCGGGGGGCCTGTGGGGTGGCCCCGGTGGGCTTGCGGGGTGGCCCCGCCGGTCCGAACCCCGAGGAAGACCAGGCCGGCGAGCGAAGGGACACAGAGATCCACCGGCATCGCCTGCTGTGAGGAGGAGAATCGGCGCGTGGAAGAAGTTACAAGGTTTCCATCTGCCCTTCTCCAGCAGCCTGCTGTGTGGACTCCCCTTCCCGGAGACTGGGGGTGGGGGGTGACCACTGACCGGCTCCTTCCGGGCATCCTTTCCTTTTTCTCCCTTTTTGTTCTCCCAGTTGTGTTTTGTGTTAATAAATAGTTCAGGTTTTTTTCCTTCCACTTTCATTGCTTTTGTTAATTTTTTCCCCTTTTGCAGGGGAAAGGGGGAGGCCCCTTTCCCTTGGGAGGAGATGCTCACTCCAGAGCGTCTCCTCCTAAAAATTTTGTCTCTAAAACCGGGACACCACTCCATGACATTTTATGGATATGCCCTGAGTCCCTTGTAGACTTCTATCTGAGCACAGTTACAATGTGTAGTACTCCAAGGGGATTAGAAGCTTCCAGGAAGAATCAGATATATTTGCTGTCAGCCAGAAATGAGATTTCAGAAAGCTTGAGCTGTAGCCCCAAAGAGCTGGGCAGGCTAATGCTAGTCTGTGCTTTGTAGAAACAGTCTTTACAAGAAAGACCTCCTGGAGACCCAAAGCTCCAGCCACAGCTCATCCCAGAGGGGAAAGCACTCAAGAGCTGCAAAATCTGGGATTATTGACACTTACCGCTGCTCCTGTGGCAGTATCGGTTGCCGTATAGACTGTCCCGAAACCTCTAGAAACAAAACAGCAGCAAAGAAAGGAGAAGCCATTTAGTTCCTACAAGAGAAAGCCAGCCCAGACAGGTGTCTGCTGCCTGGAGTGTTTATGAAACACCTGGCATCACCTACTCTTCAGCCAAGAGCACAGCAGCCCACCAGCCCCCTGCCAGGCAGGGTGTCCAAAAGAAAACTTAGGTGCAACATGAAGGGCTGGTACAAATCTCAGATATACACACTGGATTTATTTTAGTTCAAAACCTAAGCGGGGGCAGGGGTGGGGCATGGAGCATGTCAACAGAAACTGGAAAGTAACATCTTTCACTCTTTTTCCATGTTGCTGTGCTGAGTCCTCAGAACTCTTATTGCTCTGTTCTCAGATCTCTTATTTGAACCTATCTAGGGCCCTATTACTTTGAGAAAAATGATTTCTCATAAGAAAATAGGTAAAGAGGTGCCAGGCACTGGAAGGACAGGAGATCTTCCAGATCCTGCTCCTTGCTGAAGGCAAGACACTGACTGTATGAAGTTCTTTGATGATACCTTCTGATCACAGTTATAAATTCTGATCAGTACTGAGAGACAGAAGGATCCAAACCCAGTGTCTGAACATGTTTGGAGCTTGCCTGACTTCACACTTGATCTTACACCAGCAAAATACCTGGTCTGTGGTTCTGGAGAAGGAGCTATGGTTGGACTTACCCTTTGGCAATCTTTTCCAATCCGATGTATTTTGCTACAGGGTCTCCCACACTCACAATGGTCCCTGAAAAGAACAAAACGAAAGATGACTTCAAAATGGAAATACCACTGTCCAGCAGATCAGAAATGCAGCCCCACTTTTTGGGGATGTGAGCTGTAGTCACTTTGGTAACAACAACAGCAACAAGACAGGCAGGTCCTTAGCACAGACGGCCTGCACAATGACTGGTTTTCTACAGTCCTTTGAAGAGTTACGTTGACAGAAAACCAGGAAAGGGAGAAACGTTCAGAGGAGAAAGATAGACAAAAGGAGACAGATAGGGGGAAAGAACAGGTACCAAGGCAAGTGTTCATTGTCTATGAACATCAGCACTGCTATATCAGACAAAAACTGCAGAAGACCTACTTAGTTTCTCTAGACTCTCCTCCTCTATCCTCTTTTGCTCCTGGTAGGTGTCGCTAGAGAAACTGCTGGTGCTGGAGCTCTCAAGTGTGGGAATGCCTATTTCAGAGGATACCGGTGAAGTGTCAGCTACTATTCCAGAGGATTCGTAGATCTGTGATAAGAAATCAGTTTGTGTCAGAAAGGTGGCTGGCAGAGATACTTCTCATCACTATTTCAAGCTTTAGGAAGTGGCCATTAGGAACCATGTTCCAGCCCTACAAAGGCCAACCTTTTCTTGACATATGGCAGGGCTATGCAGGATTCTTCTCACCAAGCTTTGGTCATGTAAAAATTATGGGCGTAGTCTAAGCTGTTCATTTAGCTACTTAGATAGTCCAGGGAGAGGGGCAGGAACTTCCACAGGACAGTTTCTCCTAGGTATCCTGCAAGGCTGTGAACTGCACCTTTGGACCACTGGCTCAGCTGGTGACAGGGAGCCTGCACCAATACAAAGTAGCTCACTTTTACACTGGTAGCATTTGAAGACACAACACTACCTCTTATCCAATGCTAAGATAAAGTCATGCCCCTATCAGAACGCCAGGAAAATTATGACTAAACTTGTAAGTTCAGAGCTGATTTTCCAGGTGACAGTGGCTGGCAGTAGGGGAAGCACTTTGCCACGGTAGGGCTCCAGCCTTCCAAATTTTCAGCCATGAATGACCAGGGCTGCCTGATCAGAAACAGGAAGTTCTGAATTACACCAAAGACAATGCTGACAAAAGCTGGCCCTTACTGATTCTGGAAGTTCAGGTTCTGGTCCAAGAACAGGTGGAGCTTGGTTGTCTTCCTCCTCATCATGTCCTTTAGAAGCAGAGGGAGCCCAAGCAGCTTCTGATTCTGGTGTTGTGGTCTGTGAACAGAGAGCAGTGTGAGTGACAGGGAGTTACAAATGATTTACAATCTTATTTATATGCATCAATCTATCCAGCTGTACTAAGGAGAAATCATAAACTTGGATAGAAATGGGATTCTAAGTTGTTAAAACTAAATTAGAGTGGGCTAATTAGATAGCACTGCCTCTTGTTGTGAACCACTGCATGTTGTTTAACCACCATGGCTAAGAACAAACAGCAAGCAGCTTTCTGTCTGCAAAACCAGATTTTCATCTGCTTAAAAGCTCTTCAGGAGAAAATTACAAAACAGCCAGGGACCCCTTTTTTGCTGATGCAGAGACACTGAAATGGACTTTCTTTCAGGCTACGAGGCTGGCATCTATCACAGCAGGCAAAGTTCGTGGCTTGCACCACAATCCTGAAATGCTTGGAACGCCAGAGGTTACTTTGCTACTCACCGAAGCATGGGCTTTTCTGTATCCATGTGTGACTTCACCTGTAATGGGCAGGGGAAAATAAAACAGATGTTGTCAGAAAACTGCCTGTTGTGGGGAATCCCACAGAATGAGTCAACCCAAAAGCATTTTTCTTCCAGGGTGTCCCTCCAGTAGCAACGATTCTTTTACACAACAAGCAAGAAAACAGCACAATATACTAGGCTATTCTTTCTTACAGTCATTGTAAAGTCAGACCATCGAATCTTTTAATCACAGAATTCAGAAAATAAGTTGCTTTCCCTCAGTTCTTGAGATAACTGCAGAGTCTTTAGACAGACTTCTCAGAAGCTCTGTCAATCTGCATTTTGGAAGTCATCTTTGTTGAACCAGCAAACTGAGGAAATTACAGACCCCACTACCACAGGCCAACACATGCAGGGAAAAGAACCCCTGCAGGTTCAATTACAAAAGCTACCCACACCCCACGGAAGAGCTACAGACATCCTTTTTTTGGCTGAAGCTGTTGACATGAGCTTTACCAAAGTCTTGGTATCTTAAAGGCATTTTCTTTCAAAATCAACTCAGTTACTAAGGGATAGCATAAAAAACACATTGATACAAAAAACGGATCGGATGCACCTAGAAAAAGACCTCTACTTACTGATTAGGGGAGTCACCAACCAGATTTTGTCTGGATAAGTATAGAAAGAACAGGCCAATGGAAAAAACCGGCGAACTGCAGCAGCGATTTGCTTGAACATTTTAGCAATCCTGCGCAGCAATTTCGCAGACCATGCACTGAAAAGGGGAAAAAAAGGCACCCGCAGTGCCAAGGGGCAGCTTGTCAGCTGAGAACCCTTGGATCAGGAGTACCCAATCGCAACGAGAACGTCAGAGAGGTGCTCTGGACAGCCAGGCTCTCCATGCACTACTGCAACCTTCCGTTGGCAGCAACGTTGGTGGCAAGTTGCTGCTGATGTCACAGTAGCACCATTCCATACTGGTTTGCAACTGTATGCACGGCAACAGAATCTTCTGGAAAGCTAATGAAAAAAACATCCTCACAGTCCATAAGCTAGAATGTTTTCAGGTTACTTCTTGCCTACTTCAATGTTGAACTTTGCTCTGACTGAGTATGGAGCCTGACCTCCCTTTTTTGCAGCAAGATGTACCCCCTGACATAAAGCCCCCACATTTCTGATTGCTAACAGGTTGTTTGGAACCGTAACATTTGAGAACATCCAGGATAGCCAGATTCTGCTCCAGTTTTATTCTGTTGGAGCTCTGTAGCAGCCTGGCCCACTGCCCGTGGAATGCTCTGTAGATATAAAGCCCAAAGAAAGCAGGTTTAGAATAGTCAAAATCTGCAGCCTCACAGATCTTTACCAAGATCCCATGTTACCTTGTAAGATGACTTGCAAACATTTTGGTCAGCTGCTTCATGCCCAGAATGGCTGAGGAGCCATGGGTGTTTCCATGCCAAGCAATGGCCCTGAAGGAAGCAGGAACAGCAGGTAAAGGGAAACGGAATTCTCCCTTTGGTGATTACTACTTAAAAGGCATTGGAGTTCAAATAGGATTCTTTCAAACCTGCCTGTGGTATACAGGGATAACAGCTATGGAGTCACTTGCCCTTTCCTGAAAATTCAGCGGAGTAAAAGAGCAGGGTCCAGAATCCTGGTGCTGTTGAGGCCCTTTGAGTGGATGTTCCACAGCGGATGTTCTTGATTAATTGCACTATTGGGAATTACTGTGCTCTTTGGAATTTTGTACTATTTTGAAGGCTGCTGTGATTTCAAGTCATGTGTCTTACTCCACAGCTGTGAAATGTGAGTGGAAAATGTCTGTTTGAATTGGAAGTGAGCTCAGTTTTGTAAAACCAAGGATCAGGAATTAGTGCCCTAGGGATTCCTGATCTGGGCTCTCCCTGAATTGTGCTGTGCTCAAAGAAAGTCAGCATAGTAGCTCTTACTAGAATCATTATTTTATGTAGTGAAGAACCACTTCCAAATTGCCTTAAGAATCATTTGCAAAGGACTTTGAGGACTTCAGGCAGCCTATGCTCAGTGATACCTCTCACCCCCTATTTTATGTGATACCTCTCATCCCCTATTTTATGTAACGGTAAATGCTGTCTAATAACTTTGTATCTTTTTTATATTGTGGTGCCTCAAACTGCCCCCAGCACTCGAGGTGAGGCTGCCCCAGTGCAGAGCAGAGCGGGACAATCCCCTCCCTTGCCCGGCTGGTGATGCTGTGCCTGATGCCCCCCAGGACACAGCTGCCCCTCCTGGCTGCCAGGGCACTGCTGATCCACATTCAACTTGCCATTGACCAGGACCCCCAGGTCCCTTTCCACAGGGCTTCTCTCCAGCCTCTCATTCCCCAATTTGTCCATACATCCAGGGTTGTCCCACGCCAGAAGCAGAATCTGGCACTTGTCTTTGTTAAACTTCATACATTTCCTTTTGAAATGTTTTCTTCATTGTTTTGTTTTGCTGGGGGGAGAGTTTTGTTGTCTTTTTTATTTGTTTATTTTTCACAGGAAAGACGACCTGGTCTTCCAGGTTTCTCAGCCTTTCAAGACTGACATGTGAAATAATAACAACTATTAGCTACAACACTTCGGTCTTGACTATATTTCAGTTTTGCCATTTACATTCTGCTTTCCCAAACAATCCCTACAGATTCACTCAGGACTGCCAGGCAGCCCCAACAAAGATTATTGGACAGTTCCTGTGACTGCAGTTCAGTTCCATGTAGAGCAATCCCTGCATGTCATTTGTAAACCATCTGGGGATCCTTTGAGTTGAAAAGCAGGGTGTGAATTGAAAATATTTATTATTGCTGTAAACAGACCGGGGTATCCTTGGTATCCATGTCAACACCTAGACCAGCAGTTATTTTAATATTGTCCCTTTACTTTTCAATGTGTGGAAGACTTTGCATGTTTTCAGGAAGTCTGGTTTTATCAAAGACTGTATCAAATTACACCAAATACCCATCCAGTCTGCCAATCTGCAACATATATGCTAGAGGAAATTGTGAAAAAATAGGCACCTGTAACAAACAGACATGCTGTAGTTGCCTCAGTTCCTAACACAATTAAATTTTACAGGAGCAGCAACGAATTTAGACTTCAGGCACCTGTGTGCTTTTGTAAAACCTGTCACTGAACAAAACTAGGATGTTGAATTCTTATATTTTCAGAACTGTTTCAGGTGCTCTAAATCAGCTGACAACCTGACTTGGAATATTAAAAACAAAAAAGCAGCCCGCCCTACTGGGTTAGACCAAAAGTTCATTGAACTCTGTGTTCTATATCCAGCTCTGTATTATAGCTCCATCACCCCTCAAAACCAGATGCTAGTAAAATGCTAAAGAGGCTAAAAATGATCAATAAGGTGGTGGGCTGTGGTGGTACTAGAGGTCCAGTTAGTCGGGGTATTAAATAGGCTGGTGTTTGCATATACTGTGATACCAGATTTTGATTTGAGAGCTGTCATTAAGACTCCAAATCGTGCTGCCTCCAAACCACTAGACAGAGAGGTAAGTGGAGACTCAGCTTGATTATCAACCTAATTATCAACAAAACAATGTCATCAATGATCAAAAGAGACCAAACCCTCAGAGAGGGAAACTGGAAATCATAGCCATTTCTTTTGAGGTTCAGATGAATGTGAGACTTGTTCAGCTTGACTTTAGTCAGAACAATTTCCTGTCAATGGAGCAAACTAAAATGAGCAAGAGAAGCAAATAAAAAAGCCCCAACAAAACCCAAAGAAAGAACCTGTGGGGTCAGAAACAGTCATGTAAATATTTCAGAGTAACAACAACAAAAAAGGGTCTAAATTCCTCACAGAAATGCAGAGGGTTAGAAGATGGGCACCTGGTAGTATCAAGGGTTGACCCACTCCCAGAGACAGTGGGCAGTACCTCATACCTGCATTGGGCTGGTGAGCACATTAATGCTCAACCCAGCAGCAGGTTACTCCCAGCCATCCACCCTGTGGCTTAGCCAGCAGGGAGGATCACTGTCTTAAACACGGCCATAAACTGTGTATGCTCCTGCTTCCCAGTGACTACACATGGTTAAGGATACACATTAAAAATCCCTGCATGTGCTGAGGTTTTTAAACACAAAGCATTCCTGTTCTCACATCTTTTCCACCTTGCAAAGCACACAGAGAGCTCATTTCTGTTTATCTACAAAACCCAGCTAACAGCCTCATTAAGTTCCTTGCTGATTCCAAGTAAACTTTCTGCTGCAAAGACTCCATGTGACAGGTTAGAACCGGGGCACAAAAGGCTTGACTTCTACTGTAAAAAAGCACTATTCTCAAACAAGAACAGTATACTTCTTTTTCTTTTTTTTTT
>VWZT01014177.1:0-60268 GCA_013397055.1 Pachycephala philippinensis | reverse complement strand
CGGGCCGGCGGCGCATGCTGGGTCCCCCCGCGGGAGGCGGCGGCGCGGCCCCGGCGCTGGGCGCTGCGGGGAGCCCGGGTTGGCGGGGCGCCGCTGGGGCCGGGATGCTCCTCGCAGGCCTCTGTGCAGGGCGATGAGCCCGCCCCGTGAAGGCGCTGAGGTCTGTGCGAGCCGCTTGTCCCGGCGCTGCTCGTCTGTCCTGCGCCGTGGGGCGACTCTGCCTCGCCTCTCGCAAGCGCGAAGTTAACAGCTAGCTAACAATTAGCCATGTTGGCCATCCCCGGCTTTTAAATCGCCAGGAAATTTGCGATTTCGTTATTCCGACTCATATCGGACAGATTGCGATTTCATTATCAGGAGGGGGACTCTTCATCAGGGACGGTGGTGATAAGACGAGGAGTAATGGGTTGTATTGGGGGAGGGGCGGCTGTAAGTTACCTTATATCAGAAGATATTTTTCTCCAAATTTGGCCCAAACTGCCACATGGGTGCAAATTGAAAGAGGAGAAATTTAGGTTCGATATGAGGGAGAAATTCTTTACTGTGAGGATGGTGAGACAGTGGAACAGGTTGCCCAGAGAGGTTGTGCATACCCCAGTCCTGGCAGTGTTCAAGACCTTAAGCAGTGGTCTAGTGGGAGGTGTCCCTGCCCATGGCTGGGGAGTTGGGACTATGAGATCTTTAAGGTCCCGTCCACCCCTTAGCATTCTATGATTCTGTGACTGAGCACTCTTTTCCTTACTCCTTTGTTCAGGGAATCTGTGCATTCTTCGTGTTTCAAACTGATTTTTAATTTTTTTTTTTTCACAGAAGGAAGGCCCAGTGTTACCATCTTCTTGGTGTTTCTTCCCACTGTCTTTGAATTTCACTGACGTGTGTCTCCTCCTTTCCAAAATTAGCTGAAACAAAGCTGCTCAAGCTTATTGAGTATAGTGCCTGTATGTAGGAGGCAGACATTTGAAGGTGTTTATTTTTCTGGTTTTAAGTTTCTTTCATGTGGATTTTGGTAAATTATGCATCTTTCATATTTGCTACATGAACACTGCTGTATTTTAAGTATTAGAGGGCTTTTAGAGATTGGATTATGGATGACCTTCTGAACTCATGTCCTGCAAATTCTTGCTCGCTGAACAGGCACTAAAACTTGCAGAAGTGCTTTTAAATCAGTTACGCTATTTGTGTAACTACCTGTATGATCTGTAGGATAAGGATGAAGATATTTGTTTTAAAGGATATGGCATCTCCAGTAAGGAGATGGGGATACAGAATCTTCCTGTGGAGCTCTTCTCTTTTTTTCTGTTGTAAACTGAAATACAATTACTATGCCTCTTTCTCTGCTTTTAGCTAGAACACGATTATGGTTTCTTTGTAACATGTGGCAAAGCCTAGTACTGATTTCCTCTGCTGCCTTCAAAGGATGAAGTAACACCTGTCATGTTAACAGTGTTACCTGTGGCTGGCAGCAGTGGCTCAGCATCTTGTGGGCCAGGCTCTCATCAGTGTTTCCCATGCTTGCTGTTCTTCCCATTATAGGAGTTCTGGGGATCAAAGGTACACAGTGATGGAAGTATCTCCTGCTGTGTGGAAGCTGAACACTAATCCGTTGCCCAACTTGAATCATTTTACAGGTTCTATTGTGTATCTTGAATTTGTGTATAGATCATGAATTAGGCTTTACAAAGCCTTTGCCTTAAAAGTGCACGTAGTTGGGGATTTCCATTTTTGCCCTTGGAATGCAGACCTGTGTGAAGTGGAATAAATTTCCTTTGCAACAAGGAAGTAATCTTATGCACATTGATTGTTAGGGAGATGAAAAGTTCCGATCAAACCCGGCTTGTTGCACTGCATGATTTGGGAAGTGAGGTTTGACCAGGGCAGGGAGGCAAATATGCTCAATGTGAGGTTAGCCTAGATCATGATCACTACATCCTTAGCATCCTGATGATGGGAAAGGAGGAATCACATCCAGGATCTACTACAGAAAAGATTGAGGGGGGCTGATATTATTGAAAGTCTTTTGAATGCCCTAGCAACAGATGATGAGTCCTGAGTTCTCGGTTTCTGAAAACTGAGCATATCCGGTTAGGGAACAGTGTGCTCCTCAAAAGGAAATTTTCAGGCAGAATCCCCAAGTCACTGATGTCTGGATGCAGCTATTTTGTACAGGATCTACTTTGTTTAAGAAAATGTTACTAGGCCATGTTTCTGATAAACGCTGAGTATTCAGTGAAGTTACTGTAAGAATTGATTTCAGAGTAGCTGTTATCCTGAAGAAGACCTGCCACCCAGCATCGTGTACTTCAAGTCTTAAAATACATACCTTCTTGATCATGTTTTTTGACTTGTGTAGTAATGTGTTGAAATTTGTGGATTTTTTTTTTTTTTTTAGTAAAAGGCTGTTATCCATATTTTACCAGAGGCCAGGTTTTAGCCACAGCTGTTGGTTTGTCCACCAGCTTTGCAAGTCACTTTAAGAAACAAAGACACTTCAGTCTGGGGGCAGCTGTTTTATTTACATGAGCTGACTTATGCAAGTATTTATTAGCTACTTCTGGCACTTCAGGTGTCAATGTCAGACTCATTCTGTTCTCTTTAAATTGTAAATCTTTAATGCAGAGGGAAGTTTCTTGCTCTTAATGAAAAAGAAGTCCTGCTTGCTTCTCCCGTACTTGGTTGGGTCCCTGAAACAGGTCTTTCAGTCCCAATAGTAAAGGGGTGTCAGAGGTAGCTGTGATAGCCCTAGGTGTTGGTGAAGCTGGAAGCTTCAGAAGGTAAGTCTGCACTCTGAAGGACCGATATACAGGTGTGGTTAACTTTTTTTATTAATTCACGCCCTCCTTAAGCTACTTGGGGAAAGGTGGAGTCCTGCTGTTACAGCGCTATTGTCCTGCCTTCAGCTCCAGGGAGGAGGAAGTGGGTGTGTATAATGCCCGGGACAATGTGTCACTGTCAGGGAAGTTTGGCCTTGGCAGGCTGTACAGCCACTCGCAGGGAAAGATACAACATTATTTCGGTGAGGGATGGTGGATCTAACGGTTCCGTTTTCCACCCCTGCAGGATGTTTTTGCAGGTGATACCTTGTTCTTGGTTTTCTAAAAAAACAGGTGCCACTGTAGCTGCAGTGGTCTTTGTCTCTCTCAGGGGTGGGTAGTGAGCAGAGTGAGCGGGGACAAGGGTCGCAACCTGGTGGATAGTTTGAGGTGCATGAGCAGAACTGGCCGGCTAGTTTTGCTCACATTCCTTTGTGTCAGGAAAAATCATATCTGAAGCAATTTGCCAGGAATGCAACGGCTGGGAATTCAGGCAGAGGCCAACCAGGTACACCCTGTGGTGAAATGCAGCCCTCAGAACTGCTGGGCACCCATGTAAGGCAGAAGTTTTGCCTGCTGAAGCCCCCTGAAATCCAGCTGTTTCACCAGGGCAGAGACACCACATTCCTGCAGGTATGTGATGGTGTAGATTCACTCAAGGGTGGGCAAGTGCTGCAACACAGGAGGCATTGTCTGCTTGCAAATAGTGCTTTTAGCTGCTTCAAAGATCAGGTGAAACACTCGTACTTGTTAAAGAAACTTAATCCAGTTGACTACTGTTGTGTGATAAATGATCCCCTGTGATCTCTTCCCTCATCAGAAGCATTAATATTTTTGTGGTACATAGAGTTGACCTCTAATTAAAATCAACATATTTTCTTCAAGAGCCCATACTGTTTCCTGAGAGCATATAGGCTTGTTTTTGTATACTTTTTTTCTAAAATAAAAATAGCTATTGCAATTTAATGGCATAATTTTATCCATGGTGAGATTGCTCAGCTGTTGGTCTGAGAAAAGGGGGATTTGTTTTGTTCACTTTTTCATACCTGTATAGCACATGTTTATCATTCTTAACTTTCAAGTTCCTGATGAAATCAGAGTATTTTCAGACTACTGCTGCAGTAACTCCTCTCAGCTTAGTCAAAAGCCAGTTAAATAGAAAATAATTTTGAACAAGAAACCTTAACTAATTTTTCCTTCTTAATTTTTTTTTTTTCATCCTACTCCTGGGACTCCCACTGGTCAAAAGCGACTTATCTTCATAGTTTTACAGTTTTCATTTGGGATGAGATATTTTCATTGCTTGTTCTGTAACTGAAATTCCTTTAAAGTCCTTCAGGAAGGTCTGGTTTCCTTGAAAGATAGCAGTTGTTTTTTGTTTTTTTTTAAGTTTAAAAGAACATGTGAAAGGTCAGATATTAAAGAAACCATCTCAAATTCCAAGCCAACAAAGAATGAACCAGTAAAAATGTCCTGGCTTCAGCTTTCACATGCTAATTTTGCTTCGGTAATTTAACAAATCTGCTTTCTCCTTGAAAGGTCTGTTCTGGACCAGTGGTCTTAAATCAAAGGCTTCCCCAAAAGTTTTTTGAAAGAAGAAGCTTTCACTCCTTTTTTTTTTTTTTTTTTTTTTAAAAAAAAGAGTACCTGGCATTTGCCAGGTGCATAGGAGTGGGTTTTCATGGGACTCCTGCAGCCACTTACTGATTTTACATTCACTGCAGCCTGGTGCTGATCCAGAGCAGAGTGATCAATGCTCCTGTGAGTGGAAAGACTCCTCAATGAATAGCAGACCTGAAACATTGCTGTAACTGAAAGCACGAGTGGCAGAGCTGGATGGAGCTGTCAGGAAAGAAGCACAGTTTTGAAGTGCTGCTGCTAAACCACATTGATAGTAGCAAAATTGTAACATTTGTGTTTATCACAAGTGTGTCTGTTAGAGCTTCAGACAGGCAGCACAAAGCTATTGTGGTCTTACAGGTTTTGTGTGTAGGGGTACAAGGGAAGCACTGGGGACAGATAACACCTGCTTTTTTGGTATAAGACACTAATTTTCCCAACCTCAAGTTGGCTACGCTTAAAACAGAAGCTGTTCTGCTTCATGATGAAGGGGTTCTGTTTGAAGTCAGGTATCACCTGTGTGCCCTTCTTGCCCAGCAAAACATGTCTCACTGCCCACATTTCAACAAGATGTCCAACAAACCTTGGTGGCAATTGTTGCATATATCTGTGAGTTTTAATTCTTCTTGTGTCCATTTTGTTAGTTCACCCTGAAATGTGAAATACCTGTTGATACTGTACTGAAATATTGTTAGCTGGTGTAGTGTGGACAAAATTGAAATGGTCAAACATCTGAGTCCAAGCTCTTAGCAAACTGAGATAGCTGTCACTGTATGTGGAGCAGAAACTAACTTGTGTGGGTACTTTTCTTAACCACAGGAGGTATCTGATCCATCTTTAATCTCGTACTGCCACTTTAATGTTAAACTTGACACAATCTGATCTGTATCCTATTCTTACTTTTCCAGAATCTGTTACAGAAGAAGTTGACGATGATGGTGACGATGAAGAAGATGACGAAGATGACGACGATTCTGCAGTTAAAGAAGAAAATGGTGTATTAGTGTTGAATGATGCAAACTTTGACACCTTTACTGCAGACAAGGACACTGTGCTGCTGGAGTTCTACGCACCGTGGTGGGTTCACAGCAGCACCTCCTTGGGTGCAGTATCAGAGGGCTTCTCTGCCAGGACACACTCCTAAAAAGTGAACTTGGTTGCCATTTTAAAGATGACATAGCAGTAACTTGCCTGCAGGAGATGCCCTGGACTCTGCTATAGTCCAAGGAAAGAGACAGTTCTGGTGGTGTGGAGGAACCTTTTTTCCCGCCCCTGTACCATGCAATAACCAACAGCCTGCTCCTATTCCACAGATGTGGGTCATACTGAGGGATCCCATGCCAAGGGAAGCACAAGCCAGATTCTATCGCTGTTTTATGCTTGTCAGGGAACAGAAATGGTCCCAGTGAGGCCCAGAAAAGTCATGCAGTGTGGTCTTGCATCCTGCTATTATCCTGTGCCAGTGCTGGACCACTGAGAACTTGTGCACTTGCTCATTTAGATGGAGTAATGAAGGCTTCCCTAGTAGGGGAATTGCTAGAAGGTTTTCCTTTCCAAATTCACATTTCTCTCCTTGCCAGAAGGGTGTGGTGTGATTAGGGACATAGCTTGTTTGTATTATCAATTTAAGCAGTGCCTCATACATCTACCTAATGATGGCAGTTCTGCTGGCATCCCAGGGTACACTAGTCTGCTCCAGGGAGCTACAATGGACTTACCTGCATATAACCAAAACAAAGGATTTAGGCCAGAATGTGTCTTCTCTTGCATTCTTATGACAAAAACATTAGGGGTGGTTACTGGGGGAAAACAAGAGTAGAAGATATTTTCAGTAGAGTTGCTGAGTTAGTGTTACAGTCAGAACCTCTTTTCCTTTGTGGCTCAGTGATACAAAAATGACTTAGTCATTGGTCCTTCTCCAGTCTTTGAATAGAGGGGGAATATGGTCTTGCTTGAGGTGGAGTTGCATTTTAACTTGTGCCGTTCTTGTCACAGAGAATCCCATCCCTGCTTGGCTGTAGGCACTAATTCTGCAGCTGTAGTTTGCCTGCATGAAAACTAAACAAGGAGTGTAATTTATCTGAGCAGAAGGATTTGTGTCATCATAGACTAAACACCTCTCCTATTTTTCTACTCCCCCTCCTGCCAGCTGAGAGGCTAAGGAGCACAGGCTATCTGCCACACACTTCTTTCTGTTTTCACACGTTTTCCTGGTTTCATCTTTAGCTTGTCAGGCTATGCTTGTCAGCATTTCTTACGCTGGTATCCTCTGTCATGCCTGTTTTTGCAGCAGGAGCGTCTGTTCTTCCCAGAGAGTTCTGGTGTGGCCAGAGAGGGCGCAGATGCTGTGTTAGGTGGGAGGTTTCATTAGGCCAACTTAACTACTGGTTCCTTTTCTCTTTAGTTCGATTTAGGGTGCTAGGGAGAGAGGATGAACCTCGATTAGGGAGAAGCTGAAGTTGAATTGAGACCATATTTGCGGGGGAAGGAAGGAAAGAGGAGCATAATACAAGGTTTACGATTTTGTTGTAAAAGCAGTTGTTAAATTTTTTTACAGTGGTTTTATAAAGCATATGGCTATACATTCCATGTTGAATATGTTTTGATATGAACAAACAATACATTAGCTACAGTTGCTCTCTGTCCCTCCATGAGCTGAACATGTAGCAAGACAAACATTGCGGTGTTGATGATGTGAACACCTGTCAGATGGAATCTTGGAAATGCAGAGCAGCAGAATACCTCTGTGTGTCTGTCGTGCATTTATGTACCTACTTGTGTCTTCCTCTGACAGGTGTGGGCACTGCAAGCAGTTTGCTCCCGAGTATGAAAAGATAGCCAAAACTCTGAAGGAAAATGACCCTCCTATTCCTGTAGCCAAAATAGATGCTACTGCAGCCACTTCACTGTCAAGTCGTTTTGATGTCAGTGGCTACCCAACCATCAAAATCTTGAAAAAAGGCCAAGCTGTTGACTATGACGGGTCTCGGACGGAAGATGGTAAGCACCAGTCCTTTGCAGTTCTCTGTAAGAAAGCAAAGTGGTATATGATCTTGCTCTTAATATGTGGCTGTTCTGAAGAACTCTGATCTCAAGTTAGTTTATCTTAAGCAGAGTAATATTGTGAACACTGAAATTTTGCCTGTTTTCTCAGCAGGCTGCGTGCTAGAGGACAATTTTGCAGTGGGTAGTGCTGTTACTGACAGAAGGTTTCTAGAAATATGACTTGACTAGAAGAGGAGGCAGTCTCATGTTTGCTGAAGGATCAGCCAATAAACATTTGATCTATATATTGACTGTATATAAACCCACTTGTATTTTGCTTAATTAATATGCTCAACTCCAGTCAGAGGGGGAAAAATTATCTTTTCTGTCTGTTTTGAGATGGAATTCAGTGCTGCAAAGTACAGATCTGTGCTCTGCATAAGACGCTTTATGGGGTGAAGAGAAGACCTCCTTGGCAATTCCAACAAGGAAATAAAGCATAAAGGAGCTTGATTAAGAAAGTGTTCTCATGTAAGCTTGATGTGTAAGCATTGGTCCAAGACCATGCCTGCCACTCTGATTTCAGATTCTTGATACCATCTCTTGCATTTGACATGCTCCTGGTATGATAAAACGCATGCTTGCTAATTGGGTTATTGAACTGTATTTCAGCAATTGTGGCCAAAGTCAAGGAGGTTGCTGACCCCAACTGGACCCCTCCACCCGAAGCTACTCTGGTATTGACCCAGGATAATTTTGATGAAGTTGTGAATGGTGCTGACATAATCCTGGTGGAGTTCTATGCTCCATGGTAAGCAAGAAGGCAGTCATCTTTATTTGTCTAGGACAGATGGCCTGAACACACTCGGTGAACCTGTATTCTGTTTTTATGCCTCTTTACACACCTTTGCCTCTTGCAGGTGTGTGTAGCTCTGGTGTACCTCAGTTACAATCTGCACCTAGGACCACGTTGCAAATCACTTGCAGACTAGACTGGATCTATGTCTCAGCAAGGGGGTGGTGTCCAAATCTTCACTGGAGGTTCACAATATCTGTTAATTGGAGAACACACTGAGATACTGAAAACCAAAGAGAACTGGTCCTTAGTTTAAAAATGGCCTCTAAAAATGAAGCTCACTACAGTAGTGTGAGGCCAGGCACAGCGGCCAGCTTCAGGTTGGAGAGACATGCTTTCCCAGGCTGAAGTGTGCTCTGTAGATTCAGTGATCCCATTTCTACTTTCTGCATTCTGGAAGACTTAACTCTTCCATTTCAGAGGTAGAAGGTACCTGGCAGGCTTAATGGCTTGTAAAAAGTGCCCTCTGCTCTCCCTGCCTAGGTGTGGACACTGCAAGAGGCTTGCTCCAGAATACGAGAAGGCTGCCCAGGAGCTCAGCAAGCGCATGCCTCCCATCCCCCTGGCTAAAGTCGACGCCACGGCTGAAACTGAGCTTGCAAAGAAGTTTGATGTTACTGGCTACCCAACTCTCAAAATCTTCCGCAAGGGCAAACCTTATGACTACAGTGGTCCACGGGAAAAATACGGTACTGCAGCTTATGCTTTTTCGTATTTTCTGGGGGCTTGGCCACAAATATTTTGCAGACCTGTTAATGTCATGGCAATTGGGAAACCTGAAAAATTGTGTTCTCATACCTACAGAGGCCAGCAGTTTAAATTTGTCTCTAGTCTTTATAACATCATATGGTGGTAGTATCAGCTCCTTTCAATATAAAGTAAGTTAAATTCACATGGTGAAGCAGTGGCAGTATGAGTAAATAGGCAGGTTTTAATTGTACTGGAATGCGCCTTGAGGGCTGGCAAAATATTCAATATTAAGTTTTAATAAGAGGGAGGACTTAAGAGTATTCAAGTAGCACTTTGGCTCATAGCAGGTTCAGGAGACAGTGAAGGGTCTGGAATTTCAGAACGGAGGGTTGCTTACAAGATCAACTAATATCCATGGATTGTGTGCTTGGTCACCTCTTCTGAAACCAACCTGAGTGGGAATATTCAGAACTGCAGCTTTAAAAACTTGGGCTGAGGTCTTGCTGATTTGGTCTTTAAGTTATTGTGGGATAGATGCACAGGAGGAGAGGTGTCCATGGGAAATGTGGTATTAAGCAGTGTTGTAGATGGAATGCCTGAACCTTTCAGTTCAATAAATGTTCTAAGCAACTTTTTGGGGACGGGTTTGTCTCACAGGTATTGTCGACTACATGATTGAACAGGCTGGTCCTCCATCCAAACAGATTCAGGCTACCAAGCAGGTACAAGAATTTCTGAAGGATGGGGATGATGTTATCATCATTGGTGTCTTTAGTGGAGAGAATGACAAAACCTATCAGCTCTATCAGGAAGCAGGTAAAGAATGTTTTAAAATATTAATGAAGTATATGTTTTGTTGGGATTCTGTCTAGGACTTTGGGCATGGAGAGATCCTTTATTTCTGCTCCTAGTTCAGTAGGGGAGGTTGGAGATGAATAAGAAGAAGTAGGAGGAAGGGTGGTTGTTGAGGGTTTGTGGTCTTCTGCTTGTACTCAAAAAATAAGCTTACACCAGATTTTGAGGCTGTAACCAAAATACTCCGCTTGTCAATTGTGTCCCTAAAAACATGTGGACTAAAGAGGAGAGAAAATTCCTCTCTGAGGAACAAACCACAATTTCTTGGCTTAAAGCCCAGATATGTTTGCCGTCTGTTACTCTTGTTTCATATCTGGCGGTCCAGAGTCGGTCTTCACCAAACTCATTTGGGGTGAGAGGCCTGGAGAAAGAACCATCATCCACTTCTGGGTCAGTTTAGCTAGACCATTCCTGGCAACCTGTCTGTGTCTGATCCTGGGGCTGCTGTCGTACTTGGATTAGGAGCTGATTTGTTTGCCTCAGCATGGCAAGATACAGAACTGTTTCCCAGGCTGCCCCAAAGCAAACAGTTTATCTAGCTGACTTATTTGGGGGGAAGCCAAGAGGTAGGAGATTGATAAAAGAATAACTGTTTCGCTGTATATGTTTTGGAAGCTGTTCAAGGTGTTTGACTGTGTAGAATAACTCGGCAAGTGGATGGATTGTTGAACAGCATTCAAATAGTGCTACTAGAATTGTATGTGTATTCACATGCTTCTCACCCCTGGATGAGAGCTGTTGTCCAAGACTGGGTTGTTCTGTGTCACTTTGAGAACAGGAAGAGAGTTTCCTTGCAGCTATGGTCTCAAGATCTCAGTTGCAGGCTGTCAGTTCATTTCTAATGAATTCTCCTTCACCCTAACCTTAATTTTTCAGCTAACGGTTTGAGAGAAGATTATAAGTTCCATCACACCTTCAGCAACGAGATTGCAAAACTATTGAAAGTATCTCCAGGAAAACTGGTTGTCATGCAGCCGGAAAAATTTCAGTCAAAGCATGAGCCCAAGATGCACGTTCTGAATCTTAAAGTGAGTAGCTGGTCCAGAGCTAAAAAGTTTGTATGTGGGATTGAAGGTTCTCTTTCTCTGTACTTATGATCAGCTAGCATCTTCCTGTTGGAAGTACTCTCACTAGATATTTGAGACAACCTGTTTTTCCACTGAAACTGTATTGCTTTGTTCAAGAGAACTTTATGAAATTAGTCCAGATGTTACGTTTTCAAATAATAATTTGTCCTTACAATATTAAGTGCTTAAGGGTTTGAAGAATGTGGTGACAGCCTTGTTTTTCTAACATGCTCTTCCCTCTTTTGCATTCATGTGTGTACCAATATTGGTTTTTTAGTAATGTGTAACAGAAATGCTGCTTAAATCTGTTTGTTTGAACTTTTTTCACAATTTCCTTAAGCAGGACTCTACAGATGGATCTGAGATTAAAGAGCACGTGCTAAAACATGCTTTGCCTCTGGTTGGTCATCGCAAGCCTTCCAACGATGCCAAGAGATACTCCAAGCGTCCTCTAGTGGTTGTCTACTATTCTGTGGACTTCAGTTTTGACTACCGTGTTGGTAAGTTTGCTGCTATTACCCTTCCTCTGCTTTGAGAGGAGGCAGACACTAAATAACTAGAAATTACCAATCCTGTCCTGTTCTACTTTTTCAGCTACCCAGTACTGGAGAGGCAAAGTCCTGGAAGTGGCTAAAGACTTCCCTGAATACGTGTTTGCTGTTTCTGATGAGGAAGATTATTCTTCTGAAATAAAAGACTTGGGCCTGCTTGAGAGTGGGGAGGATGTCAACGCTGCCATTCTGGATGAAGGTGGCAAGAAGTATGCCATGGAGCCAGAAGAGTTTGACTCTGATGTACTCAGGCAGTTTGTGCTGGCATTCAAAAAAGGTACAGTTTCTAAAATAGGGTTCTCTAAGATGTTTTGTTTACCCTTCCAAGAGTTCTTTCCTGAGGCAATGGCTCCAGTACACTGAGTGTACAAGTCTAAAATGTTCCTGTGGCTTCAAAGTGTGAGCTGGTCATTCATATTTCAGACTACTGTAATAAATCACTGGTTAATACTTTGTGGATGGACAGCCATAAAAAGAGGACAAGGGTTTTAAGGAATTGCAAAACAAACTGTTGCCCATATTTCATGAGGTTATTGGGCCAAAAGGTCACCTGTTAACTAGCCTGTGTTTCATGCTGAGGCAAGTTTATTTGCTGGTGCAGTGGTTTTTGCCTGGCAGGAGGATGTACTTCTGCCCTTTATTAGGGGAGACTGTAAGGGCTGCTCTTACCACATTGTAACAATGTCGTGTGTTTTGCTTCCTTCTAGGAAAACTGAAGCCAATTGTGAAGTCCCAGCCAGTGCCAAAAAATAACAAAGGGCCTGTGAAAGTGGTAGTGGGTAAAACGTTTGATACCATAGTGATGGATCCAAAGAATGATGTTCTCATAGAGTTCTATGCCCCATGGTGTGGACACTGCAAGAAACTAGAACCAGTGTATAATGAGCTAGGCAAAAAATACAAGAATGAGAAAAATCTGATTATAGCCAAGATGGATGCTACTGCCAACGATGTGACGAATGACCACTACAAAGTGGAGGGATTCCCCACCATCTACTTTGCTCCAAAGGACAAGAAGAACAACCCTATTAAATTTGAAGGCGGGGACAGAGATTTAGAGCATTTGAGCAAATTTATAGAGGAGCATGCAACAAAACTCTCCAGAACAAAAGAAGAGCTTTAGATAAGATGAGGGTGGTGAAGAAAAGTTGTTTGTACAATGTAGTTAAAATCAAGTTACTGACAAAACTTTGTGAGAGAAGAATTAAGCAGTTTTGAGCAAAGAGATTCTTGAGCAGAAAAGCAATTGCAGTATCTTTTTTTTTTTTTTTTTTTTTTTATATGGCAGACGAGTTTTTTTTCTGGACACTGAACTTAATACTCTAATATGAATGTCTTATGTTAGTTAGGGTTTTGATCTTTGGAGAAAAATACATCCTTTATTTTTTGTGACTATCTTGAGCTTTATTTTTTGACTCCAATGCAGCCGTTTTTAAGTTAAAAGATACTACCAAAAAGAGAGAAGCAGATCCCTCAGACAAACAGATTCCTCTTACTTGTTGTTATGGTTACTGGGGGGAGCAGTCTTTTCAGCTAGTCTTTTCTGTTATGTTTCTGTGTACCTATTCATGTGACTCTATCACCATATTCATAGCTGAGGATAAGAATGGAGGTTTTCTAAAGTGTGGATGAATTATTTGGTCCTACTGAGATAAGACACAGGTACTTGCTAGCTAAATATGCTCTAGACCTGTTTTAGCTTTGTGCCCCTCTGTAGAGAGGGTGATGCTAAAATAACAAGTTTTTCTAATGTACCTCTCTTTACTAGTTTGTATTGACTGATCTACACCTTAGTCTTCCTAAATATGCTTTGGAGTAATTGGAGTATGGCAGGAAAAGAGCATCTGGTGGGTGGAAACGCTGGGATTCTGGTATCAGATCTATGTGTTACTGTCTCCTTTCCTTTTGCAGAGGGGAAAGTTTGATAGTGATTCTTCTTTGGACAAGCAGAATGAGACCTTCCTAGTGGCCTTTATTCCTCTAGCAGGTACTGCAGGTACAAAGGATATTCACATCTTCTCTGTGCTCCGCTTGGGAGTATATGCATTTAAAAGTGGGGTTTTATTTTGAATGGCCCAGATTATATATGTCCATAGATTTATGGGCCATGTTGAAGTTGCAGACTTCCGTGCTCTAGAAGCACTGTCTGCCTCTTCTCAGAGCTGTGATGCTGTGGTGTGTGCAACTTGAGTGACCCTGAGGCAGTTTTGATTCACATTTCGTTTTACAGGTAGTGCTTCTAGCAGCACTTTACTGTCTTGCAAAATATCACCGGTCTTCCTTCAGTAACTGCTTGTTGCATTAGTTTTTAGCTTTTTGGAGGGTGTGCAAATGTAAAACCACTACCCAATCTTTGTTTTTTCTTCTGGGGAGATGTAGCAAGGATAAACCCATGTCCAGGTGGTGGCTCTTCAGGTAGTCTGAGGACCCAAAAGGGACTGCAAGGGGGTATGTAGTCCTTACACTTTCCTACTGCACTTGGCATCCCTGTTGAAGGGATGTGTTTCCCTTCTGCCTTAACAGGGGACTGTCCCCCACTGTTAACAACCCACACAGCAAAGCATAACTATCAGATCATTATTGCAGAGGTGTATGGGACTGCAGGAAGGCTTTCCCTTAATTAATGGGTTAGCCTAAGCTAGTGCACAAAGCTCACCAGCAGATTATGAATGAAGGGGACAGTATCAAATCTCCTGGGAGTGCTGGGGCGTGCCTGAATGCTATTCAGCTCCTGTTCATCAGCAAAGGCTGGGAAATGCTAAGCAACTAAGTGTTAAAGCAGTGTCATCATTTACCTCAGGCCCTGGCATTGTCCATCTCCTCTTTTCACATTAGAGAGCTTTTTTTTCCTACTGTCCTTAAGTGTACAGATGCCTGTTAAGCTTAGGCAGTATTTCACTTATAAGACTCTTATCAGGTATGTGCATTATGTTCCCATGTACTGCCATTTCTGTTTGCAGCTCTTCTGTAGAGCTTTCAAAAGCTATAATCTATTCTAAATGTATTGTGCAGGCAACAGGAGCGAGCTCCAACTCAGCTGAGCACCAGAGGTGATTTTTTTCAGCTTTAGAAAATATACATACAGGCCAAGTAACAAGTTCTGTCCTATCTGCCAGTGTTATTGACTCAGTTCTTCAATGAAGTAGGCACAGGCTTTTTAAATCAGTTCTTAAAACATAGTTCAGGTTCTGTCCCTAAGCAAATATCTCACACAATGCTGCGGGGAACTAAATTGCTCCTCTGTGTTAGTTGCAGACTTAAAGGGTTTTATTCCAAAACAGATACTGTCTAACTAACAGGAGGATATGGATAAATATGGAACATGTAGAGGGGAGGGTGAAGAGTCCCTTATCGGTGGTGAGGGCTACAGTCAGGGCTGAAGCACCATTCTCCTTGGGGCAGTAAGGGTTAAAGTTGAGCATGAGCGTTTCTCGCCTGTCTTCTGACAGGTGCTAAATTATTAACATTGTCATTGCCAATGCTGTACTGTTTCTTTAAACTTCTTCCTCCCAGCAGGAGCCAACACCTCTCTGGGTTGAAACCTCTACAGCCTCCAGGGAGCCCCTGTGGCAATAAAAGACACAGGGACCAGGGGAGTGTCCTAGATGTGCTTGCTCAGTGCTCCTGCCACCTCTCTCTCTCTTCCTTGTCTCCACCTGTGGAGGCAGCCTGGTACATAAACAGTTGCTTCAGTACTGTGCTGAAACACCTGAATCTTGTTCTGGAGCAGTAGTGCTTAAGTCAGAGCTGAATAAGGAACAGGACTACAGTAGCTATAGTACTGCTTACAGTTTCTTGACAACTGTGAGCTGCAAGAGCAGGCAGTGTTACCCCAAGTAGGTTATGAGCAGTAGAGGGAATGAGGATTTGTTCCATCCTTACACTAGTGTCGCCTGGCCACATTTCCTGTGAGTCCCTGGCTGTGCCACACACCTTGGCATCTGCATGTCATAATAAATGCATTTATCACTTCCCAGCAAGATGAGGATACTGTTGCCTCTAAGCTTTGGCCAGAGTCATTCTGGAAGGCAAACTGCTTTCCCTAATTCCAGTATCCTATCCTTTGCTCTGTGGACTGTCAACATCACATCAACTTCCTGTGAAACTGACTGGGATGGATATATCATGAGGTCTGTTATCTCTGTACAGAAAGTGATAGTAATGTGACTGATGCATTCTAGGGAGAACAGGTCATACCATCTTTTGGAGTTTGTTAAATGCATTATGCATGCCTGCTTTTCCCTTCCTGATGCATTAGGATGCTTTCCTAAACATCCTAAATTCTTTAAGTGCTGCTGATTAGCCTTGGTGTTCCCTTCTTACAGAAGGAAACAAAAATGCACGGTGCAGGAGAATAAGGGAGTTCCCCTCACTTTCTCTTAGCCACAGCTGCATGAGCATATGGCATCATTTCTGATTATGGTTCCAGGTGGAAGAGATCCTGCAGTTTATGCTTCAGCACAGGACTGATTTGTGTAACATTAACAGTCCATGGAGCCTGGCCCGGTGTGTCTCCCACACATGCATCCTCTCGAAAACAAACTTATTTCTGTAAACTGTGCAGAATATATCTTATATCTTAAAGAAGTGAGACTTGAGACTTCTTCAGGGTCAGATCCTTTCCCTGAACGGTCAAGAACTAAGGTAGGCAGCAACTGTAGCACAGCTGGTACTCCTTGAGGAATGAGCTTGTCTGTAGTGTGTTTGGGACAGTAAATACTGGCATGGGATCTTGATACTTCATTAAGTGCTAGGTTTTTTGGCACTGAAAGAGATTTGTTAGGGGTTTTGCAATCAAGGTTATTGCCTGGTTTCTATTCTCAGCAATTTTGTATGTCCAAACTGCTAATTATGGTAGTGCTTGGGTGTGGCCCAGGATTTGGCTGGTGGCAAGCAAGCAAGGCACTGCAGAGCTGGTGCCACAAAGTTTTATCTGCCCTCTTGTATGTGAGGCTATGTGCTGAGGAAACAGGCTTCTGGAAAGTAGAACATGGATAAATGGTACAGGTTAAAGGCTTCTCAGAAAGTAGCATTTACTGTAGTGATCAGACTGCTGTCCTTTCTTTTTTGGTAGGCAAGAGAAGCCACTGCAAACTGTTCATGCTCCAAAAGGCCTTTTGCTGACAGCCTGCATTGGTAATGGACACTGGTCAGAGGGCTGAGTGTTGCAGTCTGTATGCTCAGCCCTCGATGTGGGTAGTGAGTAAGTCAGGCCCTGTGCAAACCGTGTAATCTGCTAACTAGTGTATACCCTTGTATTTGTTACGCAATTTGGCTTTGGTTTGCTGTGCTTGAGTTGCAAAACTCCCTTTGTCAGTGCAGATTAGAGATCTATGTGCAAGCCTAGCCAAATTAAATGCAGTAGCATCTTGGCTCAGTTGCCAGGCATTTCTGAGACTTCAGCACAGCTTCAAGTGTCACAGGAATCACTGCACATCACTGCAGTGCATTTGCCAGGGGAGGGCTCTCAGCTGCTAACCATGAAGGGCTCCCCTTTTTCCTGGACCCATGGTAGGTTGTGTGAAGCCATGCAACCACGTGCAGAAGAAATGTTCTTCCACTGTGCACAACCTGTCTTGGTATCTGCCCAGAATCCCACTCACAAGTCAATTGTTTTCCTTCAGCATCCTTGGAGGTTGCTCTGCACTGAAGCCAGTTCCTTTAGACACAGCCCTGCCTGCTCTCAGGCCACAGAGTGATGTCATGTTAACTTTATTGCTGGATTTTCTGTGTCAGGAGCAGCTGGTTTTATGTGAAGCCATTGTGCTGTAATCTGTCTGAACAAGCTCTATATGTACCATGAGAACTAAATTATCGTGTCTTTGCAGAGGCTAGATGAGACTGCCTTGGTCTGGAAGGACATGACCACTCTCCAGTTTCATTTTTACATCTAGGGAGAAAGGGATCTGATCTATGAACTACTCCAAATCCTTACATTAGAAAGGTGGGAGTTTCAGTTTCAGAAATGCTGTTCACTTCTTAAGCTGTGTGTGGCTTGGTTAACAGAAACATAAAGGAGATAAGCTATATTTAATCCAACCATGCAAATAAAACTCTTATCACAATCAGTAACCCAATCCTCTAAAGGATTTCCACAGGCTGGGGTTTTGTTGGAGCTGTTTCTTCATAGTGAAAGCTGACACTTGACAGCCTGGCCTGCATTAATACCCTCCTACTTGCCTTTGTGTAAGTTATAGTGGCCTTCCTGAAATCTAGTATGTTTTGCCTTACAATAGGAGAAAATTGTTCTGCAATACAGCCTGGTAAAATGCTGCTCAGAATGATAAAAGCAGAATAAAAGAAAAGTACAGTAGAAGGTGATCTCAGGGGAGGATAAAAAGATAAATGATAAATTTCCCTAAAGTTAGAGAAATCAAAGCTAGACAGGGCCATTTACTCAGCTAATCTTGTTGGTTTACATATCAGACCACAAGTTCTCAGCTCATTGCTTTCCATGTTCAGCCTACTAACTTGCATTTAACCTATGGGCCTGTTCCAAAGTATGCAACACAAACAAAGCTCCACAGCTCTGCTAAGTGTTGCTGCTGCACTGATTTCTGAACCACAGAATGCATTCAGGAAATGGGACATGCCACTAGGAATTGGTACTAGAGTAAGGAAGGCAGTTTTGCATTCACTTGCCACGTGAAATATTTCATGTGTAACTTTTGCTAATGCCTTTGGACAGTGGACTTTAGTGATGTATTTTCATGTGGGGGTTGGCTCTCCTTTTGTGATTTTGAGTTGGTTTTGGTCTTTTTCAGTCTAAAGATGATATAAATACTAAAAGATAGCAAATAAAACTCCACTAGTTTAATTAAGCTGTTGCTTTTCCCAGCCAGATCTTCACAGAGGGCCTAGTGACAGGTGGGTTGAGCTTCGTTTAAGCTCCTTTCCCTGAGCCTGAAGGAGCAGTAATAGAGCACCTGACTTCAGCAGATGCAAATCGAGAGAGCTGTTTAGTGGTGTACTAATGAGTCTGTGGAAATGTAAGTGGCCTTACTATAATCTGCCTGCCTCTTTATTTTTCTCAGAGATGTTCTCTTAATGTTCAATTTGGACAAACCAGCCAATCTTTAAATAGAAAAATCACATTTTAAATAAAAAAAAGGGTCACAGTGGGCTTTGTTTTTTCATTCTTTCACTTCCAAGATGCACCATAAATGTTAATGATCTCCTTGAAGCATGCTGTTTTCCATAGCCACACAGCAGTGGGTGTAAGGGTAGTGCTTCCTCATACAGGAAAATGTCCAAAAGAACTGGTAAGGATCAAAAAGTCCTTCTTTGATCACAGTGCTGTGGTAGCAGCTTCAGTGGTAGGAAAAAATCAGTGCTTGTTTGGAGTTATTTTCCTAACAATGCAGCTTGTTTTGCTGAGAATTTTAGGAATGGTCAGACTTCATTGTCAGAAGACATCCAGTACTTAAACACTTCAGCCTGAAGAGGAACTGTGGATATATAAGGAGCAAGTCATCCTCTTGTCCGTGAAGCACTGCACTTTGAAAGGCCAGACCTAAGTTACTGATGGAAAACGTACTGCTTGGAAAGGAAAGAGGAAATTAGGACAATATGTGAAGATCACTACACCTACGTAAATGAATCACAGGCAGTACCAGGCCATACAGCCAATCACCTGTATTTGCCACTAGTAAATACAGATCAATAACTGTATGAGAGCAAAAATACATGAGAAAACATTTAGCCTGAGACATGCATCAGCTCAGATAGAAAATAAGTAGAACCGTACAAAGATGTTCTAGTGGGAATTCCAGATCTTGGGCTACTGTTTGGAGGGGGAAAAAATAACATTGCCACAAAACTGTTCTGGTTTGAAACCTTCCTTTCTTTCATCTTGTAACTGGCTGAAATCAATAACCAATTTAGACCATGCACTTTAATAGTGATAAAAGAATGAATGAACATTTCCTGACTCAACAGAGTCTAACAGCAAAATTTAGTTTCTTCAGACACTTTGACTTCAGAGAATCTGTCAGAGGCGTTCATAAATATCTTGCTGTACTCGTTTGCCACAAGAAAGAAGTGGTTATTATGTGGTACTCTGCTGTCTATGACCTTCCCTTTTTCCCTTTCTTCTGTTAAATTAAATCAAGTGTTAATCTTTTAAATTAAGCAAGATCCATCCAGCATTATGGAGGTAATAAGTTTTCCTCATCCCAAACCATGATTTATTAAATCCAGTAAAAGATTCAGTATCAAAAAATTAGGTGCCTGGCACCTGCACTGGAATATTAAGCCTGAAGTTTGGTATCTGGGATGCACCTACACAGGAAAAATCTGCCTGGAGGGGGAGACTGAGACAAGATCCAAAACAAACAGGGTGGTGAATAAAGCCCAGTGAAGCTCCAGCCAGCAGAAAAGGCCCTGAAAGCCACCTCTCTTTCACACTTCGGCAGATTTCTTGAGGTCACAGAACTGTGCTTGTAGTCTGTTGTGATCATCAACATAAAATTCCCTCTGGAAAGCAGGTGCCTGACATGCTCCATCAAAGGATTTATCTTTGAGCAGGAGGTGTGACCCTCCATGGTTTTACAACAGTGGTTAGACCTTCTGCCTAAGGTCAGGGAGACTCCTCTCTCTTCCTAAAAACGCTCAGATGTGCATCATTTCAGACAATGCTTTAGCTCTCTACCCATCAGAGACAGCTTGGCTGTCCCTTCTGCCACCTTGGTTCTGCTGCACCTGTCTGACCAGGTGTAGTTTCAAAAATGAGATTCCTATACTGCTTCTCAAAAATACTTAGCAACACTTTTAATTGGGCTAAGTGGTATGTATTTATAAATGCATTGGTATTCATAAAAAAAGTGGGAGTAAATTTTCAAGAACAAATTAACTACTTCACATATTTCATTTTTCCTCAGAAATCCTTTGGGTATTTTTTTTTTCCTGAGGAAGAACAGACAATTCTCTTCCCATTATTTCAAAATTTAAAAAACCAGACCCAAACCAAAAAAGTTATATTACACCTGTAGTTCTTTGTGCTACCTCGCCTTTCTCCAAGCCTTAGCTTAGAAACGCCCTGAATTCTTCAGTCTGTGGCTCTCCTGAGGTGCCTGTCGTACCTGAGCCCAGGTTTTGGATCATCCATAAACTTTCTCTTCCCACGAATACCTCACAGCTTCTCCGAACAAACCTGATGCTCTTGGGCTTCCCCTGGAGCTCTAAACCCCTGCGTGTTAAACCCTTTACATGCAGTTGAGCCTGATTTGGCACCAGCACTACTCGCTCGATTTGCCTCTCTCATTTCCCCACTTGCAGCCCTGGGCAAAGGGATGCAAAGGCGTTTTGGGTCCTGTACTCTGCTAAAAGCAGGGCAGTGAGTGCAAGGAATGCACAGGGCCTTCATGGCTGAGCACTCTCCATCCTCTCTGTCACCCTGCTCTCCAGAGAGGCAGCAGTGACACTGGCCCCTGTGCATTGCCCTTGTCCATCCCAACACATCTGGGAGCTGTAAGGTGCTTCATGTAGCCAGTCCTATCTCTAAGGGTCACCTCTGCTCAGAGCACCCTGCTGTGCTCCTGGGGTGTCACCAAGTTCATCTAAATTAGCCAGGTTATGTTCAGTGCTTTGAAGGCTGCAGGCAGCACTCGGCAAGCTGAACCACCAAGAATTTGGCTGGAAGTGTGGATATTGTGATGGCAGGCACTGTTATAAACACTTATAAAAGTTTTCTGGGTGCGTGTGTGTGCGCTTTTCCTTGCACTAAAACTGAGAGACTGGTGGCGGTGACGAGCAAAAGCTGCGGGAGGGTCTGCTCGTGGTGCAAAAGACTAGTCAAGTGCAGTAGTGGGAAGGGGGGAAAGAGAGAACGAGGAGATCAATCTGTAACTGACTGTGAACAATCAATTGAGATACCCCACTACCTTCGGACCAGCCGAAGGCTCTAGCCGACCGCAGGGGTATTTATACCTTCCTTGGAAGCACATCCTGCTGGTTATGGCTACTCGCGGAGCGGCGTCCCTCGGTTTCCACCGCCCAGGCGTTCAGGTCTCTAATCCCGACAGCGCGGTGAAAGCCTCGGTTGCAAAGACACGCCTTTACGTGCAGAAACAATCCTTTCCTTCCCGCTGGGAGGCCCCGTCGCATCCTGGGAAAGCAGTATGGAAATCACTAATCCCGCCCCTGCTCCCAGCGCCGCCTCCCACCGCCCTTCCCTGGGAACGGCGCAGCTCTGGAGACTTTCTCCGTGAGTCCCCTAAGAGCTGGCATTTCCCCCACCGCCACATCTCTCTACTGTGTTTTCCGAAGAAAACTGAGCTTCCAGTGTATACATAGAATTACCGCTTGTTTGCATCTCCATCCTTCGGCTTTAATCCGTGGACTGGCAAAAATAATTCCATTTCTAACAGCTAAGGGAAAACAGATGTCCGACTGGAAGAAAGGAAGGAGCTCCCAGGCGCCCCGATGGGGAGGAGCTCTGCAGTTTCCAACCAAGGTGTTTCAAAGAACGGCCTGTGAACAAGCTTTATGGATTCAATGTATTCGTGCTTCGGGCCAATGCTGAAAATTTGTATCAGCTCACTGAGAAACTTGATGAGCACTTGAGGCAGCCCAAGGGGAGTAGCGGCAGCACGTGTTTAGGATAAGTTCGGAAATGGGAACATCCCCACCTGCCAGAAGCAAGCTCGGCTGCAGAAAGGAACTTCATGTCTGATAACTTCCCTTCAGCCTATTTTTCAGCTTCTTCTGCATGTAATGAATGCAGACATCAATAAGCACTGATTCATCTGATTTATCTTCCTTTGGGCTCCTCTCTCCTTTGTCAGGAGGGCTGCTTTTGTTATGGGAATTCACAGTCTCTTCTGCCTAGTGGAACCCTGACCCAGGCACAGCAGCATTCTCTCCTTACATAATAAGCAGAAGGAACTGCTAGTTAATCCCTCTGATTGCTACCTTTTTGCTTTCCCCAAAGGCTTGTCATTACTGAAGGAAGCTAGGTTTTCCTGGACTTGGAGGAATCCTTGGCTTTTCTCTCAAGGCCTGTGGATACTTGTCTCCACAACTGTTGGTGTAATTATTCATTGGAAGTGTTTCCATAATTGACTTTGAGGAATGCTTTGCCGCTCAGTCTCTCTTCAAACTCCTGAAAGTTTCCTCAGTGCCAGCATATATGTGGGGGAAAATCTGTCCTGGTTAAACAATTAGCAGGAGAACATAGAGTTTTATCCCCATAGTCCTGCTCTGGTGAGTGTACAGTGAAATGTAACATGTCCAAGCTGTGTGGGATTTTAATGCTCATCTCAGAAAAGAATCAAGTATTTGGTTCTTGAGTTTCCAATACATATGCAGGAGGAGACTATCTGTCTCTCACACATTACTATGTTTACATCATGTCTCCTCCTTAACCCTTCCCAGAGATATGGCAACAGGTGCTCTTTTCCTCCTGTGGCCTTGCAAACTGCCACTGTCACTGCCACAGCATGACCGATGGGGAGGAGCCCCAAAGAGAGTGGTGAAGTAGGCTGTGAAAAAAACTGGTGGCACCCTTGGATCTGGAGTGACATGTGATTATGAAACCTGAGATAGGTAAAACTGGCTGTAACAGGAAGGAAACTCATTACTCTGTTGCAAAGACAGCTTTCAGAATGGTTCTGTGTCACATACAGAAATCAGCTAGATGAACTATCTCAGCAGAGAAATACAGAATATGTTAAAGCAGAGAGAAATCCTCCAAGGGCTGCACTTGCAGTATTTTGCATGGAATCATATGATAAATGTTCCCTACATTTTCTCCTGGATGTTCATTTTTTGTAATGCCGAAGATACCCATCTGTAAAAAGGAGAAGTAGTGAAAGGGTGGGGGTTAACAAAGGATAGGTGCTTAAATGTTTGGATGGATTGCTGGTAGCAATGTTTTGATTTTTTTTTTTTTTTTAAACAGGAGCAGCAGCATTATTAGTTACCCAAAACCTCAAACCTTCATATCTGATCTTTATCTTTCATTTTCAGAGGATGGGTAACAATTAAATATAATCGCAGATGATCACTGAGATGTTAAACTCCTGCACTTTGATATCAATTTATTCTCTCTTTCCTTCTATCAAAGTTTTATTATATGTCACTACTACAAATTGAGTAAATTCTGGTCTGTTTGATTTAGCCTGAGTTTCTTTTTTATTTTTTCATTAGAATTTAATGAACTCAGATTTTTATCTGACCAGCTTTCTCTTTTGGAACCATTACAGAAACACAAATAAGATCAGACTTGTTGCCTAGTCCTCCTGCTTAGGGTGAGAACTCTAGAACAGCAGGAAGTATCGAAAATTATTTGGAGGCCATGGTGCCGTTCATTGTGGCTAAAGAAACTTCCATGAAAAAAAGATTGTTTGCAAAATGGTTTGTTTTATCCATACTGTTTGGCTTCTCTAAAACTTGGGGATTTTTTTCAAGGGGGTGTGCTGCTGTACTGCAGCTGTTCTATTCTAGCTACCATGTATGGTAAGTTTCCATTCCATTTTATTTTTATGCTTGCTGCTAATTAGGTCCATGCCTTCAGTAAGTGTAAAAGAGTATTGCTTTATTAACATCAATTACTGTTAGCTCTTATTGACATCGAGAGAGCACCCACACGTCTCAACAAAACCAGCTCCCCCTCTGACAGATGACAGTACCAACAGCAGGCAAGAGACGTTTCCCTGCAAGTTCCTTAAGGCATAGAATTAACGCATTCTGATTCACAGCAGCTATGGTCCTTGGAGTATTCACAGGGCTAGGACAGTGACAGGGAATGATACACACTTACTGCAGCACATTCTGAAAGCATCTCTCCTTTAGATGTGTAACCTGACATTGTTTTAAATTGGTGAGGAACAACTTCTTAAATTATAGATCTGTGTTTTCAAGGCAACAGAGAAAATTATTTCATGTGGCACTGTTAGCAGCACTTCCTTCTGAGGCCAAGTGAGACGTGGTTTTCACCTTCTTGGGGTATCAGTCCTAAGAACATAACCTGTATCACTGTGAAAACGTTTTGTGTTTTCTGGGGTGGAAAAAAACTGTGAAGTATCTGAAATTACACACCTTGTCTTTTTTTTCTTCATGCAGAGCTTCCATACAATTTAGAGATTGGGAAGACTCTCTCCCCCTTGGGAGTTAATTAAAATGACTTTATTTAATCTCTATGGACTGTAGGTATTTGTGTATTCAGTCTTCTAACATCCCTCCCTAGGGAACGCTTGCTAAAGAAACAGCTCAGCTTTTTCAGCAGAGGTAACAATGTTGCATATTTGCAATTATTATTTCTTACACTAAGCATCTAAGTTAATACTTCCAGAATTCAGTTTGAACAACAAAACAAACTTCTAGTGAAAGGATAACTTTGCCTAGAGAGAAGGTACTTTCTCTAACTGTACTTTGAGCTGTGTTCTCTTCAAAATGTTTGTTTTGCTTTAATGAGAGAATGTTGTAATCTATTAGCCTTATGGTACTTTTGTAAAACTCAGCTAAAAGAAGTTGAGCAAATTTCACAAGAAACTTGGTCGTGTTGCAAGGAAGATTATTTTTATGTATTTTCGTTTATCACATTTGACTCTTGCAGATTTATGGTGTAGATATGGCCAAAATGATTGTGTTCGATGTCTGAAGACTGGTGTGGGAGCTGGGAAGCAGTTTTCCTTTTGCAGCTTATTTTGGGGACAATCCTCTTCCTTCCTGCATGGGTGTAGACAACCTTTTGGCAGAAACACAGCACTGTTTCTGTGACAGACTGCCCAGCAGAAGGTAAAGGTCCCGTGCCAGGTGCAGGTGCCACACCTGTGTAGGGGGACAGGGATGCATGGAAAGCATCAGCTGTAGGTCTGAGGAACCCCATCACCCTACACAAGGGCTTCCCCCAGTGACTTACTGTCCCAGCAGGCAGAGTGGCTCTGCTGCAGTGGTGCAACTCCCTGGTGCTGCAGGAGGGAGGATATTTCCTTTTCTCCAGAGGGAAGGAGCTCTCTAACATGCACCACTGGGACTAATTGCTGATGACTGGATTTTGTCTTCCCCGTGGAAATTTCATTGGTCTTAATTAAGTTACCTTAACCTTTCTTTCTTGGTCTGCTGAACTCCGTGGGCCTGAGATGTAGAAAAACAGTGGCTCCATAAATAAGCTGCTCTGATCATAAAAAGAACTATGAGCCTGGGAGAAGTGATTAAAAATTCCTAATGAAAATTCCACTTGGGTGATCAAACCAAGAGCAGATGATTGCTATCACTGTTACCGACCTTTCTATCACATTCATTTGTGTGAGACTCAGCTGTTGCAGTTTATATCACTGTAATAAAAAATCCACTAGAATTTGCTTTACAATGTTCTAGTAACTAATATTCTATTAATTAATATCCTGGATGATTAATAAAACCACCCTGTAAAATTCCATTTGAAACCTAGCACCCGGATACAAATTTTGCAGGTTCAAAGTGGTATGAAGACAAGGAATTTTCTAGGAAAAAAGTCAACACACATATATAAAACACACTTGATGTAATTTTTACTTCCTCACATAAGGTACAGTGTTTTAAAACGTATCTTGAGATGAGAGTTGTATTTAGTAGGAATTTATGTACTGATCTAGCGACTGCAAAGCCAACCAGGAGATGTAATCAGCAGAGCTGGCTGACATATTCTTAGTGGACTCCCAAATACTTCAAGTCAGAAAGTCTGCCGCATCTTGCTTATTTAAAAGGCTTTTTTAAAAATGGTTGCACTTGTCTAGAGGATGCAGCAAGCGATAGGAAGAAGTGGTTAGAAAACAGAATCAAGATTGTGTTTCCAAAGTGGGAAAACGAAGAGAAAATTCCTCATGAAAGCAGAGCAGACTAGGATCCTATACTGTAAAATAATAGAAAAATACAAATGCGTCTGGATGCAGTGATGAATAACGCAGGTGTCTTTCCTGCTAGACTGTGGGGAGGCAGGCAGCACCCCAGCTTGGGACAGGCTCCAGTCAGGGCCAAAAGAATGGCTGAAAGCTGGGATGAGTCAGGGAAGAGAAAATGGCATTGAGGCCTGGCTGCCCAAGAGCGATGGGGGCTGCCAGCAGGACAGGTGGGCTGGTGGCACAAGCAGGGAGGAGGCATGATGGTGAAAAAAGCCAGTGCCAAGAAAGAGATGGATGCTTCCTGCACCTCACAGAGAGGCCCCTCAGCTCCCGGCTGCCCACATGTGGGCCTGGCCACTGGGCCATGGCTGCTGGCAGTGCCAGCTGAAGAGGCCTGGCATGAGGGAAGGAAGGGCTTTTCCCAGGCGTTTGCAGCCCTTTCTCCTCGAAAAGGTGCTATTGAGTTTGGAACCAGCTTCACAACTTGTGCCCGCTTGGCAAAATGCCTTTCAGGACACCTGTTAGGCAAAGGTGGATGTCTCAACACGGAGGGAACAGGCAGGCCCTCTGCTGGGATCCCAGTGGGAATGTGTGATGAATGGCTCGATGGAGATATGCCTCATGTATTAACTCTCAGAATTTAACCCAGCTCTCAGCATTACCCCTGATGTGCATATCCCTTGGGATTTTGAAGGGCTGTGTCCCTGTGGCAGGGATGGGAGGGCTCATTCTGTGATTCAGACAGAGTTGAGTGTTTGCAACCACCACACCCACCAAAAGGAAAGGGAGCACAATTAGGAAAGGAAAGGGAAAGGGAGCACAATTATTGCCACAGTGATTAACTGTGTTAAGTTAAATATTAATATGTGACAAAGGAGTGTTACTGGAAGGTTATCTTTAGCCCTCATTAGGAAAAATCTTCCACACCCTTGGAGAAGGGTTGTAGTAGCATACCTGTAACAGGGAATCTTGGAACTGGTAAAGAAAATCCTGAAGGTGAGAAATAAAATAAAAAATATATATAGGATTTAAATCTATGACAGCATGCAGGTTTCTAGCAGCATATTCATGTCATTTGGGTTTATGGAGAGGTACATGGCTCTTGATTTCCAGAGCTGTGCCTGCAGATCTTGTGGTGCAGTCGCAGTGTGTGAGCAGAAGAGAGCTGTCACTGCCTTTGCATGTTCCGCCTGTGGACACGGTTGGAGGCAGGTTGTGGAGGTGGTGATAGGAGTACATGGTACAACTTTGCCTCTGCAGCTCAGTCCACAAAAGGAGCCTTTTGTTCACAGGCTATGTGTTTGTGGGGCTGTAAGGCATTTATGAGGTAGCTGTAGCTGAAAGGACAGCTGTGGAAAAAACCCAAAGGGGAATGGAAGAAAAAGGTCAACAGGAACAATAGGATTTTAGCCAGAAGGATTTAATAATTAAACAATAAATGCAGATTTCAAAACAATGATAAATGCTGAGTAAAGAACGTAGAGGAAAATGAATCTCTGGTGGCTGAGGATATATTCCTCTCAGCAATTTACATCTCACAGCTGACTTAAAAAAATCCCCTGCACATTTCCCCCAGTCTAAAAAGAGGGACCTAAGGTGGCTTAAGGAAATGAGATTTGAGCCACCACCTGTGGGAGTGATCACTAAAGAAATATTTCAGGCTCACAACAATCAAAAATTAAGCACCTTTCTGCACAAAACAAGGACCTCCACTTTATTCAGTTGCTGTTTCTCTGGTAATCAAATGGCATGTTTGCCTGAAGGGCCTAGAGCAGAAATTCTTGTGTTTTGTAGGTGAAAGGTTTAGGCAGTCATCAGGTGTTTCTGCTATTTATCCTTTTGACTATTTCATTAATCTGTGAAAAGCATGCTGTGTATTAGAAATGAAAACCATGTAATTAAAGCAGAATCTCAGGTAAGTGGCTCCTCTTTCCTCCTCTGCCCCCAACAGTGAGTAACACTTTCAACTGCTGTTGCACAAATGCCTTTGAAGCACAGTGCCTGTGTTGTTAACAATGGCAAAAATCAAGTAAGTAGCAGGTACTGTCTGTTCCATGAGGGATTAAGATTAAAATATGTATATGCTTGACTTGATCCTCATTTATTCCAGAAAATCAGAGGCTAACAAAAGAGACTGTCAGCTTGCAAATTAAAGGGAATATTAAAAAAATGAGGACCTTCGGCAGCAAAAGACCAGTCAAGTGCAGCAGTGGGTGTGGAGAAAGAACAAAGAAATCTGTAACTGACTGTGATCAATTATAAATACCACTGCCATCGGACCAGCCGAACTTAATCGTGGCAGTATGCGTATTTATAGCTCTGAAAAGAGAATACTGTCTGGTTACGATGGCGTCGCTAATATCCTAATCTCGCAAAAGCAAAAGGTTGCGGGTTTCTCTTTCATAACCTACATGCCAAATCTCTCCTAAATCCCACACTGTATTATATTTCGTGTGGGCTTTCTCCTGGCAGCGTCCCCGGGCACCGCTGCACGCCGGGTAAGCGCTATGCAGATGAGCCATGGGCTGGGAGCTGCTGGGGGAGGGTGCTGGGCTGCAGCTCTGCCTCCCGCCAGCGGGGCTGGCATCGCAGGTGATCTCTGACACGAGAAAAAAGGCTGCTCACAGATAATCTTTAACAAGCGAAGCGTGCAGAGTTCACTGTGTGAGTTTACGGTGTGGGCAGAGACAAACAAGCAGTCTCGCAGATATGTCTGAACTGTTATTTTTTTTCTGTAGCTTGTAACAAAGAGCTCACACCTTTCTCTGTTAGAGAGGTGCTGCCGAAGCCTTGGCTCTCTGCTCCACACTACATCAGTGCTGCAAATGAGGAGATGGAGAGGCCAGGAACAAACGGGCATGGGTAGGATCCGCATCTCAACAGCTACTAAGAAACTATTGTTGCAAAATAGAACTTTTATATAAGGGGTAAAAGAAACACCTAAAAAAAAGAGAAATATCGTGGTGAGTTTTTTTTGTTTGGGTTTGGGTTTTTTACCTGCTTGGTTTTTTCCCCTTTTCTGAAAATTCTAGAGTCAAAGGGCATCAGTGAAAAAGCAAATCCAAAAGGTGGCATTTCAGTGAAATGCTCTCCTTGCAAACTAAATCAGCTGAAGAAGACACTTCTTCCTGTCCCAGGCATTCCCACATTCACCTGCCCCTCAGCAACTACCTCTGCAGCAAACCCTCACACCCTGGGAGAATGTGATCTCAGTTTTGCAAACCAAAAACCCCATGTGATATGTGGAGGGTCCTGGTTAGTGCAGACAGCTCAGCCACACAGTTTAAAGTCCAAAAGAGCACAACAGCGAGGGCAATGCACCGCAGCACTGGGTGTAAAGGTTTTGAGTGGGATAGAGTTGATTTTATTCCTAGCAGCTGGTACAGTGCTGTGTTTTGGATTTAGCATGAGAATAACACTGATAGCACACTAATGCTTTAGTTGTTGCTGTCCAACACTTACTCTAAGTCAAGGACTTTTCAGCTTCCCATGCTCTGTCAGGGAGCAGGTGCACAAGACTCTGGGAGGGAGCATGAACAGGACAGCTGACCCAAACTGGCCAAAGGGATATTCTGTAGCAGAGAATGTCATGCCCAGGATCTAAGCTGGGGGAAGTTGGCACGGAGCTACTGACTGCTGCTGGGGGATGGGCTGGGCATCAGTTAGTGGGGTGTGAGCAATTATGTTGTGCATCACTTCTTTCTCTTGGGCTTTTTTCCTCTCTCTCTTCTTCTCATTATTACTAACTTTATTTCAATTATTAAGTGGTTCTTACCTCAACCTATGTGTTTTATTTTTCCCGTTCTCCCCATCCCAGGGGAGGGGTGGAAGGGTGAGGAGTGAGAAAGCGTCTGTGTGGTACTTAGTTGGTGTCTGGTGTTAAACCATGACACTGGGACAGGAGTTCTTCCACCTTCCAAAATCAGCACCTCACTCACTGCTGTTTCATTGTGCTGCAGTTCTTTTCGTGTCCGCTCTCTGGTCACCTCACAAAGGAGACCTTTTGAGCAGCCCTACAGCCTCTTCTTCTGACCTATGCCTGAGCTCCTGAGGTCATACCTTTGGTTCCTGATTTCCCACCTGCAGTCCCACCCTCTCCCTCGTATCGACACATCTAATCTTGGAAAGTGATACAGTGGCAAATAGCAGTTCAAATGTTACCTTTTCAGCCCAAGATTGCACAGCAGCAGTGAGGAAAGAAGGAATTGCCCTGGAAAATATTCAGGAGCCTGATTTTAGATTGTCTTCAAAAGGCTGTGTGCACAGTAGCTCACTGTTTTATCTCAGGAGTAGGTTTAATAATCCAAAAGAGAGTAAACATCACTCTTAGTGATTTCAGAGATACTGGCTTAAAATATTCCAGAGACTCAATTCAGCTTGACATCTGTGATCTATCAGGCTTCCTTGAGCTATAAAAGGTGAAAATACAGTCATTCCTTGCTCCAGAAGGAGAATAGAAAATGAAGTTATTTTCAAAAATTTGGAATAATGTCTGAATTTCAAAATTTGGGCTGTTTGGCCTCTGCATTTATAGCACTATGCTTGAACCAGAAAAAAAGTTTTAGGTTGGGGTTTTGTTGTAGTAGAATACTTGTATCCTGATGGCACCATAATTAATGGATTAATTTCTTCAGAACAGTGCTGCACTTTCATTCCAATATCCATTAAGTGCCAGAATTTTTATATTCTCAAACCAGATAAACCAGGAAATGAAGAGTCAAAGCATCATCCAATTTGTTCTTTTTGAAGGCTTAACATTCTGTTGTGTTTGAGACCCAGCAGGTTCAACCTGGGTCTGAGAAAGCTTAAAATAAAACAAGTAATATAAATAAAACAATAGAACATTGAAGCAGTGTCTCTCTCATGGGAAAGTAGTTTCCAGCCACCAATAGAAGTCAAATCTGTTGTCTTTGGTCTTCCTCCTTAAACTGAAGTTATTATTGCCTTTCCTGATTTATTAAAAAATCAGAAGTGGTGGGGTTTTGTTTTGGGTTTTGCTTGTTTGTTTGTTTGGTGTGCATGGGTGTTTGTTTGTTTGTTTGTTTGCTTGCTTGTTTTTTAGTCCTACAGAGTTCTTTTTGGCTACATAAACCTGCTGAGCATAAAGGGAGACAGGGAAGAAAAAAATAAAAAAAAAAAGAGCATGCCATTGCAGAAAATCAGTTAAAATGCAATTCAAGGGATGCACACACAACTTGGAACAATTCCTGAGATTATTTGCTACCTCTCTTTTTTGTCAAATACTTTGGTAATGCTGCAATTATGTTTGGTTAGGGATTTGTTTATGCAACACAGTCTGTTTGCACATGTTTTACATCAGTAATATTGTATCCAGGCTTTTTCAAACAAGTTCCTAATCTGACAACAACTTTTTGGACTTTATCACAGTTGGAATCCATTTCACTTGCTACTACTTCAGAATCTGTGGGGTTTTTCGTGGAATTTATTTTCTTCAAAAAGCTGCAAAATTGGGCCACTCTCAGCTGTCTCTCAGTGCTTTTGTGCCATTGTTTCAGCAGGCTCCAGCAAGTGAATATGCATTGGAAGTAATCCCTTTTCCCCCTTCAAAGGGATGGTGTATTTTCCTTGAGATTTCATACTCTTTTCTCATGTGTATTGTTTTACAACAGGGCCCTACTTAGCTTCACAGATACATTTTTTACCTATTGCAGAGATTTACAAGGGATGAAATCATTGCATCTAATAATCCCTTGTCGTGGAAAAATCCCAAAATATTTGTAAACGCTGGCAGAAAATGGGAACCTTAAATCAGCCCACAGGGTGGTTCTGAGGGTTTCATCTTTGCCCTCCTTCCAGTCACATCCCCCAGGCCCCAAATCTAGTATTATTTTATCACACTGATTAGATACCCAGCAGCATGAACTGGGCTTCAGAGCTAAATTTTGGGATATGTGTCATCTTCTATACCACCTTTTTGAATGTACATGTGAAAATAGAGGTTAGAGCCTTGCTATGTGCTCCAGAAGAGCCCATCTACAGTGGAGACCCACTCTGAATGTAATAAGACAGATTAATAAGATCACAAGAGGATTTCTTTATGTGTCTTGTGTTAATTTGCTTGCTGTGAAACACTGCTCTTCTGACTAGCCCTGTTTAATGCTGACTTCTTGTCTCTTGTGACCCACTCTCTCTGTGTTTAGCTGTGTCTTTAGAGACTTATCACACAGTCAAAATATTTGACATGTTAAGTCAGAGGGTTAATGTTGCTACAGGAATCTTTATGAGTGCTTGTGTAAGGTTACTTTTAATTAATTTTTACAGACTGAAAAAAAGGTGACAAAGATTCTACAATGTGCTTCAAATACAGTGTGTTACACAGCACTTAAAAATCTAATTTTAGTAACGGCATTCACCAAAATGATTTCATGTGACATTTCAACACATACTGTAGACAACATTCCTAAGAGTGTTTGAGGAATGCAAGAGGACACATGATTCAATGAGCACCTTCACATCATCTTTACACCTGCCAATATAAAGGATGAGAGGTGTCTCCTTCCAATTATGTAGGAAGAGAAAAGTAACTTACATTAGTCAAAGCATTTTCCTCATGAAAAGTAAATTCTTGAAAAGAAATGCTTGATGAATTTTGCTGATTTTAGCAAACAATTGTATAGCTGGTATCTCAGAAAGGAATTTTGTTAATCAAGATACTCATTCAAAGCACTGAGAACTAAAACTCCCTTGATTTCCATACAGCTCTAATCTATCAAAAGAAAGTAAAGGAGGCAAATGACCCTGCCAAGGGATTTATTCTGGATTTTTCCAAGTGACCTAATCTGGCAACAGGGTTGCACTGGGTGGAGATAAAGTCCCCAAACCATCTCTTTTCTCCTTTACCTTATAATTCCTAAGAGAAACATGGTTTGGTTTGGAGGGGGGGGTGGTTTTGGTTGGTGTTTGTAGTTTTTTCCTTAATGTCCCTGGATTCATAAAGTTCTAAAAAGCATCATAAGTGTAGCCAAGAAGAAGTAATAAAACCAGTGTTTGGTGATGAATATTTCCCACTGGTGGCTGATCTTCCTGGCCAAAATCAACTAAGTATTACAGTATGGCATTCATTTTCTTTGAAATAACTTCTTTTTGTTCTCTGTAACATAAGCTCTCTAATTCACTGCAGACTTGCAAGTGTCCACTGAAGACAAAGTGATTTACTGAATAACTTAATTTCTTGCTAGCATATACTGCTTCCGCCTTCTTCCCAGGAGTTTCAGTAAGACCACAACACTACAGAATTGTCAGAAGCCATATGTAGCAGCAGAACAATGGCTCTGCTGTTCTGCTTTTGCTTTGTGCCTATAAATGCAGTAGTAAAGGGCAGGATATTTCAGAGATTAAAGAAGCGATCAGACAGGGACATGATGAGTTGGGCAGGGAGTCTTTGCTGTTTCACCTAAGGGAAAAGCCTACTAATTGGCATTTATATAATTAGAAATTTGAATACTACTTTTCAAGATTTTCCAGACATGGGGAAAAATTATTTTCTAATTTCTCTCTTTCTGTGTTAAAGGTACAGTATAATTTAGTAAGGTGGGTAAACTAAACATTGCAATTTATTAAGAATATTAAATGGAGCAACAAGTTTTCCCACCTCTACAGGCAAGAGATCACAAGCAAAATATTTAAAGGCTTATGATGTTCATGGTTATTAGCTACTTGAAAATGATCTTCTCAAGTGTTAAACCTAATTTTATTTGCTTCCGTCCAGACAACTTTAGGAAATGTCACCTGAAAATTGATTCCTATCAATTTCAAATAAGAAAACGATTTTGCTCTTTATTTCCTTCTGACAGACCTGGCCAAGTCCATTCAGAAATTTTTATTGCGGTTTAAACTGTCTACCAAGAAGTCTCTTGATAGTTTTTGCACTTCATCTTTCTAATCCAACTTGTTCTTCCAAAGCTAAATTGATATTGCAATTTCCTAATTTATGATGTCATGTAATCTTATTCAGGAACCGACAGATGCTGAAATCTTAATGCAGTAGTAATGTTATGCCCTGTATAAACTGGTACATCAATTACATTTGTTATTTAGAACATCTCAGCTGAATTGCTTTGGATGGGTCTGATCAGGGAATAAGACTCTGTTGTGGTGAGAATAGGAATTTAAATATAAAAATACAAATGATTGGCAGGGATGCCAATAAAATCATGTTCCAAAATATCTGTGCTCCAGCTGATAAAGGTTTAGGGCTGTCCTTGAGAAGTGCTTAGTTTATCATGGTTTTAACTTAGTGTTTCAAATAATTTTCACTATCAGTACTTGGCACTCAGCTGGTTTTCAAGGAAAAAGAAAAATAATGCATGCCTCTTTGCATTTATTGTTTATTTATTTATTTACTATTTTATTTACACTGCATGTTTCTTATTAAAGTTGCCACCTTTCACTATACAGGCAGTTTATGATCGTATGCAAGCAGTTCAATGGCTTATGGCAAAGCACTGCTTAATCAAATCTCATTTAGTGTCAACTGAAGTCCTGATCCAGCAAAATATTTAAATATTGGCAGTACTGTAAGCATGCAGCTATTCCTTTCAGTTTTGAAAATATTGTGCATGAGCTTAATCCTGAATCAAGGCCTAATAATGTTTCATCTGTGCTGGTTGTCTAGACTCCGTTACAGATGTTTTCCTGTGAAGGCTTTGGCATGTTGCATATTTGTGCTACAAGTGGAAGCCAGTCCTCCTCTTGCTGTTTTCACAGCATCCCTCCCCAGAGGATTTTTTCCCTCCCCAGAACCACAGTGTTAGGAAAGGCCCCGGCTTAGAGACACAAGAAAATTAGGATAATTCAGTCCTCAGCAAGCAGATGTGGACTACTTCCTAAATTTTGTGTGCCTAAATGTCTCTGCAAAAGTGGGTCCCAATGAGTTCCTGAGTGGCTGTAATGTAAACAAAACAAAAATAGCTCTTATTTCTCCTTTCCTCTTATCTCACCTGCAGCTTAGGTTTATTGCTGACATCAAAAATAAGACATCTGGTATTCTAGAAACCTAAATAACAGCTGCTTTATACAATTCAAGAAAGCACTATGGAATATGAAGGCAGTTTATTTTGACATACTGCAGTGCACTAGCAAGGAAGGATTCAAATTTTAGAAAGGTACTAATGTGTTTTTGTATCAGGGGAAAAATAATAATCAGTATATTACCCTTAATATAACAGCTTCATTAAAAAAGTTTTTTTTCTAAGGAGTCAGTCAAGGCTAATGAGGAAATTTAACATTAGTTGAAGGTCCCTGAGAAAGATAAAGTTATGTGATCCTCGAGAATGTACTTTAATAAGGCATTGAATAGCATTGGGCAAGCACATACACAGACATTACTGCATATATTCAAGCACAAGTAATGTTTATGTTGCTACAACACTCAGGAATGACCTAAGGAGGCCTCATTTGGATTCAGTTTACTTTTACAGTAATGTAGACTGTTATCCAAGTTTGAGCCAGAGATTCTTATTCTGAAGGTTTTCCTTCCAGACTCTTTCCTTGTATTGTAAATATTATCTTTTTTTCCAGATCAGTTACATTAAATTGAATGAGAAATCGAAGTTCCTTCTGAGTTTCAGGATTATGATTTCTGCTGTCTTGATTTCCTTGTTGCAAAGAAAAAAAAAAGCCCCCAAAACTTTGAGATATTGGATATGTTTTAGTCTACTAACCATGAATAATTTTCCTTTATGTCTTTGTATTTCATTTCCCCCCTCCCACCTAGAAAATACTACCAGACACTCAACTGCTGTGAGGACAACCGGGTTAATAAAATGAATACACTCAGCTCATTCTACTGACAGTTGGAAGTTTTCATTGATTTTACGTGGTGGTCCCTGAATCTTCCTGACTTCTGGAGAACAATGTAAGAAATTCCTACATTCTTAAATTCTTACAGTTTGAGGAATTCTCCAACTAAAAATCACTGGAAAAAATCAAAATGTCTCTGAGAAAACAAAGATATTGAGAAACAAGCAAAGTTTTTCTCAGAGATCTGCAGAGAACATTTATCTGGTATAACTCCTAACCCAGGCAAATAATCTAAAGACCAGTTCCTACAGAAGCAGGCAAGAATCTCTAACCAATAAAAATTTTTTTTTCCAATCCTCAGCTTTTTGTTGTTATATAAAATAATTATCTTCTGTGCAAGATAATTACCCACATAAATGCCACATCAGTATTGTACCCCTGATTCTACTTTGGTCACAAAGCCAGATTTATCATCTCTATTTTTAGGTAGTCTCCTTTATTGAATATTGTGGCCCAAGTACCTAGAATCATGGAGTTATTACTTCTGCCAAAGAACCACAGAAACTTGGAAATTCAGTGCTCCTTACACCACATGTAGAACTTTTATTCATTTTTGTCGCAGAGACATATGTCCCACACAGTGAATTTTTGCATTCTGTAAATATCATAGTAGGCAGTTAGACTTGACAGCGGCAGCAGAGAGTTTACCTGGGGAGCTACAATCTCGGTACAGCTACGGATTGATAGACGTGACCAGCAGCTGCCAACCCCGTTAGGAAAAGCAGGTCTCTAGAAGGCTTTAAAAAGACCAGTCAAGGTTAGCAGTGGGGTGGAATATAGAAAGGTTAGTTTAACTAACAGTAATAATTTCTGTGTACCCACTACCATCGGACCAGCCGGTGCCGGGATTACCCTGGCGTTTATATAACTCTCTCAAATTACTGTTCCACTCTAGTTAGGATGATCTCTCCAACTTAATACGAGCAAAGAAGATGATTAACAGAGAGTATATGCTTTGTGTCATGAGCACCGGTAACCCACGTCCCTGTCCCCTCTCCACATTTCTTTGGCAGTTCAGGGAGCAGAACTAGTTCTTGGCTTGCAACAAATTTGCATGATGGGAAATATAAGCAAATGGCTGAGTTCTAAACTCTCCTGTCTGTGCTGTGGAAACATCGTTTGAGTTGCGCGAGTATCGAGAGACAGGTTTAGTTACCGAGTTAAAAAGAATACACGCTGCTTTGAAACTGCGGCGGAGAGACGGATTTTGTGGGGCTCGTTCTACTTTCTGAGCTCTTCCGCGTATGATTCAGAAGAAACACCCTCTCCACGAGCCTGCTGATGAAATGCAGCAGATGGCAGCAATGCACAAAGGAAACATGGCCCTCGGCTTATCTCGGGATTACTCCGAGCACACAGGCTTCACCCTTCCTCACACCGACTGCCTAGCCCTAAAGCCACTAAATGTCTCCATTTTACTGGTCTGGATTTCAACTTGCTCTAGTTAATTTGTCAGCAAGTGTTTTAAATCAAGAATCAGACAGGAAGATACAAGTTCAAAAGAACGTCACTGAGAAGTTGTCATTATAAATAAATAACCTGAAAAGAAAGAGCTGCTGATATTAAGACACACCTACTCGGAAAAAGAATGTCATCTTGACTTCATTTCAGTAAAATTTTTAAAGCACCTGTGCCAGCAATTAAGAGGGTGAAGCAGATAAATTAAATTTTATGGCTTTTAAAAAGCAGTACTTCATGGATTCATGCCTATTTGAATAAAGAGCAGTACAGCTCTCCTCAGTGCTGTCAGTGACAGAATTTCACCACATATTTCCTGCAAAAAAGTATAATAATTTTCAGCAAAATAGGGCAAGCCTTACAGAGAAACATAAAGTATTATTGATATGTGTTGGCAGATTATTACATAATTTTTAGAAATATTTGACTAAAAATGAAGGGAGAAAAAGAAATCCTCCTTTTGATGCCACTTAGAAGACCTTCAGCAGGGAGGTGTCCGAAGTCATTCCCACTCCCGGTTTCCATGCTGTCCCCGCTCATTCTGTATTCTGTCAGATTGATAACTCTGGGCTCCAACTCACAGCTTGCACTGGAGCAGTGCATGACCCATCTTTATGTTACAGACAGAAGAATTAGCTGAATGGTGCTGCATCTGACTTTCAGCCAGTGCCGAGGTATGTATCAAACCTGAGATCAGTGATGCTCTGCATTTAAATGTTGGCCTGTGACCTGTGACAAGAGCATTGTGGCCACCCTGGTGATTTGGCTGTGGAGTGGAGAGAGCCAGCACTGCCAGAGGTGATGAGCTGCAAGGTGGCTTTGACGTGACTTGTGAGGAATCATGAATTATGGGCTTATGGATTGCTCAGATTTCAGCCACTCTGTAGCTGCCTTTTCAACTGCCCGTGATTTACACCCTGGCAAACCTCACAGCACCACTATGATCTCATTGCACATGGAGGCATTTGCTTTCAGCGCAGCAGTGCCCGAAATTCCCCATAGAGGGATCCCTGTGGCCAGTCCCAGAAATAAAACTATCACCAATCTGTTTTCAAAAAAAAGCACAAGCATGGCTTTGAAATCAGGAGCTAGGAAGGAAATGGGTTAACTGCAAATACTGCAGTTTTCTGACCTCTTTGGCCCCCTGATTTTATGTGTTAAGGATGGAAACAAATGGTTGTGAATTGGCAAAGCCCAGACAGCACCTAATGGAGGATACTGAAGCTCCCTCGCTTCTCCCCAATGAATCTGCCCTTGATTTTAACCAAGAGGTCAAGAAACGAGCTTTAAAAGAAAAGGCAGATGAGATTCACTGTTAATCGCAGCTCTCATTAAGAAGCACCCACGAGGAGTTAATTTTCTCTCCCTGCCTCTCTTCAGCGTTCCTGTGGCCCAACTGCAGGGTTTGCTTTGACTTTCCTCTCTTGGAAATGTCATCAGTGACCAGTGTTTGAGTAAAGCGCCTTAACACCTGGAACTGAAACCAGTTTTGGTTACTGTATTTCTTGAGAAGATTTTTTTTTTTTTAAGGAACAATGATTCTTCTTTCTCTTTTTTCAGTGGCCAGTAAAATAAATGAATAGAAAACAAATGAACAGTAAATAAAAGCTTAGTTTCTTTTTCTTTTTAAATTACATCCAGATTTTTTTTGCCTCAGCCAGCCAACTCCACTGCAAAATAGACAAACTAATTAAAATCGCTAGATGGTAACACTCATCTCCTGCAAGCCAGTGGTGACTAAGATGTGCTAACAGAAACTATGCTGCAGGTAAAACTTACGAGTAGAGAGCCCATTTTCATTGGGTCTATCAAACCTAGCAGGTGCAACACTTAGAATTAGGTTTAGGCAAAAATATTTTGATAAAGAGAAGCTGATCTGGAACAGTCCTGCAGAATTCAATGCCTTGCAGAGGAGAACCAAGCAGAGCCCAGTCCCAGAAACTTCAACACAGGAAACCATGTGTCTTTTCTGTCTGTCTGGCATCAGCTCAACTCATGGACAGTTCATCTCATTGCGGAGTGTGACACTTTCCTTTTCACAATAAAAAAAAGGTGTTCTTAAAATGAGTCTTACTTTTCATATATCTACATATAGGTTGCAATTTGTCAGAAAAGCAATTTCTGGAACAAACTAGTCAGTGAAAATGAAAGTAATTATTTCACGACTCTAACAATAACCTGGAGGCCAGCCTGTTGGCATTCCATCTAATTACTTCATATAACATCTTTTATTCTTTGGGGGTTATTTGCTTAAAAATTTCACTGTAATGTTATTCACACTTAGAGAGAAGCAAAGCTCTAATTTCTGCCACTATTGTGATGGATGTAAAGCAATATTACTGGCTGTGAAATAAATTAATTGAAATTATGTGTAACCCTGTCCTGTTCAGATCTGTATTCAGAATGAATATCTAAGCATTTATGTAAAATCATCTACAGGCTTCACATTAAATAAAACAGCAACTCTTTAGCCTTTACAAGAAAGATGTTAGTATACCATGTGTATCAAACAAACACACAGAAGATATGAAGATTACTCACATAACCTCTGCTATCTTGGATATAGCCTTAACGTAAAACTTAATCTTCCCATTTTTCCCAGCCAGCGAGGCATATAGAGTATGATCTGCTGCTGCTGGGCAGAATGCTGAGGTACATCTGTGTTAAGAGAAAGAGCTCTTGTCATATTTTGGGGATTTTCATTTCAAGTTAAGCCTGTCACTTAACTTTAGTGTCCTTTTATGGCCTATTTTTTATTTTTATGATGAGCATTACATGATGCTTTCTCAAAACCCCAAACCAATTATATTCAAAGAGGTATCTGAGACAAATTCGTAGTCTAAATGCTTTCAATTTTTTTTAAATAAAAAATTCTTAATTTTAGCTTTCCTTTGAATATGGTAAAGCAGAAATGATCTGCCAGTGATAAGCCATACTGCAGAGTAGGTTCTCTGGGTCATTCGGTGTGTAAAAAATAAGGCAGTGCTCAATTTCCTCTACACATGAATGCAGAGATATTAGAAAGGATAATTACAAGAAATGGTGACTCAAAGAGGGAGAATATATTCTCTGAAATACAGCAAAATACCAAAAGGACAATAAAAACCCCCAAACAATGAAAAAACAAATGTCAAGTAAAAAAAAAAAAAATAGGATCCTAGTGTATATATTTTTCTTGTATTTAAAATTATTTATTCCTTCTCTGCAGGAAGCAGGGAAAGATAATAAAAAACAGGAAATTCATTGACTTACAAGGGTTTGTTCTGTGGGTGTAAAAGGTATGCATCATATGGAAATTTTACTTGATTATTTTATTACTGCTTTAACTGTTTTTCTTTAAATCATGGCATGCACTATTTATACAGGCTTAAACAGAATATTAATTAGAAGTGACGGTTAAGCCTGAATATAAATCAAGATGTTAAGTGAGTAGTCTCAGTGGACATTTATAATTAGCATTTGAATGTATAAGTAGATATTAATTGCAAGCGAAGAACTGTAGAAAAATCTATAGTTTTGAGTATGCGGGGGGTTGGATTTTACATGACTGCGTTCACCCATGCAACGTATTGGGATAAACATGGATTCTCCCGTCTCACAGTCTCCCCGAACCCACAGCGAGCAGATTTTTTCTTCATGTTCGTCAAGACAATGACTGGGGTTTTTTCGCAGTCAAAAAAGAACCTGGCTGGGATTCCCTTGACCCCGGGATGCTGGGTGGCCCTTGTACAAGCCCAGCGCGGAGCGCAGCTGTGCGTGTGCCAAGCGGCGTTGGAGCGCCACGTTCCAACAGCGCTCAGCTGCTGCGCCCCGAGCAGGACGCGGCACGAGTGAGTGAGTGCCCGAGCCGAGAGCAGCGTCCCTGGCATCACACGGCTTTCCCCGACAGGGATCCCGGCACTCCCTCTGCTTCACCTACTGCCGCCGGTAGGGAAGGAATTGGAATTTAAATGGTAATTTCATCAGGGATTCCTAGGTCTCAGTGAAGCCCAGCTGACTCTCCATCAGCTCTGCAGCTCTGTAAGTGCTAACAAGTAGTTAAGGGTCGGGTTTTGTCAGCAGTACAAGCGTGCAACATTCAGGGAGAGATGAGGTACCTCATGTAGTAAAATAACATTTTTTAATATTTCAAAAGCAAATACTTAAAATCCTTTATATTGTCTAAATATCTGTATCATAAATACAGTCGTCTAAACCTAATATTTTAGTTATAAATACAAACATTTTAACCGCATTTTTTGGAAACTATCATTTTTCTAAGTAGAAATCTGCTTCCCAATCAATTTTTTAACACTGTGTTTTTGTCTGCACTAGCAGAACTCAAACCAGAAAATAACACTATTATTAATTTAATCCCTTGTCATTATTCCCACTGCATAACTTGCAGTAATTCACCATATATGTTAGAAATTCTACTTAGTACAGAAGGAATAGATTATAATACTCTGCTTAATTTTCCTGCATAAACCAGTAACCAAAATTTATATGAAGCCACCCTGAGAGTTTGTATTCTGATATATATCTAAATTTTACTTTCATTAAAAAGAGATAAAAATAACAATAGGAAAGAAATTTAAGTGCAATGAGCTGTGAATTTTCAACATCATCATTGCTATTATTACTACTACTACTACTACTACTACTATTTTTGTAGGGAATATTTGGTATTAAAAAATCATGTTGGAATATTAAAATAATTTTTTAGCTAATAGTTAGGATAATTTTTAAGCTAATTATAGTTCTGATGTTCTGCCAGCCAAGGTTTATGGGGTGTTTTACAAAAGTCTGCATTTCATCTGTATTCTCTGGTAAAAAAAATAAAGAGGTATAAAAACTGTGAATTGCTCCAAAAGCCAAATATGTCTGGGAAAGTGAGGAACAAACCCGAAGCCTCTTGACTTGCATCCATCTCCTTTGTTGTGTCAGCTATGAAAGAGAGCACCAGTGAGAGATGAAAAGGATATGCAGACTCTACATTTCTATGAGTGGATTTGAACAGGAGGTAATAGTGAAAGAGTGCTGGAACTTATTTTCTTTATGCTTGGTGGATAACTTGGTAGTTTTCCTAAAGCCCATCAGCACAGACATGTTTTCAGCTAGAGAAAATGAGACCAAAAGCAAAGAGAAAATAATCAAGCAGTGGTATACCCCACAAAGTAATCCCCCAAAGACTGAAGTGCTACTAAGATGTTATATTTAGGACAAACATCTTCAGCTCATCAGGTCTAACAGTGGCTACCACAAGCACTACATCTTGTAATTTATATTTAAACCCTAGCTGACTCCATAACTCTTTCTCCTTTTGCCTATTTACAGCCTACTCAACATTTCAGTGCCTTCCATTCCCTGTTCTGTGCATACCCCCTTTCCTCTGGTTTTCACTGATTTACACTCAGATGTTTGTATTTCCTTCTTTTTTTCCACACTGACTTCCTGACAGGGGTGCAGAGAAATCCCTCCCTTCCTCCTGCTGCTTACTTCTCTCTTTTGTCTTTACCCCTTTTTGGTTGCACCAGGGCAGCTCCATTTCAGGGAAAGTTCTGCATAACATTTAACACTTCAATGTATTTGAGGAACACCAGAGGCGCTTAAAAATGCTGAAACAGACTGAAACCCTGGAAATCCCCAGCTACGTAATTAATTCTTAAATGTGTATTTGTACTAGACAAAACTTAACTCAGGTGGCTTTCCTTGCACACCTTGCAGCTGAAGTGACATCTCAGCTATCCATGGGCTCACTAGAGTAGGGGTTACTCCACATTTACCTCAGAATAGAGTCTTATGATTTATTAAATGAAGGCATTTACTGCTAAGTAGAGTTTTATTCCACCAGTTAAAGACAGACTTTGTTTATAATTTATTTGCATTTGTACTAAATTAGAAACTAGACTGCTAGTTTATCTACTAACTATAAAAACAGGGCCTATAATAAATGTCCTTTTCTGTTTATACCTTCACTGACATATACAGGTACACAAAAGCATGGCTTCTGCTAAAAATAACTTAACTCTAGCATAAAGACCCAGGTTTTGATATTGTTTCCTGATCCCCTACAAGTATGCAGCTTTCCTGTCTTCTCCTGATCAGTTTAGGACCAGTAGAGATCTGGGCAGGTCTCAGCATCTGGAGCCCAAAGTCTGGACATGTGAGTAAGGTACTGGCTGGCTCTTCCAATAAAAGAGGAGAAGGCAAACAATTGTGATTTGGTTACTTAGAAAGCAAATCGAATGGTAAATACCTCTTTCATTTTCCGACAAAATCTGACAGTCTACAACTGTTTTAAACCTGCTGCACAGCAAATGTGTGCTTCATACTACAAATAAACTTTACAGTTCATACACTTCGTAAAATATCGAAGTTGACCCGCTGTACTACAAACATCTGCAACCCTTTCTGGTCTATTATACGTTTTATTGTATATTTTGAATGTGTCTGCAACATATGGTAACAAGTAATAGGTGTTGGTTCCTTGTTTCAGACCATACTGTAATCACATCATTGTGGTTCTGAAGGTCTCGTTGACTTGCTAAGCCTGACCTGCAGTGCTCAAGAGCTGATTGTGAGGATACTCAGGCAAGAGAGAAAATATAATGTGTGGATTCATCTATGCTCAGGTAAGCTGAAGTAAAACACATCAGAAAACAAAATCAGGGAGAAGTAACTGGAAACCAATGATTAGAAAGGACAATAATTCAATAAAATAAGAAAATCAGTGAAAAGCATCAGTAATTCTAAAACTGTATCTATCATCCTCATTAAACCATAGAATGAAATACTTCATGAGAGTGTCATACAATCTGACAAAATCATACCTTTCGAACTTTCAGGCCAGATTGGTTTTGTAAATTTTATTTTTAATGATAAATGCTGTTCCTCTTGACTCTTCCTCTGGTACAAAGCAGCGTGTGAGTGATTTGCACAGGTATGATAAACCTGCCAGGAAACGGGTCCAACAGTGCAAAAGCACTTGAAGAGATTAGTATACAAAAAAATTGTCAAATGGTAAATGCTACTAAAAATACTTTTATTCATAACTTGGAAGACATTATTGCTTCCTATCCAAAAAGCTTAAATTAATTAATACTTATAAAACAGGTGTAGGTATTAGCACAAACCACTTAGCCAATAAACCCACGAAACTCTTGGATGAAGAGAAGTGTCATATTCTTACAATATAAAAATTCCCATGAAATATCGAGAAAGACAAATATTTTATATTGGACACAGTAAGTCATTTTGCAAATTTTGACATTTCAGCTGGTTGACCTCCTTCAAAAACTGAGGCATCTGGAAAAAATCCAGAAAATTATTAGGATTGTCCCATTTACACAACATTATGGTTTTATTGAAGCAAGGCAGATACCAATAATTAAATTAAATTTTGAGAGATGCTGAACTAAACTGCTGCATCTATTACTGTTTTCCAGTAATAAGGAGGTGCATAGTCCTTTCCAGAGTTTGTCTTGGTATCTTTGACTAACAAATATATTGCTTTTTTTTTTTTTTTTTAAATAGGTTCTGTAGTTAGAAATAAGCTGCCCCTTTTATTACAAAGATATGCATGCTTACAGAAAATGTTATTGATCTTAAGGATAGAAAACAGAGATTATTTTTCGGTTGTTCCCAGTGTTAACATTTTGGTCTAATCCATTTTAGATCTCTGGCTGACATTATTTCCTAAATCAGGACACTAGCAGCTTATGAGGTAGGATCACATCCCACTGCCACATGCTATGCTAAATGAATTTAAAATCAGACTGTGATTCCATGACACCATAAACTTGAATTTAACACTTAGACCAGAACTGCATGAAAACCACAATGGCCATTGCAATTTGGAACACCAACCCAGTATAAACTCGCCCAATATTTCAAGTGTGCTGATGGCCTCGGATGAAGAACTTTGCAGTGGCAGGCTTCAGTGCCAGAGTAGGGAGTCTGTCTCTGAACTACTCTGACCTTGAGGTGTCTTATGGAGCCTCTGTTTCACCACAGCTGATGCAGAGCCTGCATAGAAAACAGTGTCAGAATTGGCACAGCTTCTCAGAAAGCCAAGAGCAACGTGATCACGGGCCCATTCACCTGGGTTGAACACGTGCTCGTGGGGACAGCACAGTGAACTGATGAGAGAGTGATGGCTGGGGAACCACTGCTTCACCAAAATACATACTAAGTTCAACAGCTGCTTTTCTGAAAATAAGATTACAATCCTAAGTGTTCGCAAGTCTTCCTGCAGCCTCTGTCAAAAGATTGCCGCACTAGGGGAAAAAAGACTTGTTTATGCTTTTTTTACATATAGGGAGGAAAAAAATAAGGCCAACTGAACACAATTTGTCTTGAGTTAAATTTTGCAGGGCAGATGTTCTCTGTCCTCCTTGGTTTTCAGTCATGACAAACAGATTTTTAATATAACAGAAAACTGAAAAAATATCCTGTAAAATTGCAGACTTTTTTCTGCAGGCCTACACTATCTCTATGTTGCATATATTACATATGTCTAATGTGGCAGATGATTCATAAAGAAGTCACAACAGGGACCTCTATAATTTTTCAATTACACCCAACTATCCACTTTTACACTCATATTTGATATTGTATATATATTATTGATTTTGTATGGTACTGGGACTAAGTCAGTCTGAGCACTTTTCAACCTACCAAAGCAGCCTCTACAGATGATACGATCTAAATTTCGGCTACTCAATAACTGGGACTAAATCCTCTTCTGATCCCTCCTTCTCCTACTCTGTGGATAGCAAGAACATAGGCTTTAGTTTTCGTTTCTTTCAATAAATGTGAATTCTAGCTGTTCTTCCTCAGGGAAGATAAGATTAAAAAGAGGATGAGATTTCTGAAATGAAACAGAAAAAAATTTATTGTTATTGGTAAATTGGTGTATTCCATAGCTTACATGCATTATGGAAAGGAACTGACTCCTTTACACACAGATCGTGTTTGGAAACACACAGGTAATTAAAACTTTAGAAACTATAGAATGATGCATAAATGGAAAATAAAGTGCTCTTGTACAAATTCTTACATTGCTAATCCCATGGGAAATGACCAGGGTTCATAAACATTTTTACTGCCATTGATTATGAACAATGAATACTGAATGGCCAAATAACAGCTACTCAAGGTCTCCACTTGCTCCTGCAACCTGCATTTTTCTTTACTCAGCACTCACAGCAGACTTACACAAGAAGCTTGGGACTAGCTGTTAATTTGAAACATTCACTTTTTCAAGGCAGGCTTATTTGCAAGCTAGGTTGCAAATCCAGCTCTAACATACGACTTTTTCTTCCAAACAGATCAAAATTATGTGATTCTTGGCAGACTTGACTTCAACTACGAGACAGGACTGTAAGTAGGTTTTGGGGTCAGCAGAGCAGTGTTTATTCTAATTTAATTGGGGATTTTTTGTACATGCTATTTCTATTGGTCCTTTCAGTCAAATGAAATATCCACTATCAAATTCAAAATAATAGTAAATAGTAAAGGTTCAGATGTTTCCTTCCTTAAAAAAATTAAACAAAACCAGAGACCACACTCCCCCTAGGGGCTACCCTTCCCCCCAGTATCTTCTTATAAACGTACAATATACACTGGTCTAAACCAGTTAAAGTCAAATTCTTCATATATTTGGCATTGTAAAATACTGGTGATCAATCATATTATAAACATGCTTTAGAAAGATTATTAACCAGTTAACTCAGGTCTCAAACATTTAATTATATATTATTGTGTTTGAAAAATTGTTCCGATAATAAATTGCCAAGCACCATACATTTTTTAATTAATAACATGCTAATTAATAAAAATATTTCAGCAGTCCTTAGAAGGATATATATTTTGAAGCTCCTTCATCAGAGAGGTGCTGGAATTCCCCTCTTTGTTAGTAACTTGCTGGATGTTGTTCACTTTGGGCTAATGAGTAGAAGATAATTAAAAAACCCAAATCTGACAGCACAGAATTGTTCTCTAATTCACTAATGCAAGAGGTTAGCAACCAAAAAATGCAAATATCAAGCTTCTACAACAATATTAATTTGATCACAACGTACATCTGATTTATTTTACAGCACACATTAAACAGCAGAAGTATAGCAATTAATGTATTCAGTTAATTTTATTAGAGTTTTATTTTATTATTAAGCAAAGGCTTAACCACATTTTTCCAAACAAGTGTGGGCAGTTTACTTGGTTTGATCCAGATGTTAGTATCTTTTTCTCAAAAATTGTGACGTTTCTGCAGTGTGAAAGGGGCCACAATCTTGAATAAATGTAACAAGGAAAACAAGAGGAGAAAACTGTCTCCATTCAGTGCAGCATTGCTGACATAAGAATATTAACTTTTGCATTTCCTGACTTCTTACATTTTAACGAGGTAACTGTATGTGTGTATGAATGTAGGGCTTCATTTATTTATTTTTGCATGCAATTACCGAAGTTTGATGTTTTTTTAAATAAGAAGGAAAGCGAATAAAAACACAAAGCTTTCTGTTTATGCAGTCTAATGAAGCTGATTTGGTGCTTTTGATGTGGTATTCTCTGTTTGCTGGGTAAGGCACACAGGGATAAGTGTTTCTCAGCTGTGCAGTTTAGAAAAGCCCTCTGAACAGCCAGTGTCCTTTGGACACAGCTTGAATCCCAGGATTAATAAAGTTTCTCTTTACCTGACTTCATACAGTTTCTCAGGAAAACACTGTACATACTATAAATAATTGAGCTGCATCTCTGAGAACATGCAAGAAAGCATGGATCTGAAGCTGTTCACACTGGACAGTCCTGCAGCATTGTACAAACGGGTTTTAATGATGCAGCTTCTGTAGCAGTTTTCTTGTTCCTTGAGTCTATACACAGAGAATGGCAGCAAAAGCTGGTGAAATAAATTTGGATACTCATAACATGTGTCAATGAGCAGCTGTCAAATGACAGCAGTTCTTTATTATTGATCCTCACTATCTTCACAGTGATGTGAACTTCTCGACCTGTGAGAGGCACTTTGTGAAAGAGGGGCTGCGAGAGAGTATGTGATGTGCAAAGCCTACACATTCAACTTCCACGCTCTGAGGGAGCACGAGGAGAATTCTGAATAGGTTACATGAAGTATGGGCTAAGAAGGTGGAAAAGTGCAGCACTTCCAGATGGTAGTCCATTATCTTTAGTGACCTCATGCACAAAAGTATTCATGAGGGTCTCCCTTTGTGCAGGCACTACTATAAGGCCAAATATAAAATACAGAATTAATCATTCAGATTTTGATTTATTTTTGTCTATTAGTCTAGTTTAAGAAACAGAGTGCAATCTGATAGCTTGTCACCAGAGGAGGAAGTAACATGTGCTGAAGAGGCCCCACTGCATAATAAATTATCAGAAAGAGAGAAGCAAAATGCCCTGTTTGCTGATGGGTCCTGTCATATTGTAGGGAAGCATCAGAGATGGAAAGTGGTTGTAGAGAGTTCCCTGTGACAAGTCACAGAAACTGCTGAAGGAGAAGGTTTGCAGATGTGAAAGCTATCCAGCTGGCTGTAGGCATCGCTGAATGAGAGAAATGGCTAGCATTTTATCTCTACACTGACTCATGGATATTGAAAAATGCCCTGTGGGAGTGGTTGCAGTGGTGGAAGCAGAATAACTGGCAGCACTGCCATTGTGGCATTGACACTGCTGTGGCAAGACACTGCTGCCTGGGTGGAGAATCTGGGTTTGAAAGTATATCATGCAGATGCTCCAGTATCCAAGAGCTGGGTCACTGAAGAAAATCAGAATAACCAGAAGATGGATTAGGCTGCTAAGATTAAAGTGTCTCAGCTGGATCTGGATTGGCAACGTAAATGTGAATTATTTCTAGCTCAGTGGGCCCATGACACCTTGGGCCATCAAGGAAGAGATGTAACACACAGATGGGCTCATGACTGAGGAGTGGAACTTATCCATAGACACTCTTACAAAGGTTATCCATGAATGTGAAACATGAGCTGCAATCAAGCAGGACAAGCTTGTGTGGGGGATGGTGTCTGCAGTAAAACCTGGGAGAGCCTGGCAGATTGGCTGTAACACACTCCAAAACCCCATCAGGGCCAGGGCCATGTGCTTGCAGTGATGGAAGCAGCCAGTGGATGGCCAGACAGAGATCCTGTGTCCCATGGCACTGCCCAGAACACTATCCTGGGCCTTGAAAAGCAAGGCTTATGGTGACATGATACCCCAGAAAAAAAATGAGTAAGACAGTGGGACTAATTTCTGAAACAACTTCAAAGACACCTGGGTTAAAGAACGTGGCATGGAGTGTCTGTGTCACACCCCCTCTAATGCACCAGCCTCCAGGAAAATCTGCTGATACAATGGACTGTTAAAGATGAAACAGAGCAATGGGTGGTGGGACCTTCAAACACTGGGAGACACTGATCACTGCTGGGAGATGGGCTGGGCGTCAAGCAATGTGGGGTGAGCAAATATATTGTGCATCATTTGTTTCTCTTGGGTTTTATTCCCCACTCTCTCTCTCTCCTTTTCACTACTGTTATCATTACTATTATTATTATCATTGTCATCACCATTATTATCAACTTTATTTCAGTTATTTAATTGTATTAACCCATGGAGTTTATATTTTTTTCCACTTCTCCTCCCCATCCCATCAGAGACGCCAGGGAGAGTGAGCAAGCCGCTGTGTGGTATTTAGCTGCTGGCTGAGGTTAAACCATGACATAACTTCATGAAGCAAATGCTCTTCAGTTAACCTCCATGATCCGTGGTAGATGTCAAGCCACAGCCCGACTGTGACCTTTTGAAGATCTGCAAGAAATGCAGAGAAGCATTTGCTTGCTCTATGGTGTGACACTGCCCTTTCTTATCGGAAAAGTTGATCCAGCTGTGGGCAGGGTTTCTCTCTCCATGTATTTGGTCACCCAAAATAAATATGGCATGATTTAACTCCTACTTATCTTCCAGTACTGTATTTCAATATTGCATTCAAATTGTCCAATATAGAATGTACTTTGAAAATAATTTAAATGTTTCACAAGTAAGTTTCCACTCTAACAATCATATCCTGAGATCTAAAGCCTTCTTTTCTCTTGGCATGAAAAGCACTTTATAAACATTCATTAATCCCATCCTCATCTTGAAAATGTGAGAATTAGCACATACAAATGGAGTTGCAAAAAACCACAAAGTAAACTAAAGGAAGAGTAAATCACATCTGTTCCCTGGACCATCTACTCCTCACACCTCAAGCTCCCATCAATTAATCCTAAACTGAAGAACTAGACAGAAATAACCCACAAACCTTCTCCTTTGAAACACAGTACATTTCATAGGAATGTTGTTCAGCCTTTTCTATTCAGTAGCACTGTTTGGAATTGGTAGAAGGAGACTCAGAGTCTCAGAAGAACATCAGCCAATTTTCAGTTCTTTATAAAGTGGCTGCTAATGGTAGCCTTAGATAGGAATACACGTTTTGATTGAACAAGATTTTTACCCTTTATTGATCAGCTTAAAACATAGACTGATAATTCACTGTTTTCTATAAAACAGTTTTGCCATTTAAAACTTTTTCAATAATTTTAACCTTTGTTTGTTCCTGAGTTTGATAATTTTTGTCATGAGACCTGAATGAATACCTACCCTAGTTTTACCACTGCTTGGATAACTAGGACATATGAGACTTCCATCAGAGAATAAGTCACAAATTTTTACCTTTGGCATTGGGCTTGAACATACATCAGTGACAATTTTGCTTTTAAAGTCAGATAGCTCTTTTGGCTAGGAAAATGCAAGAGAATCCGAAAACTGTTACTCTCTGTAAAGCTAGCCATATAGTCTAAGGTATTCAAATCAAGACCAAACACACTTGGAAAAGATGGCAGCATATGCAGAACATCAGCATTTTGCTAAATCACTTTGTTTGCCAAATCATGTCCTTCTCTGGAGGACTGCCATCCAAACCTGGAGGATGAAAAAGCAAAGGATTCGTGCTTTTTAAAGAATGGCAAAATGTTGTCAGATCATAAGATATATGAAAAAATACTGCCAGCTGCTCAATTTACTGAAACATTCTGAGATAGTGTAGTGCAGATGAGAGGGCAGAAATTGGCTTTGGATCAGGAAATATCTTGTACTGGAACAATCAGCCAACATACAAGAAAGAGCCTGAAAAAACTGTAGGATTAATTATGTAATATACATATGTTTCCCATAAACTTGACTTTCAAATTCGGGATAATTTACAATAATTAAAAGCATTCTCCAACTCAGGTCAAGACATTAGAGTTGCTGAAATGCTGGTAACAACTAATGCTTGATATATTTTCTTTGACCATTTCTNAGCCTTCAGGAAGAAAAAAAAGCTATAGGGGGAAAAAAGCTGAAAGTTTTTCAAAATTCTAGACCATTTCTTTGTAGCCCCTCATCATACCTATGATTTGATTGAATTTTAGCATAGTGTTGTCTCCTGTTCTCTTAATTGCATGCAGCTATTGAACAAAAAGTGACAACAGAACATGATTTATATATGACATAATAGAACAAGGTTTTATTCTGCTTCTGTTTGTGCTATTTGAAGGAATAAGCTTTTAGGGTGCCAAAATTATTGCTAGCCTTGTTAACTACTTTGGAAGCAAAACAGTTGACATAAGGATAGCCAAATCTGTTCTTTTATGAAAGTGTAATAAGACAGAAAATCATTTCATTGTCAGATAATGCTTCAGTTTATATGACACAATTAGATTTGCAATAAACTACAAACAGATTTGATAATGTCACTTACAACAATAATCCTGGAAGAAGCAATAGTGCAGCATTTATCTTCCTGATGCCAATGAGCTGGAATCAACCTGCCAGGGAGCAGCTGATTACCCAATCCAGAGTTACATGTATGAAACCAAAACCAGACTTTGACAGGCTATAGATCATAGTTTTTAAATTTGTCTCCCAACTACATAACAAGTTTAGCTCCAGTCTACATGCATTAATATTCCAAACACTCGGCTCATTAGTCTAATCAAGGGATGGGAAGACCACACAAATGTATGGATTGTTCAGCAACCCTGACCCCACTCATTCACACACATGTAATAGCCCTGCCATTCACTCATGCATAGAAATGATCACAAAAGCAAACAATGTCGTGCTCACTCATTCACTTAATTAGTTAGTCACTGTTTCACTCACTTGGTTGACTCAGTCCTTCATACTTACAGCCTTAGAATCTCATCTCACTTTCCCAGTGAGTAATGCCAATTAAAATTCACTTAAGGCCCACATAGATTGAGAAAATCAGAATTACACCCTCAGTCTGACAGATACTAAACTTCATGAAGCAATCCCTCAATGTGTCTTGGAGTATTTTAAGATCTTAAGTAGAAATTTAGTGCTGCAAAGGCCTTGCCTAGCCTTCTCTTCTTCTCCTCTTTAACTCTCTTGCTTTGAAAGCAAAAGATGTGTTTCTGCCTTTGGTATTACTTAAGTAAGCATTATTGAGAGCAAAATCTGGCTTTTTGTATGTAAATTATAGACAAGGTTTCAACACTTAAGTAGTTGTCAGCCGTCTATGCTTCAAAAAACATTTCCCAGCATCAGTCTGCGCAGACACTCAGTTATTTCATAATTTTCTTAGCTAAGGTCCAGTTCCCTTAATTTCTCTTAATTGTATGTTTCATACCCAGCATGAAGGCTTCAGAGAGGAAAGTGATATGTAACATTTTTAAATTGTTAAACCAGTGACCTTTTTTATTCTATGATGCAAGTCGGATAGAAATTCAAATTGGTCATTCTTCCCATTACATATCTGACCATCATATTCAGCTGACCCCTAAAATGTAATGTTGTCTGTCAGTCTCACGACCAAGTCTTGCATCACTGCATGACAGAGTTTAATGTACAGTCTGTCTGTATTTGTACATACACATAAGTCACTGCAATGGTGATCCTTTTATAAAGCATGGTCATAAAGCATGACAAGCTTATCATCTTCTGATTTTAGAAATAGATTATTTTTCCAGTAGAAGCTTTCTCAGACCAGCAGCAGAGTGTACTTTTTTTTACCATTTTTCATCTTCAGAAACGTGTATATTACAAAGAACTGCAGATTCGGCAAAAAATAATTAGAAATAACTAGACATCCTTATACCTAGGGAATAAACTCATTGACACAATGTCACAATAGCGAATGGGTCTGTGTAATCCCTTTTCTAAATTTGCATTGATTTGTGCATGTTTTTATTGAGGGTTAAGACTGGAAAAGAAAAAGTCTGGGGTGTAAATGGGATAGATATTTTGGACTTTGTACATCTCTATAAACCTTAGTAAACATCTTATTTTTATGACTTGCATTAGTTTATTTAATGGGTGGATGAGTATCATTATCTTTTTACTTTCACTGTAAAGTCTTTACCATACATCTTCTTAAACTGATTTTTGACAATATAACTTACCAGTCCTGGCTAGATTTAACAGTTTATCAAATCCACTTTCAAACTATAGGTTTTCCTAGTCTTCTCCCATAAATGCAAGAAGACTGGCTGTTTTTCATTCAGTTTAATCAAGTTTATGTTGATAAACATTATATTCATTTTTACATTTATGAATTTACTAACCTTGAATATGTCAGATCTCATGTATATATACGTAACATAATATACATTATTTTAAAACAGGCATGTAGGGTTGGCATAACTGCAACTACCTCGTACTATTTTAGACATCAGGATTAGGTAATTCTAGGACAGAACAGGACAGGACAGTACCTTTACAAAGCAGGAGCTGAAAGTAGACATGACATAAATATCAAAAAGAATGTGGAGGGGTAAATGATGGTAAAAACGGAGGCATATGAATGGCAAATTCACACAGAGATGGAAGGATGGTTACATTTGGAGGTAATCCTTTGGAAGTGAGATGATGAACAGAGGAAAGAGATTTCACAACTGCATTTGCTTTTGCAAACAGTCTGACTTATGTATGTTGCACGTAGCTGTCTGAAGAAGTATATTCTGCAGCCAAACATGAAGATTTCATTCTAGTCAGGGCACTCTGTCCATCTGCTAGCATAATTTAGCCACTGCCACCGGAGAACTTCAACACATCAGAAACACAATATTCAAATAGAGCTCAGGCTTTTAATCTTGGATTTGGGTTGATGGGAGATCATCATCCATCAACACTCATTGAATACCCACTCTAACCTTTAAATTTGCAGCAAAATTCTCCCCTGTGAGTGGCACACTCAGCAGTTTCATACAGCTACACTGCCAAAAACACCTGGAAACGGGCCAGGGCTTTGCAATTTAATTCTCAGGCATATGTCTTCATGGCAATTTTGTGATATAAAACCATTTAGACCTATAAGTTGTCTGAATATAACAGTAAACACAGGTCAGGTAAGGAATAAAAAAGAAATGCAAGCAGACAAGGATGAGAAAGTATTTTTGCTCACATAACTTATGCAGCTTCCATGACCACAAAATAATCAGAAGTAGATTCTTTGAGGTGAAAGAATTTCCTATAGATAAAGACAAATTTATTTCCAGCTGAAGGCAGGCGAAGTCAATTAATCCCTTTCACAAATTGAAATGGATGATCACATGCAATAAGCTTCATCTCTGCGTATTAAAGAAAGTTAACAGAAAATCACTTATGTTGCTTCAGTTGTTGTATAAAAACAACACTGGAGCTTTCCTTTCAGCAACATTTCTCCTTAGCCAAAAGGATGCTCTCCTGCATTTAATATAGAGACATAGTTTGAGTTAGTTGTTTGCACCAAACTTGCTCCCACCTTTATTTGTCTTGCCTCCCCAGTAAAATCTCCCTGAATACAGTATGACAGAGCTGAGGTGGCCCAGCACGCTGAAAACACTTATACCCAGTATAAAATATATTACATACCTTTATCATGATACATGAGGCAAACATTCAGTGAAAGGTCAGGTAGCTTTCTGTTATTGGGGGATGTGTGTGAGGTGTGTGTGTGACTGATGCGTTTGCAGAGCTGGGAACCAGCTGCATGTGTTACCATTCACAGCATCAGACTCAGGCAGCCCATAAATGGCACAGAAATCTGTGCATTTTCCTGTAACAGCACTGCATCAAATCCTGGCTGTGTTTAGCAATGTACTCCCTGTTACACCTTTTGTCATGCATGCAGTCTATTGTCGTGTTAGACAGTGCTCCAGTGTTAGACAATACACCCACACTTGTCACTGAACACGTTTTGCACCTAGACTGAGAACATCTCCTTTGGTTGGGTGAGTTTTCAGGTTCTGGCTCTTGTGACAAGTGCACCAAGTGAATCAGCAGCCAGTCCTTTTGTTGCACAGCAGGCAAAGAGTCCACAGCAGGAGTAACTTCTGTTAGCAGGGACCCTGAGAGCACGACGTGGTGCTTCTTTCGGGGGCATGCCTTTGGCGGTGGCTCTGTGCTGCTGTTCTTTCCAGGCCCCAGGCCCAGTGCCTTCAGGCCACAGCACTCTACTTTCGAGTGTGAAGGAAGCCAACAAGGACAGTGCAGGACCCTCAAGCACCATTCCTGAGAGGTGGCAGGTCTGACAGACACTGGTGTATGTGTTATACATTGCAGTGACTCGTCTCCTCCTCATTTACCCTAACGAACACCATACCCAAAGTTATGTTGGCCTATTTTCTGATTATAAAATTCAATTTTGCAGAGAAGCATATGGCAAATGGGGAAAAAAAAAAGAGGTCAGAAAGGGTGTGCAAAACAGTTCATAAGGTTGCATTTCTTTCAGGGAAATTGGTCCATAAGTACCATTAAGATATTGATGGAAAAACACTTTAAAACATAGCTGATCTCACAGTGGCTAGTTACAAAACATAGTCATTAATTGCTTGTTAAAAGTTAACACAAACCTCCCGATTTTTATAATAATGTTACAAAAGGCCAATTCTTTAAAAAGGGTAGGGTATGTGCTGATTTCTGTGTAATCTCATTGCTATGCATAAGAGATAAATGTTATTACAGATTTAGACTGTACTTACTTTAGATTTTAGATTGTTTACATTTCCATGTATGTAAACATTTTGTAAAATCTCATCAAATTCACATGGAACAAAATGCAGAATTTCAGACACACAACAAGCTGGGGTATCAGGAAAAGTACAGAGTTAGGAAATGGATGATTAACATATGGATGGCACTTTTTGAATAAATAAGATATATTAAAAAAACCCAAAACACAAAGAAACAAAGATCATGCTCCTTAAATGTACTGCTGGATGAAATGTTACTTGCAGCGCTACCGGCTTTGATTGTAGGGGTAGGTGTAACCAGGACAGGGTGTGTGTGCATCCTCCTTCCCTCCCCTCCACCGAGCAAGGGAGCTCAGACACAAGCAGACTGAAGCTCTTGCGGCTGTGTGACTAATCCGTGGAGCCCACCAGCCCGCGCCACAGAGGAGACCCAGCCCAAAGCTGCACACAGCTTTGTTACGCTGCCATTCCGGAGCACAAAGGAAAGCGACGCTGCCATCAGCAAGTCACCAGCTTATCTACACGAATTACGGATGCAGCTACCGGCGTGTCTGCTCCGGGCTGCTGGTGCTGGGGGCAGCCTTTCTGTGCCTCTTCTGAACGAAACCGGGTGGGCAAGGGGAACTGGCCAATATCTCTTGTTATTCCAGGCCAAGGTAGTTCCCAGACAGGTCTTACTTGGTTCCCCCTGCCAGATGGAAAAAATACTATATGATTCTGACTACAAGGAAATCTTAGGATAATAGTGCATAAAGAATATCCTGTGCTTTGGAAATACTGCCTTATTTGAGATGTTAAAAACATCTAAAAGAAACCAGTTAACTGTTAATTTTGCTTTGTAGCAAAATTTTGTTCGTACCTTTTTTTCCTGGACTCAAATGCCGCTCTTTTAAAGGCTGTGAAAAGAGGCACATAATATCCCCCTATGGAAGCAATCATAGTTAGGAATATCCTCTGATGCTGTCAAACAATAATTTTTATGTCTAATTGATTATGGTGATCTAGCACTGACAAATTCTTATTCTACTATTTAGTCATATGTACAACGTGAACATACACATTACATTCATGTGTTGGGAACATGGAAAAAGCTCTTCTACAGTGTGTTAGCTATAAAAAAAGGGCAAATGCTTTCAACAGTTTCAGAAGGGTCTAAAACTGATACTTTTTTCTTGAGCCTGATTTTATTTCATTGTCATGTAACACGTGTATATTTCTTCAATGTTAGTCACTTTTCTCAAAAGCACTGTTCCATGCTGCCAGCAGAATCCACTCCTTTCAGAAGGTCTCCTCAAAATACCAGGTTTTGTAATTCTTTCAAAGATTGTTGCACTATTTTTGCCTAAAGATCCAATCTGAATATCTGTGCATAACACAGATCCTTGTTCAAATCATTGTTCTTTAATCACAAAAATACAGCAGAAACAGAAAACCACTTGGGTGGTTTACTCTGTGAGAACAGAAAGTCTGTATGGAGCTCGTTGCAGCATTAAACCCCTGTGTAGAGAATCAAACAGTTGCTAAAATTCTCCTGGATTTTTGAGACAGCCTGAACTATGGATCAGGAAATCAGCACCTCATGGAGTTTCTCGACAGGAGTTCATCAGTTTTAGCATCTAGAACGGAGCCTTGGTGGAGAGGTTGTTTTGCTACAGTGCAAAGGAGAAAGAGTAACTCAGTTCAAAACATGTTAAGTTTTCTAGTTTCAGGTATAGCAGATGAATAACCTTCTGTGCAAGGGAGGAAAAGGACGTGATCAGTGCTGAGGTCTAGTTCACAGGGTAGGTTCTACAACACAGATTTTTCCACCTCGTGGAGTGTACTTGTTACATTTAGTTACCTCACGCTTATTTAGCAATTGTTATTTTTGTTGCTGACTAAAACCAGATCATATGAAGTGCAACCTGAAGGATCAAAATAAATTACAAAACCTAAGTTGTGAATGACTGGGTAGCCATTTTGGTGGTGGCAGCCATCTTGGGGCAGAATAGATTCAAAATAGCTGAATTTCCAGAAATTACTAATATTTTTCAAATGTAATATTTTAAAGACAATCTTCCCAATTGTCAGCCACTCCACTAGAGTTAGAGGAAGGTTATAGCTATCTACCACACTATGACATGTAACCATAACAGGAAATAATTTCTGCTGCCTGTTTTTTGCTCATAATTCACAAAACCCCAGAGATTAAAGAAAAAAAAAAAGAGTTATTATTAGAAACCCCCTTTCAAGACCATGAGGTAAATCAAGAACGTATAGCGTAGGAATACCCACACTTGAGACCTCACTCCAAGTTTAATACACAATGAAGTCTGGAAATTTTAAGTATTTACACATAGAGACCACAAAAACACACAAGCACATCACCTTTAAGTAAAAGAACACCGAGCCTCACTTGACACATAAGCCAACTGCATTATTTGGGAATGAAGGTGCATTTGTGATTTATTTCCCCCGCAAGAGACTTTTATCACTCAGGACCACGTTACAGTGGCCGCTGCTCATTTTTGGAGCTTGACCCCGTAGAAGCACTAAGGTATTCACAAGGAAAAGGGGAGCTGATATTTCGTGAGGAAGGATGACGGAAGCAAGGGTGTGTCGATTGCTTCAGTGAACATCGGAAGTGGCACTCGATGTGGGATGCATCGGAAAGGGATCTAGTCACAAGGGAGGTGTAAAGTACCCATTAGAAAATTTATCTTGGCATTTTTATTTTTCGCTGCTGAAGAGGAATAAAGGCTGGAGCGACCAGAGAGCAGGACGACAGCAGAGTAAAGGTGCACGAATCCTCAAGGTTTAAAGACAACCTCGGCAACAAGATTGATGAGCACGGTTCGCAGATTAGAAAGGAGGGAAAACGATAGCAACCTTATAGGCTGGACACAGCACGTAGCGAGCAACAGGATCCGAGCCTGATGCGGAGCGAGCACTTTGCTGCTGCGATTTATGACATGCCCCCACGACACGGGGAAATCGCGCTGGATGCGGAGCAGCGAGGGAGAGGAAGCTGCCGGTGCGATGCACAAAAAGAGGGCTGGTGGCGGTAAAGTTTGGGCAAGCAAAGGTCAAACACGCGGACACGAGGCAGCAGCGCTGCAAAGTGACTCAGCCGGCCGAGACATCCGCCGGGGAGAGGCGGGGCTGCCCCGCGGGCGTGTGCGGGGGTGCGCGGGCTGCTCCCAGCCTCCGAGGCTGATACATCCTCCTTCTCCCTCGTTTCTAATCTGTGAGCCACGCTCGTAGATCTGACACGTAAGCCTACGGCATGATTTGGGAATGAGGGCGCGTTTGTGATTTATTTCCCCCGCGAGAGACTTTTACCAGTCAGGACCCCCTCACAGTGGCCTCTGCTCATTTCTGACCCTGAAGATGCTCTGAGGTAGCCACAGGGAAGAGGGGAGGTGATATTTGGTAAGGAAGGATGACGGGACTTGTGGAGGCAAGGATGCGGCGATTGCTCCAGTGCATCTCGGAAGCAGCAGTCGATGCGGGACGCATCGGAAAGGGATGCGGTCACACGGGAAGGGCTAAGTACCCGCTAGGAAAACTTATCTTGGCAATTTTATTTCTCCCTGGTGAAGATGGAGAAAGGCTGGAGCGACCTCCAGTGGCTGAGCTGCCGCGCCGAGGGAGCAACAGGGGGAGCGGCGGCGGAGACGAAGGGCCCGCTCCGGGCACTCCCGCCCCCCGGGACCGTTACGGCCGTTACGCCTCTCCCGCTCTCGGACCGATTCAAACTCGGC
>VWZT01014176.1:713199-758920 GCA_013397055.1 Pachycephala philippinensis | reverse complement strand
ATATATAATTATATATAACATATATACAGTATATAGTAACAGTATATACTGTATTTACTTGTGAAACAGACATGTGAAAAGGATAGATGAAGCCTGGTGCTGAACATTTCTATCTTGTGCTGGCAGCTGTGAAATTAAACTGATCTTTCAGCTTGTTCATTAATCAAAATAACATAGATGCTGAGAGTTATAAGTCCTATGGTGGAGAATCCCAGAGTGCCATTTTCCCGTTGTTAAGAGTCCAAAGTCAGATTTCACTTTGATGGCTTTATTCTCATCTGAAACACTCTTTGACTAAAGCACATAATCTAGGTTGTTTTCAGATATCAGAAAAAAATAATTAGCAATTCCAGATTTTTTAGGGTTTTTTTTAAAGCAGAAATACAACTTTTTCCTTCTGAAGTCTGTATTTTTAAGAGCATTTTTTTTCCCTCCTGACTCTTAAGATAACTGAGAATAATATTTGATATGTGCTATATGTTTAAATATGTGTTTTGCTTTTACCTTGTGTCCTCCTGGTTGGTTGTGTTCTCCGTACAGGTGCTTCTAGAAAACAGAAATGTTGCAGTCAGAAGTTATTCGCTGAAGACTTTGAATTAAAACTCATTAGAAATATTGGAAACTCATTGCTGACTTTTGAAGTTTTTTCTTTAAATTTTTCAGTAAATTAAAAATTTTGTTCCAGTAGCATGTTGGCTTGATCACCTGAAATATGAATTCTTGTAATACAATTCCCACATTTCTCTCATGTGCAATCATCCATTAAATCCTAGTAACATTTCAAAAGTATTTTTGCATTTTAAGCATATGAATCAATCCATTATCCACACTGATCTTCTACAGACGGTTCCATGATGTAGGCAGGTTGTCAGGGCATTTAGTCTATTCTCTTCGTTCATCAAACGCCGTGTGACACTGTCAGTGAGGTAAAAGCTCAGGTTAAGGCACAGGACTCAGTCTTGGCTTTCGGCAGAGGATATCCAGGTCAGTTGTATTGCCATTACTTCAGGAATTATTCATAAGCAAAACGCTTGAAACCATTACAAGATGTTGGCCACATTTCCAGCTGTGTTTGGGGCTTGATTTGTAACTGCACTGTGAGTCCACAGTGTGATTCCACATTTAGAGTTCAGTTAATTTTCTCAGGCTTCTGCTTTAAAAGGTGGGGCAGAGCAAGGGCTATTGAATAGGTACCACCCCCATTAGATATGTCCTTTTTTTTTTTTTTTCCCTCACTTTTTCGGGGAAACTATGGATGTGTTTTACTTTTTCTTATTGAACCTTGAGGTTTTTTTTTTTTTAAGCGGATATCTCCTCATTGGGAGGAAAAACACATCACAAGCATAAGAAATAATCCTTCTGTTGCCATCACAGAAAGGTTACTGTGGTAATTTTTCCTTCTTTACAGCCATGGAGTGCTTGTGTATTCACTTAGCAAGCTGCAGCCAGTTCTCTTTTCATCCTGATGTACGGGCTATATCAATGCATAGCCCTGAGATACAGGCTTGACATCATTCCAGCTGAGGCTAAACACTGGGTATCTGCACCACCATGGCAGAAAATTTCAAGCTCTGCACTGCCCTGACGAGGACAGAATATGGTCCATCCAAATTATGCTTTCCATACTTAGGTGCTGTCTGTACAATTATGCTTTAAGACAAGCCTCATGTTTGAAGATCACACCCATCTGTCATTTTCAGGCAACAGGAGACTCCCCAGCATGCCTTATGTTATTCAGCGCCAAAGCTGTACAAACACTGTATATCAACCTTCACTATTTGGCACAGACTTCAGAATTAAAAAGGTAGAAACACGTTTATTTAATTTCATTCTCCAAAAGCCATAACATTTTTCCTATGCATGTAGTTCAAAGGCTGACAGAATAACCTATTCTGCATTATGAGAATTAGAATTAGAAAAAGACATAAATACAAAAGAAACCATAAGCAAATTACTTCTTAACTTTGAATGAAGATCCTTAAACAATGAATGTTAGACTTGAAGAACAAATTGCTGGTGTAAAGGCAAATTGAATTCTATTTGGCTCCTTTTGGACCTTTATTCCATTCTGGTTTTTCAAATCTGAGAGATTCCCTCATTTAACAACAGGACAAAGGTAGAGAAATTCCAAGACCCTGTGAGATATTTACTCAAGCCCAGAGGTTATATTCCCTGCACCCCACCCACTCCTTCACAACGCTGAGAAACCCTCACAGCAACAGATCACATTTACACTGACAAGAAATAACTCAAGTTAAAAGCAACTCACGTGGTCTTCTTCTTTATGTGCTGCTAAAAGAAAAGTCAGTTCTTTATGGTGCATTTTTCTTCAAATGTTTTACCTAAGCTTTGTGGTTGGGCATTTCCTCTTGTCTACTATGCTTGCCAAATCTTTTAGTTACTTTTAGCCACAAGATAAGCCTCAACATTTTTCTCTGCAACGTCAGTGAAAGAATTCTTTTCCAAAACAACTGCAAAATTCTTCTTGCTAAAATGCTTCAGACCTAGTAATTTTTGTGAATAGATACTATAAAACCTCACCTGGAATGACCACTTTAGACAAAGCAGGTCTCAGTGACACTGAATTTTTGACAAACTAACCTTCCAGATGAACTTTCTTGATTTCTCTCTCGATAATCTGTGGCTCCCCCTCAATTACTTTAGTAACCTTGGTGTACTCTGTTCCGGCTACGATAAGCATCAAAAACAAATTAGTTAAATCTGGCATAGCATTTTTCCATATGCAAGGAGCCTTCAGTGGAAACAATGTCATTTCTGGGTGTAGGTGTTGCAGGATACCGTGCTATTCATGCCACAAGGCATGTTATTTCTAGGGATGAGTCATTCATTGCAATGTCAGTTTAAAGTTTTGTTTCAGCAAAGACTGCTAATTGTTTTAAGCAGTGCTGGATATTTTATGAGCAGAATTAAAGCCCATATGAAATCATTCCTTTATTTAGACAGTGATAATACATTTTTTTTTGTGACTGTACTCAAATTTAAATTATTAGGAAATTCTCAGTAAAAAATAATTTTATGTAGATGAGGGGGCCATAAAGCATTATCACCATTATCACCAACAAACCTAAAGCAGCGTGTGTATCTGCTTCTATTGGCTAAATGTCTAGGAAGGTATTATCATGGCAGTCAAGGGTAGCTGACTGGATAAATCACGGAAAAGATAGAGAAAAAATCAAATTAAAAGAAAAGACAAATCTGCCTATTCAGTCCATTCTGTAAAGCAGGATGCTTATGCAAACTAACATATAATAGCAAGGAAAATAGCAAGAATTCAAGAGATGATACTGTCTTTTTCAAATTTCCTACAGAGAAACTATTTATCTCTTTTCCATACACCTATATGCTCTAAGATGTATCTCTAAAGATTATGCCTATTTAATTGTATGCCTCTGCATCTGAAGGTGATTACAAGTACAGTTATAATTGTTAGATTCTGGCATCAGACCTGTCAGTTTTGAACAGTTCTACAGATAAAGTTTGATCCTGCTCATTGTTGCCTGGCTTAAACCGGTAGAACATAGTGCAGTATATGGAGGAATTTTCTTGCTGCAATTTTTTAATTTCCAGCTTTTCTTTTAAATATTCAATCCAGAAATGCGCATCTCCAGAGAAAAAATCTTTTCACATGGCTGGGATACTCAGGATAAAATGAAAAATCCTCTGGAAGTTTAGGTTTCTGTCCAATATTATAGGCGAATTCTGGCTTAGGTCTTTAAAACTAAGATTCAGATGTTTAAAACAGAACAAAGAATTACAGTCAACAGGAGTCATAGCCATATCTTGGCTTTTCTCTAAGACTAGCTGTGTTATCAACTAGCATATTTAAGTTTGGTGGACAGCTGTTCACCTGTTCAGACACCAGGAAACTTTTTACTTGACTGAAGTTTAAGTCACATCTCCAGAATAGTGTTTTTGAAAAACTATGAGATTCAGTACTTTATTACTAGATTTTGAACTAAATGTGGCTGTAAGTTACTTTGCTGGTACACAACTTTGTAACTCACTAAAAAGTGAATATAAAATGAAATGGATTAATTTAATTTATGTCAAGAGAAGCATCCATTCATATTTTTGAGCTTCTGATTCAGGTGTAAACTAACATGTACCAAAACCAATCACTTAAATTCCTTTTTTATTCCCCATTGCTATTATAGATAGTTTTTCTAATCTACATTAAGCAGAGAACATTCCAAATTCATAGATAAAGATTAATTTCACAAGCAGAAGTTCTTTTACTAGTTTTCTACAGCTACTGGTTATATACTGCCAAAACTGTTAGAATTAAGAGAGCAAGATGGAAAGAAAACCATTCCTTGGAATGCTGTATTTGAAGAGAATTAAAGTTAATTTCTTGATATCCATTACCTGTAAGCATTTAAAGAAGGATGTTAAACATGCCTTTAATTATTAACTTGAGGGCAATGAACATTCATTTCTGAAGAACTTACAAGTAAGATGAATTTGGCCTGTTACAATATATTCCATTTCATAAGTCTTTTTCACATATTTAAATTTACTGAAAAAAATTGAATAAATCTTCATTGCTCCCCTGAGTTTTAATTAGGTAACTTTTTAAAGACTGAAAAACCCAAATGATTTTTTTTTTCTGTCACCAATGTCATTAAAAAATTGATTACTTAAACTTTGGTACTTATTTCTGTTTCACAGATACATGGCATTAGAATATAGTATTCTATTTTTTTTCCATTAAAATTCAACTTCTACTATGTCAGTCTTTAAAATGTTGAGTTCAACATATCTGAGAGGGGTTTCAGTTATCATAACCTGTTGCAAAAATGTTAGTTATAATACACTGAATTACCTCCCTGCAGAAGTCTTTTGATTTCTTCATCTTCCAGTAAATGACCATCACCTTCAATAAATTTGGTCACCTTGGTAACCTCTGATAGGATACAGGTTATGGCAAAAAAATTGATTTACAGAAAACATTTGGCAATCCCACAAGAGCATATTACTGAATTAATCCTGTCATAGCATTGTTCTGAATTTAAAAATTCATCTGTTATGACATCAAATTCCACATAAACACTGGAAGCAGCATATTTTATGGCAAACAGCATACTATATAACAGATCCAGGCAGCCTCAACTCTAGAGCTGACTGAAATGTGAAGATCAAGGACTCAAACCAGAACTTTACATTTGGACAGTTGTGAGGTTTAATCTCTGGGTAAGAATTTGCAGTATGAGCATCATTTTTTAAAACATGGAATATCCATTCAGTAATTACTTAAGTTGTATATAGAGCAATATGTACGTATTAAAGAAATGAAATAAAACAAGCATGCTAACCTTCTTCAAGGATTTTCTTTAACTTCTCTTCATTGTCTGGATCCCCTGCAGTAATTCTGGTATATTTTATTTCAGGACCTGGAAAAAAAAATTATAAGATAGTGGCTTTTATCAGATATACCAGGTTTTTCCTTTAAATTATTTTTTCCTATTTAATACATGTGGTGAGTCCATGGTTAAAATGCTGTAATCTGCTTATATGATAACTTTATTATTTACGATTTCCCAAATTAAACTGAAAGAGCATTAAAAACAGTAGTAAAAACTATTCATGAAAGTAACTAGGCAAATTTATTATGATTATAGTAATTACCTGCTTACATTCTTAGACTAAGACACAATTTTAAACGCTGTTGTATTAACACATAGATCAGATATTTCTGAAGTCCCATGATTAGTCTGAATTTACTGTTGCAAATAGACATTTTTGCTTTTATAACTGCTATGAACCATTTGAAAGCTTAACATTTGAGATTCCTTATCAGTTTCTACAGGTTAAAAATAAGGAGCTATCAGCTCTGAAATTCTGGCATTTTACATTATATTTACCATTTCATGTGGGATATTAGTGAAACTTGAATCCGAGAATTGAGAAAATTATATTTTATTTATCCCCCCCCAAATTTTTTCCGGAAAAGAGTCCCAGGTTTATTCAGAAAACACTAATGCCTTTCATTCAGTTATTTTCATTGTAGTAAAAAGTTGTATGAGAATAACGTAAGCATGGTTCTTTATTTTTGTCTTCCTCAAATGTCTTCAGTTAAATTTCAATATTTTCTAAATAAACTGAATGTTAAGACTTATAGCTAATTCAACATGTTGTTGTAACAGTGTCTTTTCCTTGCAAGCTCTCTGGCAGACAGAATTTTAATGGCACAATTCAAGCTGATATTTATGCAAGGTGATCAAAAAGTGTCAATAAAGAACTCCATATAGCACATACTATGCTTAAATAAGCCCCACTCCACTTATAAATTTCTAGGATGCTTAAAGAAATATCTCTGTAAAAGGTCAAATATAATTGAAATTGGCCAAGGAATTTGGGAGCTTTTGTGTGAGAAAATGAAGGGATGCAGATGCACATTAATTTTATCTCACATTAGCTGTATCCAAGTGTCTAACTTGTGGATGTTAGATCAAGTCCCCACCTTACAGAAAAATAGAGATCTTTTTCTGAAATGGCTGTCAAGAGAGCCTGGGATGACATGCAAAAGTAGGCATCTACACATTAAATATCTGTGTTTGGTAAAATGAAACCTTCCTGGAGATATATAATCCAGAAGTTCAGGGAAAAAAAAAAAAAGTTTTCCTTCTAAAGAAAGACAGAGGACAAAAATGCAATAAAAGCAGTATCACTGTGAAATGGTAGCAAGAAGTTTGTGAAAGCAGACACTTAGCTAATATCTGAAAATAAAAACCAAAAAAAGAAGACAAATTTTCATAGTTTTGCATGCTGTTAAAATATTGTTGCCATTTCTGTATGTGTGTGTTTAAGACACATGGCCAGTTTTTCAGCCTTTCAGAGACAGTGGGAAGCATTAGGAAAAATTCATCTGTCAAGCAAATGCAGTTTAGGCACTAGGACAGAGCTTAAGATGTGTTATGTTTGTATGTAAAGGTGGACTTTACTAAGAATGAATATCTCAGCTTAATTTACCTTGAATAATTCTTTCTTCTGTTACTTTTTTCTCTGTCACTTCCACAGGTCGCCCATCAATGATTTTGGTGTATGTTTTAATAATTGGATCTACAAGGATTTTTAAATTGAAGACATTAATCAAGTAATGAAATTTCAAGTGTTCTTTTTGAGATGTGGAAATGGACTGATGCATACAGGGAAATACCATAGAATATCTTATGAAAAATAAAAATGTTCAGAGATCAGGAACTAATTCTACTCAAAATTTAGGATGATCGCATGCGATTTTTCCTTTAAAACCATCCTAGATGTGAACATCTCAAGGCCCTTAGCAAAGAGAAGGCAAGGTTTACCTCTATTTCTGACAAAATTGCCTTTTAATCACAGAATCATATACTACATATTGGATCGCAGGACAACAATGAGCAAATAATTCTTAACTGAGACAGATGTTATGTCAGCATGCAGAGTATTTCTAAAACTGTCTTGACTGTAGCTGTGGAACACAACTAAGGAAAAAAACCCATATTTTGAAATGCATGAGAATTAAAAAATAAATGATGCAATAAAATTACAGCACTTCACAAAGGTTTTGTTAAAAAAAGAACAGCAGTCTAACAGGAATCACCTAGAAAAAGTAGAAACTGATGGGGAATAGTGAATGCTTCAAATTTAAGCTAATACAAATTGAGTTGCTGAAAGCATACCAACCTCCATGAATCACTTTAGTTATTGTCTCCCCTTCCCTGACTATTTTGAACTCAGGTTCCCCTTCAATTAATTTAGTGAGCTGTGTGATAGATGGGTCTGTGACATAGGAAAAAAACAACACGTTACAAATAGTCATAAAATACTTATAGTATTCCATGGGGATGAGATGAAGCTTGCATTTTCTCCCCCTACTCTAGATAAACCAGGTGATTGTAATAGAGGGCTGTTGAAAACTGAGAGGTTACTTGTGACAACATTGTGCAGTCTTGTGTTTCCTCACACAAGGTCTTAAGTCTCGATCCTACTGTACAGCTACTCTTTATTTATATGTTTTTTTTAATTTTGTGTATATGATATTTTTAACATTTGTTGACAAGTCTCAGACAATAAACCAAATCCTCATCCGCAGAAAGGAAGTCTTTTTCTATATATATTGGTAAGAAGGCTACTCTGCATCTTTGCGGGTATCTTATAGGAATTGCTCCACTGGTGATCAGCAGGCAATCTACATAGTGAGACCTTTTCTTTTTAAAATTAATTTAATTTTTTGTAGTTTTGGAGGTTATTTTATTTGGGGTTTCTTTTGGAGTTTCTTTTATTTTTTGCTTTGAGGTTTTTTTGGTGGGTTTTTTTTTTTTTTTTCATTTAAGACTTGGCCAGTGGTTATGCCACTTAAAAAAACCCCAAAAAGCAAACATCTGATATCAGCTGGAATGGCTGTAAGGATATTTATCAGCATTACTGGCTATTATTATCATGAGTGAGGTCATGTTGATTACACTGACCCAAATGTATCTCTGTCTGACATGCTAAAGCAGGAGATACTAGATAAATTAGGAACATACCACTAATTAGCAGTAATAATATGGTTCTTCTCTAATGAGTGCTATGAGACTCCTTCTACTTAAGGAGCTGCTGTAAACAAACTTCCTTTATTCCTTATTCAGAGACAGAGACTTAGCGTAATCCACTTTTTTACTTTCCTTAAAAATCTCTTAAATATGTTATATGAATTTTTGCAGAAGTTGATTTTGCATTGATTTCTTTTTTTTTTTCCCCATAATTACTGATCAGGATCTAACAACAGCTTTTAAATAGTTGTGCTTCGTGCTAATTGTTGAAAACAGTCAATTTAGGCCAAGTTCAATAGTAAAAATAAAAACGCACTTTTATTTTCTTTTGCAGTAGCATATGATTGCATAAATTAGAATTTAGAGGTAAATAATTTGTTGCAGATGAGACAACATGATGGGATCATAAAGATTCCCTGTTATTATAGACCTCTGTTCATCTACTCTGAGTTCTAAACAGCTGAACAAGCCATCACTTCTTTTTTTTCTAAAAGGTCTGGATGAAAAATATTTACAAATATTTTAAAGAAACCATCTTAGAAGATTCATTCCCTTGCTTCTGTTTTAAACTTAGAGGAATTTTTTGCGTGTTGAGAATCCATTAAATATGAATTTACATTGATACAAGTGATGAATATAAATGAAAATAATTTTTCATGAAAATTATTATAAAAGTAAAATGTGTATTTATGAATGTTTATAAATAATTTATTTTTACATTTCTCAATAAGTGTACCTTTTCATGTGATTGATACAGCAGATGTATGCAAACCAAAAAGTGAAGGCATACCCAGCTATATTGCCTAGTTTAGGACCAATCCTTTAAATATTTAATCTGTTAAGATTTGGGTTTCAGACAGATTTAACTCTTTACATCTGTTTGATCTTTTAGATCCCATACATGCCTATGTATGAACAGTGGAAACACAACACAAGTAGAAAATGATGAGAAAGGAAAAGGCACACATCCCCCTCTAAACTTGGTGGGGAGAGGAGTAATTTTTTTCTTTTTTAATGGAAATCTCCTTCCCATCATGATCTGGTAGAACTTCCTGACAAAAAAGTTAACATGTAACTTTGCCAGCATTTATCTACAGACAGTTGTGGGTTTATGTGGTTGTGATGGGATCTGCCACTTGCTACTATTACTGAGAAAGCTCAGAAGGGTCAGAATTGGCTTTTTTGGGTCTATATCTGAATCAATCATCAGCAGAAAGGCTTTACTGGCCAGAGATCATTCCCTGGAATGTGTTCTAAAGCAGAAATACTGTACTGGAAATGGAAAGGAATAGCCCTTCAATACTCACTAACTTCCAAAGTTATTTTTACTCTGTTTGGTGAATAAAGTATAGTTCTACATTTGACTGTACAAATGCTCAGACATTTCATTTTTTCTTTAAAAGACAATTTTGTTTCAATTAATTTTCAACTTTTAAACATCCTGTACATCACCTAACCTATATACTCTCTCTCTGGTTTTAACAGAGAAGGACAGGTACTTTCAGAGAGTGATTCACTCTCACCATAGGAAGATTTCTAAAACAGCTTGGATGAATCACCATATGAAATAATCTATCCATTTATACTGCACTGTGGATCTGATTTAATGACGGAGACTAGGCAACAAAGATCAGCATATATGTTAAATTGCATCTAATCCTAAATGGGATGAAGCACAGACAAGCTCCTGAAAATATAACCATTTTTCACTTCTTCTGGAAGGAAGTCCTCCCAGAAACACTGATTAAGCAGTTTGGATAAAATTCTTCACATGACATTTTTAACTGCCTTTCTCAGTTGAGCTCAAACAAATTCCCTTTCAGCATTTTAAATTCAATGGGAAGCTGGATCTCATCAGCTTTAGTTAAGGTATAAATCACAAGTGATTTTAGCAGTCTCATCCCCACATTTTGTTCTCTTCAATCCCACCACTAATCTTTAAGTCATGCTTCTGTCTCAAGAAATGAAAAAAACAAAGTTTGGCAAGATAGCCTTTTCAGGCATCTAACAGATATTGGTAGTTAGAACTGATTGAAAATTATAAAAAAATAAACCATCTTTTTTTCTTCGAAGTATAAGAAACATATCTACTTCAGTTTTTAAAATATCTGTTTTAATGAAAAAACAGAAAAGGAAATTTCTTCATTGAAAAAAAAGGTAGTAAAATAAATGGTTTGAAAAAACTTATTTAAAATTTTTTTAAGGCCTGTAGAAAAAGGAGAAAACTCCTTTTTGGGGAGAACAACCGTGGATAATCTTTTCATACAAAATGTTTCAGTCAGTTCTAATTGCAATATTTGTATCTTTGCTTTTCCAGCAAAGTGCTTAGCATCCTGGAGTTGCTAGGTACAAAGAGCATCCCATTGAAGAAATATATTCAATATATATTCTGAATATGCATATGAACATATGCAGAAATATATATATACAACGGGCCTCATTTACCTTCCTTTGTGATGATAGGCTGGACGTTGCTTTCAATTATGTTAATTTCTGAAAATATAGAAAATGGAATATACAGTACATTCCATTCTTACAATTTCTTTGTGGCAGCAATCAGTTAGATTTGGTCTGCTCATAAGAATGTGGGTAATATCACAGATATTAATGGGTGGAAAAGCAGCTCGAAAGGATCTAGAGCATGCATCTTGGTTCTGGTTATGGAATGGTGATAAACTCAGGTCACCTGCAGGCACAATCTGCTGATATGCAGTATCCCTTTGAGCCTTATGAAACCCATGGGTCATGGGACCCATCCTGATGTATGGTACATAACAGCGAGGGCTTGTACAATCACCCACACAAAGTTTGCACAACTCCCTGACACACCTTATACCTGAGCATTGCCCTTTTCATTAGGGAGCTGATCTGGCAAACACAGGAAGCCTTCTGGCATTCAGAACTATAGACAGAACACCACAGAATGACCTTGGGAGATCAAGTTGTCCCTCTACACCCAGGACAGACTCAAGTATTCATTGAACAGCTCTGACAGTTATTTGACTCATGTCCATTCACTGGCAGAGAAATCCTCAGTGGTAAAGGTTCCAGCCTTCCTAGTCCTGCACTTAACCAAATCTATGGCTACACTTTTCTTGATGTCCACTTTGACCCCTATTACTTCATTTTTACAGGCATTGTTTCTTGCGCTACTCTCACTGGTCATGGGAGGTAGAATCATAGAATATCTCAAGTTGGAAGAGATGCGTAGGGATCATTAAGACCACCTTCCTTCCTCTCAAAGGACTACCTAAGACTAAGCCATATGACCAAGAGTGCTGTCCAGAAGCTCCTTGAACTCTGTCAGGCTTGGTGCTGTGACCACTTTCCTGAGGAGGCTGTTCCAGTGACTGACCACCCTCTGGGTAAAGAACCTTTTTCTAATGTCCAGTCTGAACTTTTCCCAAAGCAGTTTCATTCCATTTCCTTGTGTCCTGTCATTGGTCACCATAAAGGAGACCAGCACATCCCCATCCACTGCCCTTCTTGGGGAAGGCACAGGCAGTGATGCAGTCACTGCTCAGCAATGAGGTCACCCCTCAGCCTTCTCTTATCCAAAATGAACAAGCCAAGTGACATCATCAGCTCCTCATAAGTCTTGACCTCAACACCTTTCACCATCTTGGTCACCCTCATTTGGACACTGGGCCCAAAACTGGCTCCCAAACCTGTCCCCAGCACTGGAGGTGAGGCTGCCCCAGCCCAGTGCAGAGCAGAGGGGACAATCCCTCCCTTGCCCGGCTGGCGATGCTGTGCCTGATGCCCCCCAGGACAGGGTTGGCTCTTTTGGCTGCTGAGGCACTGTGGACTCAGATTCAACTTGTCATCAAGGTGAATGACTCGATTTTTTGTTCCAAGGGTTTTTTAACTTCAGTATGTCCATTCCCAGTTTTCAAAAGTCTGATGTGATAGTTTCCATTTCTACTGTGAAATGTCGGTAGAACTTCACAGGAATTTAATAATTTGTCTACATTCATATTGCCTCACAAAGTTACAGCAGGATCTTTGCCTTCTAATAGATTGTTTCAACACATACTCGATATTCAGAAACTAAATGCAAACTCTGAGAAAGGCTGCGAAGGAGCTAAAAGGGGTCTTTTTTTACATTTATTCCCTAAAGAGAAAATATTCTGAGCAACTGTCTCTCATACAAGCCTCATATTTGGACATATGGGAAACAGGCAAAAGAGGTACACTCTGTCCCTCTGGAAATATTTATGAAAAAGAAAGTATCCCAGTGCACAGTCAATGCTACATCTTGGACAGTGAGCACAGTACAATGCTACATCTTAGAGAGAGAGACAATACAACTTTGCTATGCACCAAGCACTGAACCTTGGCTAAGAACTGAAAAACAATCTTTTCCATATGTATCTTGCCTACCCTAAGAGTTTGAACAGCTTACTTCAGGGTTACTTTCCAGTCACACATCTGGAAAGGAAAAAATACAGTAGCACAGCAGCCAGAAACATTCTACTTTGAGTCTTTCTCTTCCTTTTCTTCATTGGCGCATCTTACTTTCCCAGAAATTTCTTTCTTCTTTATTGAAAAAAGAGATGTACAATTCCAAATTGGAATTGGCAACACTTAAAAGCAATATCAAACCCATCTGGAAGTATTTACAATGAACTTACTGTAAAATGTCAGTGGAATCTCTTTGAAGGTACTGTCACGAACAAACTATAAAAACAGAAAAACAATTTATTTAAAATGTAGAAGTAGTACTTGCCTTATAGTTTCCTAGTGAGCATGGTTAGGATTCACTGCTTTGCTTCATTGACCTGAAAGTTAGGTGATGCTATTTGTCTAGGTTCTCTCATTCACTGTTGAGGGAGAATGTAATCTCAAGAGGATAACTGAGATAGATAAGGATGCCTACTTTTCTTCACAGGCTATTGATGCTGCTGGCTTTAATGACATAAGAATTTAGTCAGTCAGTGTTTTTTTCAAATAAATGATTTTTTTTCCAAGAGTGATGAAGTGAACCAAAGAACAGATTTGGGCCAGTTCACACTGAAGTTATCCAAATGCAAATATTCTACAATTATTTGGCACTGAAAAACCTAAATTCTAACTGTTGAGTGCAATCATTCAAACAGATTGTATTTGGGTTATTGGGAGCTATTGAATGTGCTGTCTGCTGAAGAAAGAAAGGACTAGAGAATCATTTATGACTTATAATGTGCTCAGTTTCACAGATCCTGCCAGAAAGACAGAGGGATAATTACTGAAAGAGTACCTTAATTTGAATGTACTTAATCAACTTCTTCAGTATTGTGAGCAGCTGATCATTTCCAACAGGCAGCTCTGACAAAAGAAACAGCCATGTAAGAGGAAATACACAACTGTGTGCATTTTACTTTCATTTACAGTGATCAGGAGATGCAATCTTTCTCAAACACTCACACAAGTGTGTGCTCTATATATATTATTCCATTCAGCAGAAAAGGTAATCTGTGACTAGTCTTCTCTTTCATGTACTTTGCTTTCATAAAATTTCAAAATCTTGCCAATGTTTCAAGCAAGGTTCTTCCACAAAATGAGCAGTGAGGTAAATTTTCTGTTTCAAGTTCCACATAAGAATTGTATCTTTAAATTAATTAACTTTTTAAAGTTATTGCAGTTACATAGCATGATTTAGTTACATGCAGTTACAAGCAGATTTAAAAGAGTGAGTATAAATTTCACGGAATAATACTCACCTGCTGGATATAGGAGTTTGTCAATGACGTGAATGACACCATTTGTTGCCATGAGATCAGATTCTCTTGATTTCAGTTCATTAACCAGAAGAGTATCATTCACCTGGTAAAGGATCAAAAGAGAACCCGAGTTATCAGGGACATCAGAAAACAACCCCAAACCCTATTATAACATTTGGAAAAATGCATGCCATTCTATAATGTGGATAGACATGGAATATCAAATCTCTGTTACAAGGCTGTAGTAGGGAGGTGTTTTCTATACTTAACTGTTTTCAAGTAGAGTTTGCCCCCTTGGATGGTTTTAAGAATATTTGTTACACCGGGCTCAAAGCCACTTCCAATGAAAACTCCTTGTGTCAGGTGGTAAAGAAGAATATTCCTGAGAGCATTTTTGTCTCCTATGTAAAAATAAAAAAAGTAGGAATAAAAATTAAATGGTAGGGGATTGTTCTTTGTGGGAATTCTAAGGATTAACATAGACTTGAGCTAGAATGAAACATAATATGTATGAAAATACCATGGACACATACAATTTGAATTTGTTAAAATGATGATGGTGGGAAAAGCCCAACTATATGAAAAAAAGGTACTCAGAACGTAATTAAAAAGATCCTATGAGAAATCTTACACAAAAGAACATAAAAGGGGTCAATGGAGGAATTAGAAGTGCTGGGTTTGTCTGTTCTTACAGAAGAAAGAAGCAGATTGGAGAAGTCGAGAAAGGGGGAAACCACCCTATTTTAGGGATGATTTCTGTATTTCAAAGTTTGACATTCCTATTTGGGATGAAAAGAAAAAAATCCAAAGTTTTCAAGACTGTCTTAAAAAAGAAATGTATCCTCTAGCCCAAGTTGATATCCTGATAGGGCTCTCTGGGTCTGTGGAGGCTGAGAGTCATAGGATGGGCTGCAGAAAAATCCATAATATCCCCAGGAGACAGGGTACCAAGCAGAGCAGCTTTAAAATATGTCTCTTTGCCATTACCTGGAATATTGACCATTCTAAGTTTAATACTAGAATTACACGCTGATATTGGTTCTTATTAGGAGTTCCAGCCTTGATGAAACTGCAATGGAAATCCTGTCTGGTCATATTCTTTTCCTGATGTCTCTTTCAGTGAACATTTTCCCTTTTTTTCCTGTGTTTTGCTCTTATCACTGATACTACTGCAATTTACTTCACTACTGAAATGCGATTAAATGACCTTTTACTTCCTAGTAAAATTAGCACTGATATTTTGTGACTGGGCCATTCACAGATAGCTTTAAGTTACATACAAAGCCTAAACATGGCCACTCCAAAGATTTTTTCACAAACCATCAGGTTACCTTTGTAACTACACCACTACAGTTACTGATTAAAATAATCTTTGATTTGTATCTTTCTTACAGATAAACGAAGTATTTCTTTATGTTTTTTAAAAAACGTTATATACTTCAAGGTTTAATCTCTGTGGAGAACACAACACTAACTTAAAAGAAAACCAAGACAGAATTCTAGAAAGTAATCTGGCACAAAAAGAATAGACATTCTGCTGCAAAAAAAAATGATGAGGGCCAAGGAAAAAAAATATTAAGTAACTGAGTCACAATGATAGAAAAAGGTGCATAAAGCCCCTTGAAAAGCAGAAGGGCAAATAAAATTGTCTTGTTAAAGACAGAGTTAATCCAATATGACATTGGCCTTGGACAACTTCAAGTTCTGAATTGAAGGCAAAAATAGTAGAAGGAAGTAACACCATTGAATAAGATATTGAGGAGTGAAATTTAAATTTAAAAATCAGGTTGGATTCTTCTTTCCAGAAAGATATTTTCTCTATGTCCAAGAAGGGCATATAGGCAATTTAGGGAATTCCTATTACCTCTCTATGCAAAAGGTAAACTGCTTCAGCAGACAGCTTTTGTGCATTAGTCTCCTTTCCAATCAATTTTACTTTGCTTATAATTCCAGTTTTCTTATGTTACTTACTTATCAGTATGTCCTTGTCATCATCAGTCAAACCTCTAAAGGCATCATTAGTTGGGACAAACAGAGTCCACTGTCCAGGCTGAGACAGAACATCATCCAAATCTGCAGCTTTCAACAGACTGAGGAAAATGCTGTTTAAAACAAAGAGACAAACCACAAATACATTTTGTTGAAATGTGGTAACTGTAATTGAGTCCAGGTACTTAGTTCCCCCCAATTTTTTTTCTGAGAGTGTCTCAATTTTCAAACACTTTCCCTGTTTACCAGAAATAAAGATAGTGGAAGAGGAAAATGAGAAAAAAACCCAACAATAACAAAACAAAAAAAACCAAACCAAACCAAACCAAACCAAACCAAACCAAACCAAACCAAACCAAACCAAACCAAACCAAACCAAACCAAACCAAAAAACAACAACAAAAAACAACAACAACAAAAAAGGAAAAGACAAAAAAGTCTTAAAAGTAGCAGACAGAGGAAAAACTATTTGAAAAAATACATTGGGAGCCTGGATCAGAGCAGGATTCATCAAATACAAACCCCTGGAGATCAAACAGGTGAAAGGAGGATGCAAGGGATAGTTCTTGCTCTAAGAGTATTGACATATTTGCAGGAAAGGGACAGAAATAAGTACTGGAAAGGTATGCAATCCTGCTGCACCCATATGGAATTGTACCACATTAATTAAAACTCCAGAGTCCATTGCATTTATAGCTCTGGATGTATAATTCAATTCCTTCTGTCCTCTTACTCATTCTAGTGTCTTACAATCCTTGGTGCCTTAAAAACCCATTCTAGCATGGAGTGTGGAAGTCTTTTCAGCATACAGCTGGAGAACACTTTTTCTTCCCCCACATTTTTTTCCTTTTATGTTATTTATGTAGGTAATAAAACCTTCTCTTCCCTCCCTACTTTCCTAACCCCAAAAACTCACATACAGTCCAAAACTTTCTCTCAGATCAGCTGTGCTGTACATACAGATACCCTCTGCAGGAAAATGTCAGTTCTGTCAAAACTGCTACTCACCTAAAACGCTTATCATTTCTCAGCATTTCATGCAATGTCTTTTCTGCTGGATTGATGATCTGCCTGAAGATGTGAATAAAACCATTTCTTCCTTCTTTGCTTCCTCTGACCATGCATGAATTTTCAATACATACAGCCTTATTGAAAGAGAAACAAGTGTAGTTTTTTACACAATGTTAAAAATAACAGCCATACGTATTTCCTACAGTCGAATTGTGTGTTCTTGCCAGGAAATTTGGAATTGCTTGAGAAAGCAAAAGTAGCAAAATCTAGAATAAAATATCATGGTGCAAATATTTCCAAACTTGATTTTTTTGTGTTTCCCTTGAGAATGTTCTTAAAAACACTTCTAACGTTTTAAAAATGTTCTAAAAATGAACTTTAAAAATTTGTAATCAACTGAGTGCCCAATTTGAAATCCTTTTGCATTTTCCCAAAGAGTTTCCCATGCAAACAAAGCTCAGATTGATAAAGATCAGATTTTCATTTTTTGCTACCTTAAAAGTTCAAGGATTTTTTGCTAGATAGTCATAATGGTAAATGTTGGGGGTTTCATTCAGCTTTGCCTTTTACAGACTCTCAACTTTCATAGTTGGATGCATATTTTTAGAAAGACTCATTCACTTACTGTGCGATACACGAAGACTCTAAGTAGTTTTCCTCCAATTGTTTCCAGCTCTTGTCCATTGTACAGTTCATTGAGCCCAACTTTCACTTTTATAATGTGATTCTGCAGGATTGTTCTAAGAAGACGTTGATCCAGCCTTAAGGTGTCATCTACAAAGCCATTTAGATATTAATATACAGTAATGTATATAGTGAATTTTTATTCAAATAAAGTTAAAAGACTCTGGAAATACTGAATCTTTGAAATTCTTGAGTTAAAACACGGACAGGTCTGCGTATACAGAATGCGAATTGTTTTGTAGTGACCATTCCTCAAATTCAGTCAAGAACTTTTGACATAGCCATGATTAATTACTATGAGTAATATGTCTGATGATTGATCTGTAGGCCTGCTCCATCATCTGAATTACTGCTATAGATCATTTTAGAACTAGTCCTTTCTGTATGCGCACCTTAGAATCTACCCAAATTTTCTTCCGTGGTGGTGAGACAACACTCTAATTCTTTGGGGAAAGGCAAGATGTCCATGAGGTCACCTCTGCAAATATACAAACACCTGTTTTATCGTATATTTGTATCAGTTTCTCTCTGCTTTAATCCACTGGGAAATACTAACTTTCTTGTATTGCCTGGGTTTGGCTGGGATAGAGTCAATTTTCCTCCTAGTAGGTCCTACAGTGCTGAGTTTTGGGTTTAGTATGAGAATGATGTTGGTAACACGGTGATGTTTTGGTTGTTGCTAAGCAGTGTTCACCCTAAGCCAAGGACATCTCAGTGTCTCATGCTCTGCCTTAGGCAGGTGCACAAGAGGCTGGGAGGGATCATGGACAGGACAGGTGACCCAAACTGGCCAAAGGGATTTTCCATACCTTAGAATGTCATGCCCAGTATATAAACTGGGGGAGGCTGGCCAGCACATGCCAATCACTGACTGGGCATCAGTCAGTTTGTGGTGGGCAATTGTACTGTGCATCACCTGATTCTCTTAGGTTTTAATTAGCNTCCCTGATTCTCCTCCCCATCCCAGAGTGGGGTAAAGAGGGAAGTGATCAAGTGGATGCTTGGTACTTAGGTGTTGGCTGGAATCAAACCACTCCATAAATTTTCTGAGAATAAATAAGTTTTGAATCTAATGGAAGTAATGTAAAGATTAAGGAAACTGGCAGTTCCTCAATATCTTTACGTTCCCAGAACCTATTTGTGTGTATTTTGTATCTTATTTTAGTGCTACTATTTCCATTAGCAAATGATATTACTGAAAACAAGCTATGCAGTCTGGTGGTTAGGCTTGTTTTGTCTTGCTACAATTTGAAAGGATGAAGTCACTCTATTTGTCTGTGGTGCTCTTGCAGTGAGACTTAGAACAAGTACTGGGGGTTATTTGGAAAACTGTCAGGGTAGCATACATTCTTGTTTATTTTGACAGTCTTTTAGGGCTACTAACCTGAGAAAGCACCATTCAGAGGTACCAGGAGAGTGTATTGGCCTTCTGGCCTTAGAGAAGATGTCAGACCTAGCTGTGCCACCAGGTCCTTAAAAGTAGTCTGCTGGGCACCTCCAAGCTCAATGACTTGTTTGGCTGCAAATAAATAAGGAAAGGTGTTTTAACACACAATATCTTCCTATTCCTGATTTGGATTCTCCATGCTTATCCAGAACTATATATCTGAGGGAATCTGGGTAAGGTTATTGAAAATATCTTCAGTGCAACAAGTTTTTCATACACATCACTGACCAGAATCAGGAATTAGCACTTGATCAATGAGGTGGATAACGCCATTGCTTGTCACAATATCTTTGCGTTTCACCATTTTCACTCCATTCACAGTCAAACTTTCACCATCACAACCAATTTCAACAGTGTTTCCTTCCAAGGTTTCATAGACAGCTCCACCTGTGATGGCTTCAGAGCACTGGAGAGTATTTAATATATGGAACTTCACAAGAGCTGCAGAGAAAAGAGCAGGAATTTATTAGATGTAGGTGTTTGGACACATATTCATATACATATAATTCACACATAGGTGTGGAATAAATTATTACAGCTACACTATTTTTAATAGTATTCTAGCTTAGCTAGCATATTTTCACTCCTAGACACTTTATTTAAATTTAATGATACTGTAGGCCTCTAAATAACACTTATGATCAAAAATATTTGGCATCCCTTATATTATGAAAACTATATTGGTTATGCTACAATCTGCTGGTGATTGCATATGATATGCTCCAAAAGGACCTATGAGTACAAAACTCCATAGGCTATGGAAAGGTATGAGAGAATCTCATATTCAGATAGCCCTGAATTTCTAGAGACAGGAATGTCTGTCAGACCTATGCAGCTGACTATTAAAAAGTCAATGTGCCTATATTTTCACAGTTCCCTTTAAACTGTTTTAGAGACTAAGTTCTCAATGACTTTCTATCCTTAGGCAGGAGGAAAAACTAGAGACAGAAGAAATAACTCTTCCTATATACATGAAAGTAGAGGTGCTTATTTCCAGAACAACAAGGATAATGTAGTTTCTGCCTTCTGATCCACTCATACATATTTCTCATTTGCAAAAAAAGTTTAAATACCTTCAGAAGCCACCCTGTCACCCAGGATTCTTTCTAAAACTCCCCTTGGAAGTCTCTCAAAAGCTTCATTAGTAGGAGCAAAGAGTGTGTAATGACCAGGTCTTCCAAGAATATCCATGACACCTGATGTAATGGCAGGAGCCTAAAAAATAATTGTTCCTTTTATTGCTGATTATTTGAAATGTTTCCAAAATACATTATCTGTCTAGTTTCACCTCATGCCCACAGATACTTGAATGCTAGACTGAGATCATAGCGTTATAAAAAGAAAGATCATTAATGTTATAGAAAGATAACAAAATTAATCAACAGAGGAATTTTCTTTTTCAACCGAAGACTAGAAAGGATTGGTTTTTATATAAAGTTTTTTTAAAGAGATTAAATGTTGTGGTTCCCTGTAACTGTCATAAACTGGACTTGAGGGATTCAGAGGATCTTTTCCACCTTTATGCCTCTGCACTTGAAGTACTTTTTTGCATTTATTGAGGAGATGGAAAATGGAAAAGGACAACAGTTATTTGCAAACCAACGGCATATTTTTTAAAATATGCAGCATGAAATCCCATTACAATGTGCACATTTTCCAGAAGATGGAAAAATTGGAAATTTGGACAGTTTCTAATCATACTTCCTCTGTGCAAGAAAAATCCTTCTTATGTGCATCTGCTGGTGCTCTAAAACTTGCTGTGAGTCAGGTTCTGAAATTTATTTGGTGTCTTTACCATTTTCTATCATCCGTTTTGAAATTGTTCTTATTTATCTAGCACCAGACACTGTAACTTCATTCTCACGTTTCACTGGCTCAGTGCTTGAAGAGAAGACAGTTTTTATGTACAGGGACACATTCTGTTCTATTGATGTTGCCTTTTTATACAGTTAGATTTACAATATTAGCTGAGGCTCTTAATGTAATTTATTTCTCTCTCTTACTGAGCTAACCATTCTTACTTCCAGGTATCATAAACAAATAGAAAAGGAATAAAAAAACCCTCCTTAAATAAACAGAGAAGAGTTTTTAGTTTTGTTCACTTACTCTAAATGATGAAAGATCATCCTCACTTTCAATGAAATCTTGAATGGTATTTCCAACAGAAGTCAGGACACGATCAACCACATGGACAACACCATTTGTAGCAATCTGGTTGCCATGGATGATCCTGGCACAGTTAACAGTAACAACCTATATTTGAAGAATCAATTAGTAGAAGATTAAACATCAATTTGATCATAAGCTTGGAACCTGACTCTCACAGATTGGCAATGTAGGTACTGTACATTGTGTATTCGCTGTTGTTATTTCAGTCGGGTTTTTTAAAATTTGAAGTAAAGCCTTGTAAGATTTGAAAGTTTGACTAAGCTTCTGGAAAGATAGCAGCAGATTTATTCAGGTTATACTGATTTCATATTTATGTTTAATTTCTTACTGCAATTATTCTGATTTAGTTTTTCTTATCTGGCTAATATGGTGATTTTTTTTTTTTTTAATGATGCAACCTGTAGACAAACATAAACATTTTGATGCATTTAAGAAAACAAAGATGAGTGACTTAACTCGGAGGTTTCTAGCATTTACAAAAATAATTTTTTTTCTAGCCAAATAATAGATGTGTGTTTCCTACATCTTTAATGCTCCTACCATGCACTCAAATTCAAATAAAAGACCTGCAATATTATTTAGCAAAAATGACAGTAGATTTTGCTGTCAAATTTATTATGATCATGTGTTTTGACCACAAAAGGCTTTGTCTTTTATGAAGGAAGTTCATTTTCATTTGAACTTCGATTCCTGAACAGCAAACAGCACAATGTTTACTCATTCTTTCTTAGTGATTAGTCTACACAGCAGTCAAAAGTTCTTCAAGAGAATATTTATTTTTGTCAGTCACAACTGACTCAGTAGATGTTAAACTTTTGATAATATGTTTTCTTTGATATATAAGGAAATAAAAGAAATAAAGGCTATAATTAAGTAAATATATCAGGAGAAAAAAAGAGAATAGTCTTACCCCATTAGGATAATGGTTAATAAGCAGTTGCTGGCCATCATACATAGACACCAGGGTCATGCCATCCTTAAGATCTTTTGTCAACATGCGCTTGTTTAACATGTGGTGGTGGAGAGCATTATACAGTTCAATATTTACATTGTCAACCAAATTCCTGAGAATTTCCTAAAGAAGAAAGGTATTTAATTAATTAGAAGGTTCAAAACTCTCGCTCAGAAAGATGTACATATTGCTTTACCTTAGTATATGCTTTCAACATATTCAACATCTGTTAGGGAAGATGACTTTGGTGCCTATAAATCTGGCTCTACTTAAATGATCCTTAAGTCTGATTTGCTCACAAATGGAAGATGAGGCTTCAGCACAAACAAGTCATTGGAGGAGCTTTAATTCAATATTTATTTAACTAAAATCATTACTAAAAGAAGGACACCTGAATTACTGAAAATGTACATCCATACATCATGCAGCTTCTGGAATTCCTAGAAGTTTCCCCAAAACTGTGTTAATAAAATTAACAATACTAATATGTGTCATGCAAGTGCTTAAATAAGAAATAATTACAGTTGCTTAGTACTCCTGAAAGTAAACCCAGCCTCTCTAGCTTCAGAATTGTATGTTAAACATGCAGATTATTTCATTATAACTTGTGTTATGTCCTTTTATGTCTAAAATCTCGACATTGTTTCCAATCTAATTTATCCCACACTAGCGGCTTCAGCTAAAATGTTGAACTCATGCACGTGCACACACACATACACACTTACTGAATCTAGCTCGTCCCAGGCTTCGTTGCTTGGTGCAAAGAAAGTGAATGATCCTCGTCCCTCAATCTCTTCACTCAGCCTTGATATGTAAGAGTACCGCTGTGTGGAGGTAGCTCCCACAATACCGAGTGTACCGTATACATGATCAATAGGGGCAACTAAAATAAACATGAGGTAAGAATACTGTAAATTCCTCAGGCCCCAGTTTATCACAATCAAATTTACTTTGTGTCTTTTGGATGCATAATATTTCTGAAACAGTTTAAGTCAGTATTTAATAACGTTTAGATTAAAAATTCCATTGTCAGCATAATCAAAAATCATCAAAACATATCTGCTTGCTATTGATTTTTATGTCTTTCTTAATGAAAAATTAGACCAAACAATACTGAATATTGTAAGGTTTCCTTTAGAAGACCTGTTGTATTTGTTCCAACACAACATAGAATGGGAGGCTATCCATGTTTAACCACAAAAAATTTCAGTCGAGTGGGCCTCATTCTGCCATGATGGACCCGAATTCTTTTCGTGAGGCCTCTTGCTCTTCTTCCAGTGTCTGGTTTATGCATATACTGATTCATCCAGGGAGTAGGAATGGCCATAGTCTCACAATTAAAACATACCAACACAAGAACAGCATTAATCTGTCCTAATTTTAGGCATCTAGAAGTGAGACATTTGCATGCAATCTAATGGTTCTTGGCTCTTTTATAGTTATGGAGAGGAACAGAAAATGCTAGAGTGTGACTGATCTCATCCTAATGTAAAGATCTGAAGGGAGATTAATCCATCTAAACAAACTGAACTCTGCATTATTGAACATAAAAGGATTGTTTCAGACATATGAAGCTATGAAATGTATTCCTTCTCATATTACTCTTTCCTGCAGCAAATAGTTTTATTTATACAAAGCAGAATAGCATAAATAGGAGAGATGAAGAATTTCTGTCTTTATTTTCACTCCTTCTTTGATAAAGTCTATAAGACTTTAAATTAGATTCAAGTTTCTTCAGAAAAAGGAAAATACAAAATTTAGATATGATCCACCTTGTGTCCTGGCTTTCTGACCACACTGGTATGCTTTAGACTAGTCTGAGATTTGATGGGAGTAGGAATTAAAGTTCTTCTTTGGCAGCTTTGGGAACTGAAGACACTATCAATTCTCACCAACCCAGAATCTGGAATGAACTGGGAAATTCAACCGAAACTCCATGATCAAATTCAGTGCTGGCTGCTTTTTAACTGTGTTTACAATGCAAATGAAGCTGTGCATTCTTAGGCAGTACTTCTTAAAAAGAGGCAATAGTTTCTCATCATGACCACCTTTGAAACTCTGCTGTAATTGTACTTCTTTCCATATGCTGACTTATCCATGAGAAAATAAGCTCATACCTGCAGGACATCCTCTCATACCCTCCATCTTCATATAGCCAGGACAGCACTCATATAAGACAGTTCTGTGGGATACAGACAAAAACACAATTAAATAAAATACAAGAGAAATACACTAATCTTACCTGTCTAATTTAATCTTCACTATCAATTTTTCATGGGTAAGTACGTACTCTCCAGATATTTATCATTTTTTTGTCATTCTGTCTTTTTTGTGTTGATTACAAATTGGTCATATTTTATTAAATGTAAAGCTTTTGAATTTAAAGAATGACTGCCATCATTAAATTTAAGTGTAGGGAGGGAACATGGGCAGGCATATGGTACTCACATAGAGCTACTAAAAGATGATGTGGCTAGAACATAGGTTGAAGAACATTAATTTTTCTATTCTGTGTTTAACAGATTATATGACATTGAAGAAAGGGGGAAAAAACGATGAGGACATTAAAATAAAATCCTGGCAGAAGAGTTGTAAAGGAAAAAGACAAATTTAAATGAATGGAATAGAAGTTAAAGTGACAGAACTACATGAGATCACCTACACACTGGTTATAGGAATTAACAAGTATTTAGGAGAAGATCCTTTGCATTGTATGGTGATAAAAAGTTGGATAAGAGAGCCTCTGTTTTTCAAGGAAGAATGCGAAGAAGCTCGGGAATGAGGGAGAGAACTAATTAAGAACAGACATAAAACAGGTTCTAGAGAAGGAAGTCACTAAGGACTGGATGGATGGACACAAGGGAAAGTAAATGTAGTAAGGATGAAAACCAGAACATAAGAAATCAAAACCAGAGTTAAAGAATCATGTCATCACAGCATATAGAGACTTGAGCATTGCCAGGGGCCAGGACATGTTATAGAATTATGTCAATAAAATACTCTCATTCTCAAATACACGTAAGCTACACATAACAGCAAACCAGGGCTGAATGATAATTCTATAATGTAATGATCATTTTAACATTGTGTTTCTTATAAGACATAATGTCTTCTTAATTAATAGACAGAAATAAAAGTTCTACCATAGATGTGTTTGAAAAGTTCTCCTCTCTTACAGGAAAATGCAAATTCAGTAAAGTTATCACAGAGGCATTTGGGTTCCTTGGAAGAAATTTAATACGTTAAACTTCAGATATTATTTTCCAAATTATGGTACACTGTGCAGTATGTGGTACACTATAACGACATCACTGTTTTACGTAATAGATTTATTTTCATAGGTGTGGCTGTTCTTGGCAGTTCAAAAGTTCTGAACACTAATTCCTTGAAGGTTTTTACTGGGTCTTTGACCACTACAGTCCAGCTTTTATTTGCAGAATCTTTGGTAGCAGCTGAGTACACTTCTCTCATTTTTCATAAGCTAAAGCTGACAAAAAGTTAACCACAACCACATTAAAATGAACACCTTATTCAAATGAAAAATTGGACTTCATATCTTCAACATCCAGACTACTTCAAGAGATTTTAAAATAAAGTAGACTGGAAGAAAAATAATAATAAACAGCATGATTTAAAAAGTGAGGATTATCATTCCATAAAAGAGAGCAGTATCTTTTTGAGGTGGTGAAGCTTAAAGATGTTTTTTTAAACACAGTCTTTTATTTCTCCATGCTATGAAAATATTTTTTCTCCATTCCCTCATATGCATATACATACATGACATATTCACCCCTCTGCCATGTGCATATTTTCAACTGAGAAGCCATATATTGAAAGTATTTGTATCGTTCTTTTTAGTACATCTCTTTCTTTAAAGCAATTCACTGAATGGCTACTTCTTAGGAATGCATGAACAGCATACAATTTAGGCTACAGATTTGTAAGCTAATAATAAGCCTTTTACCTAATAATAAACCAAGCCCTTTTTGCATCCTGGCCAGAAGCTAATAATAAAAACATAATAATCTGATTATTTGATTTAAAAAAAAAAAAAAAAAAGTGTAGCAGAATAGGAATCAAAGTGTTCTCCCAACTGTGTGAACTGCTTTGTCATGAGAAAATATTTTTTCCTTCCCTGGAATAGAAAATCTTTCCCCCTCATCCCACGGGAAACTATGAAAAATTGCAGTTTAATTAGCTTTTGGAAAAAGGAAAGAGGCAGCTGAGTTATAAGCATAGAGTAAGACATGGCAAGTTTAATCCTCATACCATATCCAACTATGATACAATTAATGAAAGACAGAAAATTGGCTGAAGAACATAGTTAAGAAGAAAGTGCTTCCTCAGCCAAGCATTACAAGATCAGTGCCTTTTTTACCACGTATCTTGTTATACACGGCCCAGGCTTCCTTTCAGTTATCAAGTTCCTACTTACAGTATTCATGTTCCCTTACAGTTTTCTGCAGTTAGAAGGTTCTTTTGCTGTGCTCAAAATGCAAGAAAGATGGGATGGGAGAAAAGAGGTTTGTATAGATTATCATCCCACAGTGAGGTTAGAACCAGATAAAACTCAGTGCAAGATGCAGTTCCTCAGTACCACCCGTATGTAGCACAGCACACAGAGGGAAGTATCACCTCAGACCAGACCAGAAATTATCCTCATATGTATCCCTACAAACTCAATATAAGCCTCTGGCCAAAGAAGAAAGAAAGCAATTATTCAAATAAGAAACAATGTTGCATTCTTGAGGTTTTGGTGGGCTTTGTTTCTTTNTTTTTTTAGTACAAAGTTGTCCTGACCTCATCCAAAGGAGCATATTCCAAAGGAAAAAGACAGAACAACACTACCTTAATCCTTGTTATTCTTGGCTAATAGAGACCGCTTTCAGTTTATTCAAATCAGCTCTGTGACTCTTCTGTTTCTACTTCTTGCTGGCATGGAGATAAAATACTGCTGAGAAACAGTGGAAAGATTTTTGGTCCAACAAATGCTGATTTTAGGAAATTTGTAAGTTATGTTCCCATTGTAAACTTATAGCAATGGATGGGAATTGTCCATAACTAAAACATTCAACATTTTATAGATATAAGTTAGGGATGACTTGTTAGCATGGAGATACTGACATGAGTAGAGCTGTTGTCCTTTGGATTAGCATTCTTATTGGAATAACCTCTTTAGTCTTGTCTGTATTTCTGTTTTTAGTATGCAGAGTATAAAACTTATTAATGATTAAGACTATAACAGATGCTCTATTATAACCACAAAAAGCCCTTAAACGACCCTCAGGGGTTCTATGACTCACCTTATTCTCACCCACATTCTTTTCCTCCTCTAACCTTGCTCTGTGAGTGCTAGTACAATGGCAGGGGCATTAAAATGGAAGGGAAAGGGCAGGTGATAACTTTGTGTAGACTCTCATGACTAAATCCACACAGCCCCACTACTCAATGTCTTCCTCTGGTTTTCTGTATTAGACTTCTTGGGACCTCCCACAGGATTTGTAAAATGTTTTGCAACTTACATGCTTTACATACTAAATTCTAGTAATGAAGAGAACAAAATTTTCATGTGACTTCAGTTTGATGAGTCTAAACTGCCTGTTGCTTCAAACTATTTTTCCTAACACATGAAGGTATCTATCACTGCTTAATACATTTTGCTTCTGGAGCTTGGCAGAGTAATGAATTCCCTCAGATTCATTCTGAGAGCAGACTTTCACTCCTAGGAAGACGTGACATCTATCTAGGAATAAAACCACAGGAGTAAGTTGTTTTCCAAAACTGCCTGTGAGAATATTCAAGCTCCAGTCTAAGCATTTTCAGGAAATACCCTTCTTCCCAATATGTCTGCGGCAGAATAAAATTTAGTGCCAAACTTGTCAGTGGTATGGCAGACTTTACTGAAAGGTGAAGTATTTTGGATGACTTGCAGCATGCCAGGAGAAGAAAAAGGGAAGTCAGTATAGCAATGCCACCTGGAGGAGAAGCAAAGATTCTAATATAAACTATAAACAGTTAGCTTGTCTGTGAGAAAAGGAGTTTTCTAATCATACATTTTATTATCTCAATCAGTGGAGAATAGTTTGGAAGCAGAGCATACTTACGCTTTCTTTCCACAGATGGCTTGCTGGTACCAGTTTCTGCAAGTGCTGAAGTATTTCTTTTTTGTTCCCATAACTTGCTGAAGAGCACAGACATTTGGGCTATGGGTGCAGTAAGAAACATTTTAAAAACAGGTTTTGGTACATCTTTAGAGAAATTCTGTGTGAAATAGTAGCAAATATTCTTCCTGTTGATTAAGAAATTCACATCTGGCTTCAGTTCCCAGGACAGGTGTGTTTTGAAGTTGCCACAGTGCAAGCTCTTGGGACTGCCCAGCTGGATTCCTTGGCAAGCCCACCCTCCCTGCAGTGACAGCAGCTTCCCCTTCATTCTGGTTTGACCCTGTGTCTCTGATGGGCAGTGATCACTGGCTGTGCCTAGGCAAATCTTGATATCCATTTCTCCTTTCCCCCTGCGAAGCAAATTACCAGCCACCAGGGACCAATGAATACCATCAGGCTCTTTTCATTAAAGTTTTTGTCTTTTACACATCTGTGCAGCTGAAGGTCGTGGGGAGATGGGGAAGAAAAGTGCCTTGTTCTTTATGTAGAAGGAAGCCCTGTCTTCTGTAAATCAATCAGCTATTTTGATTACCAGCCATTTGGAGTACCACAGGCACCTAAATAAACATTCTGGGAATTACTGGGGAGCAAAGGGTAAATTGGCATGTAAATAAAAGGAGTCACAGACTTCAGATGAGGAATATGTGTTCCTTAGCATGGCGGTGTACAGAAGAGGAATTTCTTATGATTAAATTCCATGGAGCAAAGGCATTTTATCCCTAATTTTTATACTTCTGCAATTAAAAAAAGTCATGAGTTCAGAAGTTAAAATATGTACTTTACCTCACTGGGAAGCCAGTCAGCTTTTTTATTTGAAAAGCTAAAAAACATTTTGAAAAACATGTGTGTGTAGCAGGCAGTGGGAAGATAGGATAGTAAACAATTCTTATTCACAGAATGTTTTTTGCTTAAGAAGACTAGAGGAAAATATCTTTAAGCACATATGTTTCCCTGACACCAGCTGTTCAAATTATTTCCATGTCTCCAAGCAGCCTGGCTTGTAAGCATTGTCTTTTGGAAGCCCTGCTGAGCAGCTTGCTGCATTGCTCTAGTGGGAACAGAAGTTTTACAAAGCACTCCCAGTATATATTCCCATGTTAGAAAACATTTAAATAGAGTTCATGATTTTCATCAGGATGGAATAAAGAGAGCAAATACGGTGGGATAGCTCTCAACTCGGCAAAAGTTTGAAAACATACATTAAACTTTTCTGACATCCCATTGCAATACTTATGAACTGAAATTAATTTTGGTGATTCGCAATCATATTTTTATCCATTGAGAAGCGATGATTTTAGATTTCTTTCCATTTTAGGAAGTTTAACAGTATTCTGTCTCTTTTTAAAACTCCCTGAAAAGATTTTTATTCAGGAAAAATTCTTGTAAAATGAATTTAAAAAGAAAGTTCCACTCGAAGGACAGTAAAAACTCATAGTGAAAAATTACATGTAATATAATGCTAGAAGAAAGGGAAGAATAAAGTTTAACAAGCTTCCTTTTAAATTAGAAATAAAAGCCAGTTACTTACCCCTGGTCGCGTGCCCTTATTCGACTATGAGTTAAAATCTTGTCATAGTGAGCATAAGCAGCTGCTTGTTCAAAAGCAGACAACAAAAAAGTCAAAAAGGTGAATAAGAAAAAGATCTTCATCTTTAGTCCTCTGTTGCTTCTGGCAAGTCTAGAAGAGAGAACTGACAAAGGGTCTGGGGAGCTGACAATTTATATACATGTTAGAAGGTGGTGGGAGGGAACCACAGGATCGACCTGAAACTTTGTACCACCCCCCTTAGAACAGCAGCTTTTGCTGCCAGCTTCAGTAACCTAAATCAGTACCATACACTAGCCATATAAATAATTTATTTTAATCCCCAGCTGATTAATTTCTTCCTTATTACAGAAGGCTTAACATTTTGTTCTGCTGACACGACAACAGAGAGGGTTTGAGAAGTTTAGACTTTGACTTATGGTTTAGTATTTATAGCACTGAGGCATCCAGAGGTCATGATCATTGCGTGTGGTTTTATTCAAACCCAGAGGAAGATGTCTGTTCCCATAAGAACTGCATTACTTGCCTTTGTTTTCCACAGTTATCAGCTATGAGCTGTTCAACTAGCGGAGTTGATGAAAGTTTCAAATACAGTTGCCAATAACCTGGAATAGAATTTTTGTCTTGAGAAAAAAAAGCTGTATTAACACACATTCTGATTATGAAGTAGTTGCTCAATCAAACACAGTATTAGTTTAAATATTCATTTTAATTCTAATGATAACGAGTCATATTACATAATGCTTTTATTCAGAGCTTTATGTAATATATGATTGCATACCATATCAAAATCACAGAGTATCTGAAAATTTGAATGTGTACCTCTCTGTACTTATTAGTCCATCCTTCAAAGCCTCTTGTACATTAAATGGAAAATGTAATTCTGAGCGGTAACTGAGGAAACTGAGGCAGAAGTGACAGGCTCAAGCCTCCTATGAAGTGATAGTCTTAAGGCTCCAGGGGCAGTTGGTGTTTGGACTGCAATACAGGACTTTGAAATTTTCATGTCAAGGAAAATACTCTGCCATTTATATAGATGTGTTTGCATAAAAATACAATTTCAAGGCAAAGTCCATAGACTACTTCAGACCTTTATGAAAACATGGTGAGTTCTCATGGCAGTACTTCACTGAGTGTCTTCCTCAAACCGGAGTGAGTAGTGAGGTGAATAGCTAGGAGTGGATGCAGGATTGCACTGACACACCAGTGGGACCAACCTATCACTAAAGAACAGACACAAATGGGGCAAAGAGCAGCAGACACAGACAGTGACTATTCCCTATATGTTATCATAGGTGAAGGTGGTTATAACTAGGCATAGATGACTAGATATTTTAAGGGTAAGGTCTTGCCTTACGTATCCGTAACCCTTCATGGTTTCTAAGATTAAGGGCAGGGACATTTGGTTAAATGATATGTGGGCTTCTCTTTTATCATGATCTCTACATACCCAACTTGCAAAAAACTCAAGATAGCTCATGAAGTGTCAGCACCTCTTGATGTGTGAACTCCAGGCCTGAAATCTCACTGACAGATCCACTGATGGAGGCAACAGGTCAGCTCTGTGATTTCATACTACCATCTTTAGGAGAATATCAGTGCTGTGCTCTTATTCCTCTCAGAGCTTTTTATCTCTTTCTGGTCTTTGCTGCAAGAAATACTCCGAGAAATATCACCTCTTAAGTACCTAGCTGTGGTAATTAAAGCTGCTAACTGGCCTTAGTTGAGCAGTCTTTGCAGTTCTCAATTTAAAGGTGAAAAATCAGAAGATACACTGTAAAATTAATTTGAAAAACTTCAGAGTCCCAGAACTGTCCCAGTAACCTGTCTTCTCAGGAGTCCCTCCCTCATCTCTGAGCTCTCAGACTAGCTCAGGTTCTTCTCTTCCACACTTACCATGTAGCAACAAAAATAAGTAGCAATTAATGCTGCTGCATGCATTGAGCTCATTTACAGAGCTATCCACCACCATTAAAGATGGAGCAATCTGAGCAGGGCAACCATTTTTTTTTCCCATATTTTTCCATCTTTCTGATTAGTTACCCTACCTCAAGTTGCAGAGAATCTCGTTTGTTCTCTGCATTGAGTAGAGTAGGCTATAATTCAACACTTAATAACAAGCCTGGTGACATCACTATACTATATTTAAAGAGGCAAGCTTTACCAAAAAATAGTAAAGGCAGAGATAAATTTCACTGAAATAAAGTATCATAAGGAAATAAAATAATGAACATAAGCTTCATTTTCTGAAAAAAATATCTAAATTCCTGAATGAGTTGTTCTGGTGAGTGGTGCACAGATCTTGAAATGGATAAAGCTTATCTTTTAGTGGAAATTAGTTTTTTGAAAATATCAACCCAAGGAAAATGGCACATTTTTAATTTAAAAACGTTTAGTAATAACAAAACAAGACAAAAAGCAAAAAGAAGACTAAACAGTCCAACTATATGAATCTTAATCTTCATTTATGTTTATGTTAAACTAGATATATGAAACAAAATTGGAGTCAAGCTCTATTTTTTTTTATGATATAATGGCATGCTGAACTGCACACCAGAGTAACCATTTTGTAATTTGCCAACTAAAGTACTGCTCTGGTTGACAAACATTTTATTCACTTGTGCCCATTGCTGCTTTATTTATTTTAATTTGTTGTTTATTTACCAGGTTGGCTACCCCACCAAGCTGCCACCTTAGTTTTTTAGTTCCTCCAGCTAAATGATTTGTGCTATTTTATTTCCTAACTGATGTGATGTTGAAGCTCTAATTATAAATGTTAGATATCTAATCATAAAATAGATTAAAACACCTCATGGATTTGAATTGTTATTGTAGTAATAGGAATCTTTATTATCCACAACAGAAGGAGCATATCCAAAGAAATACCTGGAATAAGCATAGAACAATTGTTGATTTTCATCTTCCAGGAAATGTAAATAATGTCAAGAAGCAAAGTCTAAGGTAGCTGCTATTCTGAAGAGTTTATTGTATTTCTCTAGAGACCTCTAGTGGAGAGAAATCTGTAAAGTCGTTTTCTGAAACCTGTGTTAAGTGTTTACACTAAGAATTTATTGTGTGATAAGCAATTAATTTTATTATTCCTAAAGAGGATTGGTTTAACTATATGATAAAAATTGCTTGTATTCAAATATTTAGAGTTGTGAATAACTGCTTTTACATCAAATTGAAGCAACAGAAGCATCTGTCTATTAGTAATTTGTGGACAATCCATTAAAGTGAAATGTCGACATGACAAAAATATGGTTTGAAAGAAGCCAGTACTAATTCTGGATTTAATACTCTCTGGTCATTTACTGCAGGACTTTAGAAAAAGGATTCTTCTGAATAGAAATTAATTTTGATTTACAGTTTAAATTTCATTTAGCATACACTGTCAAATATTTTTTCTCCTCATATTTCCACCTTTTATCAATAACTAAACTTATTCTATACATTACTCTGTCCTTCCAGGTTTCAGCAACTCTAAGGGGTCTATAAAAATAATTTCATATTATTTTCCCTATGACATCACCCAGCGAGCGTGTGACATAGCATGTATATATATATACATACATGGGAATTAAATCACAGAAAGCATTGCTAGATGGAGAAACACCAAGATAGCTCATAGACATCTGAATTTAGAAGAGAAGAAATGGAGAAAGGAAGAAAGGAAGACTCAAAGTGGTCATTCAGGGCTGTAGATACTAATCAATATTTTTGTTCCTTCTATATTGTAAGGAAACATTCATCTTGGGATATCCTCGGAAGCTGTAGATATCCGGTTTTAAGCAAGTCAACAGGAGATGTAAAGTCAACCTGATCTCTTAGAAAGTGCTATTTTATAGTCAAATTCTGATGGAAGAAGAAATATTCCTAAATTTTAAAATATCATGTACATACTCTAGTTTTTGTTTATTATGAAATTATTCCATCATTTTTATGCATAATGATTAAATTTAATGTTCCTAGATGTTATTCTAAACTAGGACTTAAAGTATCTTGTATGCCAATTTGCAGCTTTGTTTTTCTTTAGGAAAGCATATTTAATGGTGATTTACAAACTCAAGGAAGGATTGCTTCTAATAAATCTCTCAAAAGTTTTCATTGTATAGACTGATCCTTTTTAGGTATTTTGGGAAAAATCTACAGCCCCAAACATCAAAATATTCTGCTTTCTCTGTGTCAAAGTGACACTAGAAATCCCAACATATGAATTGCAACGTGCACATGGCGAGATTTTATAAAATATAGCAGGAAAGCATGAATTATATGGTCTGATTCCTCAATCCTGATCTGCATATTCAGCTCAGTTACCCTGAAAAATTAAATAAGGATTAGCCTAGCCCCTCAGAAAAAGGGAATGTTGATTTCTCATCCAACAGCAGGTGATGCTGTTGCCATAGGCAAACAGTTGTTTTCTTCCTTGGAGAGTGAGCACGTCTTCTGACAAGGCAGCCTGTGATAAAATCCAACTCATTCTCGGCTTCTTGTGCTTGTAAAGCACGCGGCAAGTGTCAGTGCAACACCGAGATAAGAGGTGAGGGAACCAATCAGTAGGAGGTAAAAAGCGATTCAGGCAGCAGGAGAATGTAGTACAGAGTCCCAAAGACATGGTAGAAGCTACAAGGTTGTTTGTGTTGGGCACCACTAATTTTTCAGGGTTGCCCTGGAATTAGATGGTATGATAATGATCTACACTGTGTGTCTACACTCTCTATTCTCTACTGCTTAAAGGAAAAAGCACAGACAAGCAAACAAAAATCCTGTGAGTCTGCCAGTGCCGTCCAGTTCATTTAGTTAGTGAACACGCCTCACAAACAGCATTTTTTTGGTTGAGGTTGAAATGACAGCAAATTGTCAGTAATATGCATCCTAAATGGCCCAATTAAATGCTTATTTACTCTGCTGGAAAGCTTTTAGAGATTTCAAAGGTCATTTAAACTACTCTAGTGCAGGTAAAATTTACCACACTTCTAGTTAATCAGGTCATTTATTGCAGTGTCTGTATTGTCATGAACATTAAGGAGTGGTCCCCAGGATATATATACTACACAAATGGTAGCTGTTCCATCTGGTTTGAATTTTGTGATGGCTACTGTCAACTTAAGGCAAAATTCTGAGCTTCTTGCTATTTATAGACTGGACAATCCTGAATGCCATGAGTCCTTCCTGTAACAGCCAGACTTGGAAACCTAGAACACGCAAGGGCATGAATCAAAACTGTGAGAAAGATGCTGGAATTTATGGATGTGGTGGTGTGGTGGGTATGTGATGTGAAAAACATGGGAATAATCATTATTTATGATGAAAGAGATCTTTTGAGTTAGGCCTTTGATCAATAAGACTATGATAATAAAAGAGTTGATTTTGCTTTGCACTAAGTATAATACAAAAACACTTAGGAGTGGCTCCAAGAGAAACAAATACTTAAGGTTTTATAAGGTTAAACACAAGAAAGACAGCATTCTGGAGGATGTGAAAATAAGAATTACCAAAATTGAGGTGTAGTGAAACTTTAAAGCTTAACTTGCTCAGGTTGAGCTTGTGTATGTATGTATGAAAGGGAAATGGATTTGACCTTAAAGTTATGATGATTGATTATTTCTCTCAAGTTTCAAGTGCACATGCCATACCAAAATAGAGCTTTTGTTAAGTAAAGAATGTGGTAGTGTCAGCTGAATGTGGGAAAAGAGAAGTGGTCTAGGCAACTACATGAAGTTTTTTGAGAATTGTCTGTCAGATTCTCAGAGATTTCAGGAAACAGAATCACTAACATTGTTAGCAAAATCTAAAATTACTACTTGTTCAGATAATTTTTTAAGTGGAAGCATTGTGGAACTGAATGCAGGATTGATCACTGAAAAAATAGTGATAAATATTAAAATAGATAAAAGCATTTATAATTGAAAAATAAATTTCAAAAATTAATATAGTTCTATATATGGGGGTGACTATAAAACACAGATTAAAATCTTAAGTTTCAAGAGCCACAGCTTCCCCTCAAACTGAGCATGGATGGATTTGTCCCTGGATTCCCACATGGTGTAAAATATCAGGCTCTCTGTTTGTCTGACATTCAAGTCTGTGTTTACTGCTAGAGCTGAAATGAAAGTCAGGAAATCAATCCCAGACATGACAAGACATATTGCCTTCCTTCTTGCCATTTACATTCCTATGTATCCTGTCTGGAGACAGGGCAATTGTCTGGTGTCTCTTTCCTACAAACAGCTATAGAACATGGCACAAATTTTAGGACCTTTTTAGTATGTGATTAGGCTACAGGATCGTAAATATGGAAAAAAACCAAAACAGTATGGGTTCTAAATCAAGGATTCTTTGCATAAATATTCACTACAAAAAGTAGTTACTGTAAGTTGGAGAAGCTTAAGACATGTTAACTTTTCTAGGAAACAAAGTACCTCCTCCAGGAATTGAAGTATTTTGGGTTTAACTTTTAAAAAATTATGAGTTCAATTAGTAAGTCCAATAAATATCTCTGCTAATAGAACTCGATGCTGAGGCATTGTCTTATGCTAGTGAGACCCTGCACTGTGCATAAAACAAAGAACAATGAATAAGACCTCAAATGTGGCCAGACTTTGGTTTTCATATACGATGTGATAAGGTCAAAAGGTAAATGTTTTTATGACAAAAAACATGTGACTGTCTTCGCTATGAATATTTCAAAATACACAGGTTATCCTCTGAAGAGCTAAGATGGAATGAAAATATGAGTAATGTCACCTTTCTAAAGCAGACCATACACACCAGCTTGAAGAAAATCAAACTTGTTTTTAATTGGATTTCATAGACATTCACACTTACAGAAAAGGAGTGTTGCCCTAGTAGATAGATATGACTTTCAGATTTAGATTTCAATTCATCAAGTCACGTGAGTACATTTCTTGCATTTTAGAATTTTCAAAGCATGCACAGTCAGATTTGATCGGTAGTATATGTATCTGGATGTAGTTTTTGCACATTTGCACATCAGTTTTATTTTCAGTCTTTTCTAGAATATGTGAACTTTCATAAGAAATTACATCTACTGCAGCTTTTCTTATTAAACTGAAACTTTGTTCAGTTTAAAGATCATGACTTGCAAGGCAAAATTACACAAACAAAATCATGCAGAATATAATCTACCTTTACAAATCAGTAGATTTAATGCTGCAAGGTTAGAGAAAATTGATTTTCTCCTTGACATGGGTAGATGTTTGAGAAAAAGATTAAAGATATCAGTATTGTATTTTGGAGGGAAAATTAAACCTTTATATGTAATGTCAGGCACACAATTATAATTTCACTGGTTCGGTGAGTTACCATAGCAATACAATCCAGCGGCTTTTGAAACACCTTATTTATCTTAGTCACTGAGGGGAGAGGTTATTGTATTCAGAATCAAGCTGAATCAATATGAGAGAATATTTTTTTTTAACCACAATTACAGAGAACAGCCCATAGCTTCATAAAATAAGCTTGTTGCTTACAGATCCATCCTTTGAAATCAACCTCACTTCTATACTTAATGAATGAATGAATGTATTGTGAAGAACCAAGACTAAATCACTTTTCATGTCTTCAGGACCATGACTTTGAGTGAGTCTTACCTATTTTGTGGTGTTTGTAGAACACTAGAAATTACAATTTAATGACACAGGTCATTGGTGTGGGCTGGCATTGACACTGGTGTCAAACCAGTGAGATAAAAGTGCAATAAGTAAATTCAGGGTTTGCCTGATACATCTTTCAGTAACATGGTTTACTTGTTTAGCAGGCAGCATTTATTACAAGCAAGCATTTCACTGTCAGATAAGCTCTTGCTGCATTAAAGATGAATTAATAGGAACTGGACTGTAATACTGGCTTTTAGAAGTAAAAACCATGGAATAAAACAAGCATTCATGTCCACAGATGATCAGAGATGCAGCAAAATAAAAATCAGGTTAATTAAAGCTCGTGGAAAGTTCTATGTATAAAATGAGTGTTATGCTGATGAACAGAATTACTATTGATTATTCTGTATTGGAAAAAAGGTAAGTTTTGTGATTTCTCATATCACCTAAAATAGCAAAGTATAAGCCCAAATACTGTACCGTAAATCTTGGATGCCATTTCTTCCCTGAAGGTAATTATTGCAAAAGGAGATGCATTTTTTTGAGGAATTGATTTTCCTTTTCAATCATAAAAATTTATACCAGATTGTTTGAGTTATTGGTTGAATCTATACATTTTGCAGCACAGACTATACTGATAAATTACATGCTACAGATGGTACCAATCCATCAGATCATTAAATACATTTTAGCTTCACTGAATACACTGATTTTTGATGAAATTATATCTAATAAACTATTAGACACATGGCCGCCATCTCCTTAAATAACTATACTGTGATTTTTCTCACTTCAATGATACTGAGTGCTGTAGAGTGTCGATATCAGGAAATTTAAATTGTATGTCTGACTGATCCTGAGGCTATCCAAGCAAATAACCAGTGCCTGCAGTTCTTATAAAACTCAGACTGCTAACATCGCTTAGTGATTGTGATGTGGAAAAGATTAGGTTCTCAGACTCGACTAATACAAATAGAAGTAAGTTTATGAATTTAGTTATAATTGATAAAGGAAAAAATAAAAATGAACATATTCTACTGACTTTCAATGGACACCACATCTGTAAATCACTGAGTGACAAATTTGATAAAGTTCTTTAGCAAATTAGAGGAAGCATTCCAACACATGGGGAGAATCCCACCTATAATTCTGCACATCTTTAAATTCTTTTGAAAACCTGTCCCCAGAACTTCTCTGAAAAGGTGATCAATTTCAGAGTAAGGAGTAGGGCACCTGACAGTATGCATGGCCAAAGTTTCACTTTGAGAGACTGGAAGAGGGCTTATGGAATATAGGATGCCCCAATATGGGGTCAAACCTTTGTCCCGGTGGTATAATAGTAGCCAAGTATACAATGCCGAAAAAATGTCTAATTTAGGGAGAGGTTATTTTAGACTGAATTTCTGGGGTTTTTTGCTTTTTTTGTTTTCCATTTTAGGGGAAAATTCTCTACTGAGATATATGATCTTGATAAAGCCTGAGAAATATAAGGATTATTTTGGTCCAAAAGAATATGTGATAGGTATCACATGCCTCCCTGCCCCTGGGAATGAGGCTTGTTGCTTTTTTTCAGACTTCTATATTTGACACAATCATTCTTTGATGTGAGCATGTCACCAAAGATGTATGGTGCAATACTTGGTCAATATTATGCTTATGTTACTTCAACGTGAATAATAATCCCCAGTTCTAGCTTGAGTAATACTAGATAATTCAAACATAAGTAATCATCAGTTCCAAGGTTTCTTTTTTAATACAAGGTTGTGCCTAAACTAATTTAGAGTTTCTTCCTATGTTCTGCTCACACAGGCCTTAATTTGGATATGATAATTCTCCCATCTGTAATTAAACCCTGGAGTTAAGGAGCATAACGAGCAAAAAATGGGAGAACAGCAGCCCTGGGGATATTAAGATTGATCTTTGTTTCTAACAGATGGTGTATCCATAGTGTTTAATACTGAAAAATATAATGCTTTACTCTGTCATTTTTAGCAGTGCTTCCAAATGCTTTGCCCTTTGTCACACCATTGCTTAAAGACACTTAAGTCCTCCTTCTGCTTCACATATCTCCCTCTGGCAGAATAAGGATGGCTGAAGTGCCAAGGAAACAAACCTACAAACACTTAAAGGAAACCTGTAAGACTTCCAGAGTAAAGTAAGAAGAAAGACATACAATTAAGAATGAGGTTGTCAAAATAAATTATAATCAGTCCACTCTGTATTTAAAGATGATAGCAGACTTTTAAACATACTGCTATTATTTAGTGAGAGCTGTGACTATGTGTGGGGTTTTTTGCCATTGCGGAGCAACTGCACATTCATCTTGATGCATTACCCAGACTTGCCTTAAAGTTCTGGCTGGTAACGTTAAAGCTGGAGGAAAAAACCGCTAGAAGTCTTGAAGTGGGTATAGACATAAAATATGTGACAGAGGGCACGACAACATCTGAAACCCTGTGTACTGGGGAGTCACGTACATACTGAGTTTAAGAAACTCCTCATTGCTGAAGGTGCCATCAGCAATAGATCCTGACTTTGGTCTGGTTCTCAGAAATTCACACTGAATGACCCTTCCAATGTCAAATTTCTGTCTGAAGAACTCCCCATCCACAGCTAATAGTTCAGACCAAGGTTTGAGAGAACTGCATCTTGGAGAACTAAGCTCGTATACAGCACATTGCTTCCCTTCATCTCCAGAAAGAACATCCTTGAGCTGATGTCATTAAATAAGAGTGGACATCTGACTGTGGGGCTGCAGGCTGGGCTGTGCCAGAGCAGCTGGGGGCTGCTCTCTGCCAATCACAGCCATTTACAGCCAGCTCCAAACAGCTTGGCAGCAGACAAACCCCACATCTTAAATACATGTTCAGCAAGATGAAGGTTGGGATATGTTGTGCATCCTTTTGTCTTGAACATTCGTGGTGAACTGTCAAATTTTGTACAGTATTACTTGTCTAAAAAATTAGGTTTAACACCATAAAAAAATCTGATTCTCCTGATAAAAGTTTTAGTCTTTCTTTTAATTATTCTTGTTTGAAGGCAAGAGTGGTTTTGTTTGGATAAATCACAAGATGTGTTAAGGGCTTTTCTTCTCCATAAGACTTTGATTAATTTGACTTTCTCAGTAGAGAGGTTCTCATGAGGTAACTTTTCAGCATCTGACCTGGAGCTGTATGGTTTACGAAATGAAAAATTAAACGTGTTCATATATTTCAGTAAATAAATCACTCAAGTTTTGGTGCATATTTAGTTCCCAAACATTGTTTTATTTGTTTTCCTATTAAACTGAGGGCAAACACTTGCCAATCTTCATGTGTCTGAAATAGCTGAAGATATCATATTTGTGTTGCAGCTGTGATTATTTCTGCAGGCAAGGTTCCTTTGCAGATATAGCTTTTGGAAACAGCAAATATTTATTTGTGCATTTCAGAGAATGATTACAAAAATTAAATTTGGTGATATGCATTCCATAAACACAGCTGAGCCAAGGAACTTTGCGCTCCTCAGTTGTCATCATATTGTTGGTGCCGGTTGCAGATGCAGGATGCATGGAATAGTGCCTGTTTTATGTGCTTGTGTTGGTTTGCAGGCTACAGAAAAACTTGCTCAGGAATCTGTATTCCAATGCTGAAAAATATATCATGCTTGAAAATCCTTAGGAGGCTGCATGAATCCTATTGGAAAAGGTCTGGACTATTAGAAAGCCTACTGGCTAACTAAGCAACCCCTATTCTAAGAGAATGGCCCCCTAAAATACAAAGATATTTGATGGCAAAATAAAGTAAATAAAAAAGGTAAGATTATTTGTGATATTCTTATTATTCAAGAGCAACCACAATCAAGGCAGAATTAAAAGAAAACACGAAATAAAGCTAATGGATTCTATTTGATAAGAAGTGTTAATATGATTGCAACATGTTCATCTTGTGTGACTAAAACATTTTTGTCTTACACTAGACTTGTAATGAGAGGTGCTCAGAGGAGCTCAGTGTCTGACTTTCAAGTTAGCCCTTCCAGGGGAGGAAAATCATTTCTAGCCCAGGAAGCATCAAGGTACTGCAAAGAACAGCAACCAGACAGATCTGCTGCCATTATTCTTAATGCTCCCAGAGAAAAAGCTGTGTTTGAGGAGCTGGGTCTGTGGAAGGCTGTATTCAGATGGTGTTGCTTAGTCCTTTGGGACTACTGAGAACTGATAAATCTCCCCTTCCTTGAGTCTGAGCCAGTGCTATGGCTTGGGATCAGGAAATTATACATGGAAACCGAACGCAACAGTTTATTTTGATCAGACGTCTTGCATTTACCCTTTATCTAACTGCTGCAGTCTGTAAGTGTTCATAATTGTCATGGAAAGGACACAAATCTGAAGATGAATCTAATGCACAAACCAAACAGAAGTGAGGAGAGTTCCTTTTGTCATTACCAAAAAATTAAGTCCAGCAGCACTTCAGTATGAGTTGAATGTGAAAAAAACAAAGGAAGTCTTATGGTAAAATATTTTGTACTTGAGTATTTTAGAATTATTTTCAGATAAACACCCCTAAATTTAGCTGAAGTTTTTTTTTAAGAAACTAACTTGTTTTGCTCTTCAGCTTTATAGCTGAGACATGGTTGGTTTAGATTAAAAATAAGTGACCGCACATAAACATTAAAAAGAATTTGAAAGGCAGCCACTCTACTCAAGAATGTTATGTTCCAGAACAGAGTTTTCATTCATTCATTTTGTACATTATAGCCTTCTCAAGTTACTGATTGGTGAAGTAAAAATTCCCCTTAGGACTACAGATGTTGCAATGAGAGTAATGACTCAAAAAAAAGATGCAGTTAATTGTGGCAGGGGTCCTCTAGGAAGTGAGTAAGTATAGTCTGACATAATAAATAGCAAGAGTTTTAAATGAGTCATTGTAGATTATAAAGTAAATAGCAGTTGCTTGAAAAAATGAAATAGAATTGTCCATGACAATGATTAAAAGTTATCTGGAAAATACTGTCTGCTGCAGAAGACATGCCACGGACTTTTAAACATTTGTATGCATCTCAACCTGTTAAAATGCACAAAACTCTTTCTGTGCCCATCGTCCTTAAAAGAAAAAGCACATGCCAACATAAAAGAGGACCAGAAGAATCAAAGGAATCAAATGTTTTTCTACCACCCCTCCCATCTCCTGTTTTGAGGAGATGGAGAGTTGAGCATGTTGAATACTGACTTCTTAGGGATGGATGGGTTTCTGCATGTGGGAAAGCTTAGGACTGGTCATGTGGCTTCCCTGAGGTCAGAGGTACCATCTGTGCACTCTGTCTAGTACCCAGACTCTTACAGGCACACTGCAGGCATGACCCCCTGGTATGGTTTACCACAAAGTGGTCTGCATCACCAGGCTCCATACAGTTCTCATTGTAGGTGGACAAATGGGGTGAGAACTTAACTCCTGAGCTGTCTACAAGCAAACTCTTTAAAGTTTTCCTTCTTGGAGGCTTTCAGAAACACACTGCATTACAAACTTAAAAAAATGGTAAATAAATTTCAGTAGAGAGGATATGTACATATGGCAGTTCTTCCAGCCGAATTTTGAAATCTCAAGCTCTTCAGTTTAAAAGAATAGAGCTAGAAAAGAATGAGGAAAGAAGTCATCTCTAGCGATTGCCTTGTCCAGGCCCCTTCAAGAGAAGAGTCAGAGTAGGTTCCTCAGCACTGTGCCCACTCAGGTTTGGAATATCTGCAGGGATGTTGAAGATCCCACAACCTCTCTGTTCAAGTGTTTGATCACCCTCAAAATAAAATGTTTTTTCTTATGTTTAAGTGGAATTTCCTGTATTTCAGTTTTTGTTTATTTCTTTTTTTCCATCCACTAGACACCACTGAGTATCTGTTGTCTCTACATCCCCCTATTAGATATATGGCTTTATAAAAAAACAGTTATCTAAGTTCTTTCCGAAAACATCTAGACACTCAGTTTACTCTTGTGGAGAACAGAATGTGACTTTTTATGTTCCTGTAAACTGATGAACCAAGAATATAAAAGTTGAGTGATCATTTTATTATTAAACAAATGGCAACAGAAATAAAAGATTCGAACATTAAAACTTATCTGCAGGAAAGATTTTATCCATTATTCTTGATGCTTGGCATCTTTAAACCCAATGCCATATTTCTGTAAGGTCTGTACTAGACCATTTATTCCCCCTTACAGATGCAGCACAGGGTACTTCACATTACACTCCCTGTGAACTCTGAACGTAAACCCATAACCCTTCAGCTAGGATAATTGCTCCTATAATGGTTCAACTTCAATTGTTTTAAATTAGTCTTTCATTATTGCAGATTTCAGCATCTTGGTTACAGAGTCGATAAAAATAAAAGTGAGTTTTAAGCAAGTTTAATTTGCTGTGGCTTATTTCCCTGCTACTTCCACATAATTGTTTTCTAAACCCAAGGAGCAGGCATGGATCTTAAGCTATAAAATACATTCCAATAAATAAGTACTAGAATGATCTGAACATTTGTGCTGCTTTTGCCTGGGGTGGAGTTAATTTCCTCCACAGTGGCAAGTGTGGGGCTATGTTTGGGGTTTGTGCTGAAAACGGAACTGACAGTAGAGAGATGTTTCTGCTATTGCTGAGCAGTGTTTGCACAACACCAAAGCCTTTTCTGCTTCTCCCCCCACCCATCCACTGAGAGGGCTGGGGGTGCACAAGGAGTTGAGAGGGGACACAGCTGGGACAGCTGAACCTGGCTGAACAAAGGGATATTCCATATTAAATGGTGTCATGCCAGCATATAAAGCTGAGGGAAGAAAGAGGAAGGGGTCACGTTTGGTGTGATGGTGTTTGTCTTCACAAGCGACCATTACACATGATGGAGCCCTGCTTTCCTGGAGATAGTGAAACAGCTGTCTGCAGATGGGAAATGGAGAATTAGCTCCTCGTTTTGCTCATTCTATTGCACAGAATATTATACATCAATCTCCTGAATTTCTTCAAGGCAGAAACAAAGACAAGGGAAAAATAATTTTAACCCACCTCTTGGATTTTTTTCTATGAAATTCAAATGAATGCTCAGCAACTGATTTAGAGGGTGGGGCTGAGTTGTTTCCAGAAATTCTTATGGGCTCAAATTCACTGTGGAGGTGCTGCTGATGAAGTTACAGCAGTACTCAGGGGCTGCCTTTTGTTGCAAATGAAGAACCTCCTGTAGCCTGAGCTAAGGAGCAGCTTAAAGTGCAGCAGTTCATTGTGCCAGAGGGACACAAGCTGTTGCCAAGCCAAGCGTTTTTCCAGCTAGGAAAAATAACCTAGGTCTTGGTTATGCTTAGCCTTTCATACTGAAGTAGGATAATGCTGAGAAAACACAGTAGTCTAGGGGAGACTTAGCTACTTGCTGATACAATGATCAAACTCCATCAGACACAGTGTGCTGTAGCTGGGACAAATGCCAAAATTGCCAGAGTATTTTATATTAACCCCCCATTGTTCCACTCTAAAAATACTATTTCTTGTTGAGAAGAAATAGAGAAACTGTTCAGGGTGCTTAGCTGGGTTTGGGACATCTAGGTTTCTTTTACTATATATATTTCATCTAAGAGGGGAAATCTTCCTCCAGGCTACCTAAAATCCTTGAGATACGGACAAGTTTTTTTTAGATGTGCACCTCAGAGAGAGTGATAATTGCAACCTGTCACTTCTAAGCTGAGTGTCCTTTAAAATAGGTCCAGCAATATTTTGGAAAGAGGGCCAGTCCTCCTCCCTTGTAGAAGTCTAAGTCACAAGAAAAGACTTCCTTGCCCTTTGCCTCTTCAGTTTTCCTCAGAGTAGCTGAAATTATTTGATATTTGGAGGTTTTTGTTCTGAGCCTACAAATTTGTGAAGGAAGCTTGGGTGCCAAACAGAGAGACAGTAAATTATCT